>OX439048.1:5799199-6037019 GCA_949317995.1 Acholoe squamosa
TGACAACCAGTGACCAGTGACCAGTGACAGAAAAGTCAGCCTATCCAAAGCGCTGACTGCAGCACCTCTGTCACCGTAAAGAATACGCTGACTGTAGACGCATGGGGTGCTCCATAACCATCCTTGGTGCCACGTCCCCCTGCAAGGAAAGTGCCATTTCATCCAATTCTACTAGATCCTGAAGGAGGCAAACATTGGACTAAGCCCTCCTGTAGTTGTATCACAAAAATAGAACCTTTCATCTGATCTACAAGCCCTATTAGGGAGAACTCGGGGTCCAGGGAGGGGTCCTAGCTACAAGTAGCTCTTTGAAATTCGAAAATTCATGTAAGTCCAAAAATCCTGAGTGCGTCTTGCATGCAGGGTTACATATGAGTTTGAGAACGATTCGACGTCCTAACTTATTTATATAACCTTTAAAGCAAAACTCATGTGACCGTGTTCTATCAGCGTTGTAATGATAAGTTTTGGGCTCTTCTCCTTATACTGTACAAAGAAAGGGTAATCTGATGTCGCTTCCCTAGCACACTTGAAAGGATCTATATCTCCCCTTTCCTTTCCCCTCAGCAGTTTTTGCGAAAAGTTTTTTACCATGCAGGACATTCGGTCCTGCAGATTTCCCAGATTTCTAGTTCTGCAGGCCCGGTTCAATTCTCTCAGGACCAAAACATATTGAGTATCTAAGGGCATTTTCTGCAAATGAAGAAATATCATAAAGCAAAGATGTACATCCTATTTTTATCATGAAATCCATTAGGATTCATGAAGTTCTGAGAAAAAAATCATAATAAGCTAATGGTTTTTGTTTTATGCTGTAAATATTTTAATAATGATCCGATTTGAATGCCGTAAAAAATGCCATGTAGCCTAAGGTCTGAGGATGACAGCCAAACATTTGGTCCAACAGTCTGACAATTTCTGACGGCCCGACAGACATTCAGACGGCTATAGCTGGTGTCCGACGGGATTTGGCAAAGACTGCCTCAGGTGTGTGTGGTGCACATATGTACGGGCACTGAAACATTCCTCTGTGAAAGTGTGTAATGTAGTTCTCACTCACCGCCCCCCGCCCTCTATGAGACCTTTTAGGACACCAATGGCTTGTATTCTGGCATTAAATGATTAATTGCTTGTACATCCACTAACCCACCCATAGATCTCTTATATCAAAATACACACTATAAATATCACATAACTAACACCACATCACCTGTAGGGGGCAGCACGATCAGGTTCCCATCTGGATTGGTATCATTACCCCTGTAAGGGCCGCGTGAAGCTAAAACTTTGCATCTCAAATTAGATTAACATAGCAATGAGATTGGGAGAATGGGGGCCTGAGCCTCAAATCAGATCTAAAGTTCAACAAAAATTAATTTTCTATACAAAGTTTATGTATATATATATATATATATATATATATATATATATATATATATATATATATATATATATATATATGTATATGTATAGACATCATCACGCTTGAGCCGACAGTTTAAGGTGGTTGTGGTGGGGTCCATGATGGCCCCTCTTAATAAAGGTGTATAAATGCTCCATGGTCGTCATGATGCATTGGTACATCAGTGGCGGATACAGAGGGTGCCCCCCTAAAAAAAAAAAAAAAAAAAAGAAGAAGAAAAATGGACCTTAAAATGGACCTTTACTACAGACAATGTGGCTGTTCCCCTTTCCTGGCTGTGCCCCCACCCTTGAGCACCCCTTCTGGAGCTGCCCCTATGCATCATGCCAACCCTAAGGGTGTTTAAATCAGGACTGCTGTGTTGGAATGATGCATGAATGCAGCCCTGGAAAGCTACTCACCAGGACTGCATCCATGCATCATGACAGCTAGGGATTTAATCACTATGCGGTCCTTAAAGGGTTAACAGATAGATTGGGATGTCCAGTGGGGGTACATTGTCCCTACCCCACCCTCACCCTCAGGGATCTGCCGCTCTAGGTGTAGGGTGACGGTATGGGCTATTGGGGGTATTATCGCTCACTTGTTGGACACCGGATGTGGCAAATACAAAGCTGTAATTTGCTGCCGCCTTAACCCTTTGACCCCAGAGCAATAAAAGTCAATTCCTGAGGATCAGAAAGGGACAAAAAAGTTGTGGTATCAAAATGTTTTGGGAGAGACAAGAGTGAAATATTAGATATACTTAATGCTATTATTGGTCAGATGTTTTAGTGCCGATTGCCTAATATTTGGACACCTTCTGGGAAGATAACCAGAGTCAAATATCTAGAAATGCCATATGCATAGAATCGATGTATTATTTACTTAAAAAGCATTGTAGATTTGAAGTTGCGAGCACTATCTCTCCTAGAGACAGACAGAGAAACAGAGAGAGAGAGACGGTCATGCAGATAGACAGAGACGCGAGGGAAAGACAGACAGACAGACAGAGATAACGCAACAGAGAGACGGACAGAGAGGAAATGAGAGAGAGAATCGGCCTGTATGATGCATACACAATATGACTGGGGATATAATCACGAGCAATTGATTTGGTAATTGATGTAGCATCATGATAAGATATTGTTCTTACACCATGACCCATAGAACAGTATACTGGGTAGTGCAAGGGTTAACCACCGTACAGGTGATTCCCAAGATGACCATCAAGTTGGTATCAGGCGCCCAAGGGGATCTCACCCCGGGCGATAGGAGTATCAAAGTAACCCGACACGGGTAGACAGGTACTACACATGCAGGGGCGGAAACTGGACGAGGATTCTGGAACCTGGGGAAAGGGACAAGGAAAGGGCTCATGAGGCAGCAGTACATGTACATACACTTTGCTAAACACACCCTTGTGTTTTGGTCATTTTTGTCTCCATTCAGTGGCCGATTTAGAGGGGTATGCACCCCCACCTTTTAACCTGTAGTTAAGACTGTATTTGCTCCACTAAGCTCCGAATTCAGCCAAAAATTGAGGCTGAATAAAGGGCGCACCCCCTCCTTTTCCAGACTCCTGGATCCGCCACTGCCACTATACCATTTTCGTTGTTGGTTTATTGCTGATATGTGGAAATTATTCAATAAAAAAAAATCAAATTCAACATTTCAACCAAGCATCACATAGTGATAGGCAAACTTCATCAATGTTTCCTCACCATTGTCTGCTGAGGAGTGAGATTATGAGGGTGTTCAGTTTCCTCCAACTAGCAGTGTGTCTCAGTTGGGGGTTGATTGAGATGTCACTCAGGGGTCACTCAGTACACACACTGTCCACCCAATGGTGAATGGTGACAGGAAGAGATGGACATCTCCTCCACTGTACACGGGGCACCTACTACTGGTACACTGGCCGCCTGTGATGGAATGTGATCTATATGGCCTATATGGCCTTAGCGTGAAGCTGATACCTTGTGAGATAAGGACTGATAACAGCGAGCTGATGGGTACCAGGTGTTACATAATGCATAATTTGGTCAATAATGTATCCCACTAAGTCGGAATTAGGACTCAGTATGGAGGCCTAGAGGTGCCGCCATCTTGAATTTCGCTGGTTGAGGTAAAACTCACTGATAAGATATATACCATGATGCGTACCTAGTCCCTGGTTAACACCCACTTTGAGGGACATGCTGGCCCCATCTTATCAGTTCTTATCAGTGTGTGTGGTGGGAACCAGCTCCAGACCAGCTAGTGGCCAATAGGGTTGACCCACCCGGTACCCATCGTGCTGGTTGTTATCAGTGCTTATCTAGCCAGGTGCCGGATTAAGTAATGGCAGTTCCACTAGGCGTCAACACTGAGCCCTATAATATGGGTGTAAGCGGGAGTGGAGCTGGTTCTGGCAACTTGCACTGATGAGCTGATAAGGTAGGGACCAGCATGTCCCTGGAAGTGGTGTTATCCAGGGACAAGGTACCCATCATGACAATGCCTTATCAGTGTGTTTTGCCACCTTCGGCTTAACCAGCAAAATTCAAAATAGTGGACCGACTGGATATGGCGCCAGGCTCCTAATCAAAATAAGTGTTTCACTTAGAAAAGAAACTTTTAGCAAGTGTCCCACTTCGTCAAAACACACAAACAAATTTGGAGACTGATGGATTTCTGGATAAATTTAATTTTCAAAAAGAAAAGATCATTCTACATTTCTTGAATGGTACTGAAAGTGGCTGTGGCTTAAATGTCCTTCTTTGCTTGAATCAACATTGTAAAAAAAAAGGCAATCTCAGGCCCAGCGGGGGATCGAACCCCGGATCTTCGGTTTACGAGACCGACGCCTTACCACTTGGCCACCGAGCCAGCTACATGCGAGTATTCAAGTTTACAGTACTTATACATGATATTTATAATCTACTCTGATGTGAAACAGCTGTGCTTAACATGTTGCTGGTTACCATGCAACAGAGAAACCTCATTTCCGGTAGCATAATATCCTTTCTTTTCCTTCCTATTTCCTTCCCCCTATAACCTACCTCTCCTTATCTCTCTGCGCACCAATTTTTCCCGTCTGCCTCCCCATTTTTTGCCTCCCTCCACATTTCCCTTTTGCCTTCCTGTCCTATTCCCTCCCCTCACCTTCCCTCTTCAATCCTATCATATGACCTTTTTGCATCTCCTTCTCTCTCCTTCTCCGAGACGTCTTTCTCTGTCTGCTTGTTCGTTTGTCTATATCTGTCTGTCTCCCTCCTTCACTCTCTGTTGTCTCTGTCTCTGTGTCTCTATCTCTCCCTGTATCTTTCTCTGTCCGTGTCTTTCTTTCGCTCCTAGTCTCACTTCTAGTAGTTCTAGTGCCTTCCCCCCGTCCGTTTCTGTCTGTCTGTCTGTCTGTCTCTGCCTGTGTGTGTGTGTCTCTCTCTCTCTCTCTCTCTCTCTCTCTCTCTCTCTCTCTCTCTCTCTCTCTCTCTCTATCACATTCCTCCTTACCCCTGTACCCTCTATTAAAGTGGCCCAGTAAGGCTGTGTCTACCAGACAAATTCCACTGCTGTATTTTGAGTGTTGTTTGCTATGATTGAGATCCTTCATGTTTTGGGCTCTGTAATTCCCAATATGCACTGTGTAATAAAAACTCACAAATATCTGTCATAAAAAGCCCCAAATATCGCCCATCAGGCCCGGCACGAGCAACGTAAACATCACGTGTTTTGGACGGTTGTCATGGGAACCTGAAATTAGTCATGGCATTTGTGTTTCTGCAGTGGCAGCGTTCCAGGGTAGGTCTTGGCTGGTTCGAAATATGTTTGTATCATTATGGGTATTCACATTCATTGATTTGAAATAAACTATATGTGGGGTGTGGATTTTGAATTAACCTCAACTTGTTTCTTTTTCATTTAAACTCTCTCCCCAAAACATGTGTGCCAGTTCAGTCCATATTTATGCCATCGGTGTAAATCTGGTGCTGACACGAGTGCGTCCTTATATTAACCATTAAAGCCTTCTTGAATCATGAATGCAGAGGGTCACTAATGCATTGGTGCATCTTGCCAAATGGGAAGCATGATGCACTGATGAAGTGCTGGCCAGCACACCATTGGTGCAGTATGATGACACTCTATGATTGTATCGACCACTTAGGGTTAATACACTCTCTGAGAGACATGATGAATCAATGCACTGTCAGGCCTTAACCCTTTAAGGGCCACTGATGCATTAATGCATCATGCCTATTGGTCGTCATGATGCACCAATGAAGTCTGCTCACCAGCACCTCATTGGAGCATCATGCCGACCCTCTGTGAGTATATGTATCAACCCTGTAGGGTTGGCATGATGCTCCAATGAAGTGCTGGCGAGCAGTCTTATCAGCACTTCATTGGTGCATCATGACTACCACTGGGCATGATGCACTCCTGCATCAGCAGCCTTTAAAGGGTTAGTTAGTGTTACAGCCCACCCCCACCTTCCCTGCTTCCCCTCACCTCTCTTTACACTCTGAGTGGACCAGATGGCACTGTAGGCTTCATTTCCGGTCCTTCCATGCCCACTTCCGTCCTATTCCACTGCTTCAGCCAATCATCATGAAGGTCACAGACCATGTGACTTGTATCTTTGACTCCCATTGGTTGGACCTGGTTCTTATGCCTTTTACCAGAATTCATTAGAGCACTTTTAGGTGAAAACATTTAGGGGATGTCTGGCCAACCCAAAAGATTTGTTAGGAACCCCGATCTGAAAATGGGAGTCTAATCCTCAATTCAGATCCAAAAGTCACCAAATTCAGCTCTTCTATACACATTCTATGGAGGCATGTATTATTGCACTTGAACCAACAATTCAAGTTGTTCTGGGTGGGGCCCCATATCCCCCCAATGAAGATCTGTTTTCCAACAATGCCTCTGAAAACTGGCTGCCCAACTGTAAAGGGTTTGTACCTCAAGCCTCAAACATGCCCCTTTCACCCTATCTCTGGGGTCGTTATCTTGCATGACCTTATGCCATTGATATAAAAAACAACAACTAAACTTAATCATTTTCATCCATTGGGTGATCTTCTGTGAGTTGAACATTATGAGGAAAGAAAACAGAGGCCCGGCAGGGGATCGAACCTCGGATCTTCGGTTTACGAGACCGATGCCTTACCGCTTGGCCACCGAGCCAACTACAATTAGTTTCTTGAATCGGAGATCATTTAGAGGATGATATTCTTTAATGTTGAACTATTGGGTGCCTTTTTTCTAATCCACCAATTGGGAATGGGCTTTTTCCCGTCCCCAATCTGAAATTAGGAGTCTTATCCTCAATTCCGATCCAAAAGTCACCAAAATCAGCTCTTCTATATACATTCTATGGAGGCATTGATTATTGCACTTGAACCAACAATTCAAGTTGTTCCGGGTGGGGCCCCATATCCCCCCAATGAAGATTTGTTTCCCAACAATGTCTCTGAAAACTGGCTACCCAACTGTAAAGGGTTTGTACCTCAACCCTCAACCATACCCCTTTCACCCTGGGGTCTTTAT
Source organism: Acholoe squamosa (assembly GCA_949317995.1). NCBI lineage: Eukaryota > Metazoa > Annelida > Polychaeta > Phyllodocida > Polynoidae > Acholoe > Acholoe squamosa. The sequence goes on from OX439048.1 coordinate 5,806,131, forward strand.
CTTCGACCTTATGCCATTGATATAAGAACAACAACTAAACTTAATCATTTTCATCCATTGGGTGATCTTCCGTGAGTTGAACATTATGAGGAAAGAAAACAGAGGCCCGGCGGGGGATCGAACCACGGATTTTCGGTTTACGAGACCGACGCTTTACCACTTGGCCACCGAGCCATCTACAATTTGTTTCTTGAATCGGAGATATTTTAGAGGATGATATTCTTTGATTTTGAACTATTGGGTGCCTTTTTTCTAATCCACCAATTGGGAGCTTTTTCCCATCCCTGATCTGAAATTGGGAGTCTTATCCTCAATTCTGATCCAAAAGTCACCAAAATCAGCTCTTCTATACACATTCTATGGAGGCATTGATTATTGCACTTGAACCAACAATTCAAGTTGTTCCAGGTGGGGCCCCATATCCCCCCAATGAAGATTTGTTTCCCAACAATGCCTCTGAAAACTGGCTGCCCAACTGTAAAGGGTTTGTAGAGGAAAGAAAACAGAGGCCCGGCGGGAGATCCAACCCCGGATCTTCTGTTTACGAGACCGACGCCTTACCACTTGGCCACCGAGCCAACTACAATTTGTATCTCGAATCGGAGGTATTTAAGAGGATGATATTCTTTAATGTTGAACTATTTGGGTGTCTTTTTTCTAATCCACCAATTGTGATATGGATCGGTATTTGGGTGTCTTTTTTCTAATCCACCAATTGTGATATGGATCGTGATTTGCTGCAGCAGTGATTGAGCCAAACACACCAAAAATAGATTAGAGGCTTTAGTTTAAAAACCTGCTCAACCTGATGGATATGTTTAGATAATTCTGGGTGTATCATTTTTATTGGTGTAGAGGAGCTAATTTTATGAATTTAATTTTCAAAAAAGCTCATCCTACATTCCTTGAATAGTACTGAAAGTCTGTCTATGGCTTAAGTGTAGGTGCTTGCCTCAATGCTCATCGACGATTTGGCAATGCTGAATCAGAAGTAAATCAATTTCTTTTCTATACTTTGTGGGGTGGACGTCTCAAGGTATGTGGCCGTCTTTAGGTTAATCTACCCAGGGGCGGATCCAGAAGGGGTGGTCGGGGGGGGCACAGCCAAGAAAATTTGGTCATGGGGATTTTCGGGGCATGTTTTTTTATAGTTAAGAATCATAGCCCGGGCCAATTTCAGGGGGTCCAGCACGTGTCCCCTAGGCCCCCTCCTGGATCCGCCCCTGCTAGCCTATAGGATCTTATAGGCTGTGGGCAGAGCTGCAAGAACTGATGAGATGGGAACCAGCCTTCCCCCTGGAATTGGATATTTTACCAGGGACAAAGTATCCATAATGACGTTCCTTATATTTGTGTTCTGCAACTTTTGGAAAACTTGGAGAATATCAAAATGGTAGAGCCATGCCGCCATGGGGTATGGACTAAGCTACCCAAGACTCTTATGCACATGCGCTCATCAGGTTATTGAAACTTCTGCTTCAATATGACATATAATCCTTTTCTTTTAGCATCAGAATAATGACTCGGCATCATCCGGGCACCTACAAACAACTCCACATCAAGGCTCCATGAAAGACACCCAGTGAGTTATTGACCGGCGGCCATATTGCCGTCCCGTCATGCCACTTGGCCATCCCATAATGCCAGTGCCGGTGGCGCCGCGTGTGGCCGGGTAGAGAACGAGCATGTCTTGATGGTTTCCATTGTTGGTGTGGACGTAGGGGGCCTATAGAGGTTGTCATGGTAACTGGTGAATATCGTGACGTGACGTCGTAAAAGCTGCGGCATCTTGACGTTAGATCTGGGTCTGTGTCTAACTGAGTGAGTCCTTTCAGAGCCAAATGATACCTGGAGGCTGTTGCTCCTATGGTAAATAGAGCTGTCAGTATGTGCCCTCTTTTCAAAACAACTCATGCCCTGCTTCACCATTCAACTTGCACTCACCACATTAGTCTGAAAAGTCACCTGCCTTGTTTAAATTGAGAGAGCTGCACTATCAGGTACTGACTAACTTCTCCAGACTAGGTACCTACTCAAAGCAGCCTTTTCTAGCACCGTACAAGCATGACCACTTGTGGCAACACAAGTGAAAAGTTATCACTACATGGAAAGCCAGTTCTGCAGAAGAGGCACATCTTAGCCAGTACTACCTTTTCCAATAGGAGCAACACCCTCCAGGTATATGTCCACCCCAGAAGAACACAATGTACACATCATCCAATACGATTGGGCTTCCTTACAAGGACGCACCTACCTTGGGCCTTCAGGGAAGGCTATGGTTTTGTTTATTTGTATTTTCTTACAACATGTACCCAGTCCACATTTGGGGGTAGGACTGTCATGGTATGAACCCATATACCTTTGAATACACTCCCTAACCCCCTAATCCCCTAACCCCCAACCCAACACACACATAGTTGTTACCCCAGTGCAAGATGGAGATCAAAGGTGCTAATCACAGACCACGGTCTGACACACAGGAGGACCCTGGGAGGCATCATTCTACTTTATTTACAACAGTCTGGTTTTCATGTTCGTATCTCTGTGTAAAAATAGAATAAAGAGAATGGCCTTAACTGTGCTCTTTCTTTTGGTGTGATTTTCCCCTAGGAGCAGTTGTAGATGGAATTGAGTTGTATCTGGTTGTTGTAGACTTGCCAGAACTTCATTGGTGCATCATGATGACCGATGGGCATGATGCGCTCCTGCATCATTGGTGCATCATGATGACCGATGGGCATGATGCACTCCTGCATTGGGTTCGAAAATGCCAGACTTTGTTGTCTAGTTTTGCCACAAGGCTGTGGACGGTGTATAGGACCTGACCTCATGTTAATTAAACGGTCATGATGATGGAGGTTGTTCGTTGGGCTCATCCCAATCACACGGTCCTGATTACATTACTATAATGAATTGTCAACATGTTAGCTCCTGCTCCGGGCGCTAGCGGCACGGGGAGTGGGGCAGCGGGGTGGTGGCTCAGGGAACCTGAGTCAAACCCCACTCTCCACTTTTCTATACTACTTACACCTAAACAGACACACACTGTACGGTGCGGATCACAACAGCGCGGCATTTATATCTGCGTACAGCTAATTTGGGAGTTATTTACAAATATATTAATGCTAATGCATGCCCACTGTGCCCATTGTCGTTATGTATCCATGATACATGTATGACGCACTGGCAACTTACCAGAACGGTATTAATGGAGCATATCAGAGTTCACCTAGACTGTAGTTGGATCATTTGTAATAGTAGTAATACCATAATACCACCCCCTCCAGCGTTACACATGGTGCATTTATGCAACCTTCAAAGGGCAAAATTCTCTTATTGAAAGGAAGAAAAGGAACTGCAGCTACAGTGGCGGATTTAGAGGGGGGCGCGGGAGGTTTTCCCTGTACTTAAGAGTTTACCTAACTCTTTTTACCTAGAAAATTAACCAAAGTTAGGGGCTTAATAAGGGGCGCCCCCCCTTTCAAAATCCTGGATCCGACCCTGCTCATGAGCTATATGGGTAGTCTATATGTGTGAAGGTTGTTTCAATGGTCCCTGGAAATCCTGAGTTGAATATACGAAAGGGGGACAGTTTTAACTGTCTTTTAAATGCCACCCCCCCTCCATGTAATGACTCTGTCCTCATCTTCAATTTGATTTATAAATTCTATGATGTTTCTTTTTTCATACCCATCCCTCTCCATCCATTCCCCATATTACCTACCCTTCCCAGCCCGCAACCTTCTCCCACTCCCCCTAACTGAATATTTATGACGGACACACCACAGTGATGACAACTAAAATAGGGGTAATTTCACTAAAACCTCTCCCTTCTCCCTGCTCAGCTACAAACCATATTTTCGGTGGTGTCCCCGCGTCCTTTGTGGTTATAGGGGTACCAGCGCAGGCACTCCCGGCCCAGGCCCGTATCACTCCCAAGGGCAGGTCAGGTCAGGTCAGGGTAGGTCAAAGGTCATTAGGTCATGGGATCTGAGGTACATGTGGGTGTGTGTATGGGGGGATGCATGCGGGCGGAATATTGGATGTGGTTATGGTCCATTCTGGATGACGAGAAAGGGAACAAAATAATAACTGTTTTCAATAAATGACTTTGCGTAATGGTTACAACAGCTTTTATAACTAGATTTATATATAGATATATAACGAGAAGTTGTAACTGGCGGAAAGGTATTATTCGTAATGAATTAAACGAATTAAATTAAATTGCTTTATTTCACAAATATACACATAAGATATACATGTAAGTCGAAGAGAGTTACAGCGACAAAACGGACTGCATGTACACATGGTGTCTTGAGCTGGAGTCATTATCAAATACACAACATTGAATGTTTTAACAAAGAAATACAAGTGTCAATCAAGTTTGAACACTTTGTAGGTCTAACTATAATAATTGTTCCAAAACAAAGTTTTTTATAGCTGCATGTTGCTAGGCCTCGTCCAGGTTATAACTATAAACTTCAATTTCTCACCAAAGAGCAATCTATCTTACTATGATGTGCATGTTTTCAATTACATGTATACATGTACTGATTCTGTACTGCCATGTTCATAACTCTAATAGTGACAGTAAGACCCGGACAAAATGCATTATCATATCGACGGTTATTGTTCTGTTATACTATAATAATTCCATGATTGAATAAGGGCACTTGTTCTTTATTTACTTTATAATTATGTTGGTTACCTTGCTTATTGATATGCATCTTCTCCCTTCTTACTTGCCAATTTAGAGGAGTAATTATGAGCCATTTACCCCATTTTCCACCCTATATTCCATTGGTACCATGCAGTGGTGCCACTTGTGGGGAAATATTGAACTATTCTCTCTGCGTGCCTTCATGATTGTAGGACCATGCCCCAAGAACATATGGCATTGTTAGGTGAAACCTTACAATTTAAAATGGAACATATGAATTATTGTATTATTGCATCAATTTATTAATCATTGCTGCAAATATATAAGAATGATTGTCCTCAGCCCCGGCCAACCCTTTACCTACACTGACAATCCACTCCCAAGCTCCTATACTATACCCCCCCCCCGCCACACACACACACACACACACACACACACACACACACACACACACACACACACACACACACCCTAGTCTTCACGGATAGCCGCCTTATCGGGGGCATATTTCATGCCCACTGCATCATAATTTTTAACCCACATTAATTAGATTTTCCACATCATGGGCCAGGGAGGGTGCAGACCGTGCCGCCTGGTCCGAGTTGACGGGGGACGCGCGCCTGGAGTGCCGCCTCCATATGCACCTGCCCCGGTCTCCCTGATTTCCCTCCAAGCACCTACAAACACCCCTCCCCCTCCCCACGTAACAAAAAGAGAAATCTAGCCTCATACCTCTTCCATATGCCCTAAGGGCGCCCCCAGCCCCCCCCCCCTCCCTAGGTCTACCACGCGCTTTATCCGCCAGCATTGAAGAGTGCGCCGTCCGCGCGAGCGCACTTGAGCGATTTGATGCAACTTGAAATGGAAATGACAAAAAGCGTGGAATGTAGTACAATATCCAAGGTACGTGTGAGGGACGCGTGGGTACGTGAATAGAGGCCCTTTAAAGACCGCTGATGCATTAGTGCATCATGCCCATTGGTCCGGGGGTATATGCATCAACCCCGTAGGGTCGGCATGATGCTCCAATGAAGTGCTTGCGAGCAGTCTTGCCAGCACTTCATTGGTGCATCATGACGACCAATGGGCATGATGCACTCCTGCACAAACGGCCCTTAAAGGGTTAAGGGCGCCACGGGGCGTGTTCTGAGGGGTGGAAGTAAAGACACACGTGGGGTGCATTATCCAACATATATATATATAGCCTACATTTATATGTATAATATATGGCCGATATGTAGGCCATGCCATGCTGGTAATATGTTGAATCTAATAGGAGTCTCTCTATTACTCTTCATGTAAATATACCTAGAAAACCTAGTCACTACTCGCTTCTAATAGGAGTGTATAGGGAAGTTTGTTATTCACTTATATTATAAAGAAGAAGCAGCTTTCCAGCAAAAAACAAACAAACAAACAACAACAACAACAACAACAACAAAAAACAAAGTTTTGCTGATACAATTCTGGTAAATTCTTCAGAATTAGATTGGCCAGTCTTTCATTGCCCCAACCTAAGCTGGTTATAATGTTGAGTCGAGTTGACCCCGATAAGAATTCTACAGTGAATGGAGGAAATTATCTCATTGGCTGATGATCCATCACTCTTACTGAAGTTCTCATTGGGGAAATACTATATAGCTAGGCCCTATTGTACATTTTGCACATCCATTCGACCTGTAAATTGACCCCAAAATTTGAGACATTATTTACTCATCTATGTCTTCCATTTACAGTTGGAATAAGTTACCATATGCCATATCGGGAGGGCATTTCTCAACAATGCGGATTAGCATTATTGTGAAACACACCCTTGGGTATCCCTGGGCATTTGTTCATAAACCTTAAACACCTAAAGGGCCGTATCATTGTATAGTATTGGCTTCTCGTGCTCTGATTGTGGTGTATGAATGGACAACTACTGGTATTATCGCCCACCCTGGGTTCTTAGGGCACCTCACAACACGCCGGTAACCAGCTCTGTTATTAACACCTAGAGGGCACTGCTTGTACTCTGAGCGATAATCAGGTAATTGTACGCCATTATCAACAAGTAAAAAGAAAGAGTTAATACAAATGTGGAAAGAAAAGCTTATTGCACCTCGGGGACTCTATTGACCACTTCTGGTATAACGGTACCTCATACATGGAAGTGTATAACGTAGATTATCACACAAAATATAATAAACAGAAGAGGAAATATTTACATCTAGCTGTATAAATATTCTCCTATCTTGATTCATCATTTCTCATTTATAGATTCATAGATTTTACTTGTAAGGAAAGGGGATCTTCTGTGTGTATAAACCATATTACTCATATCTTATGACAGATCCAATTTGCACATGTATAAGGCCAAATAAAAAAAAATTGTTTCCAGTAACCCGACCGACCCTAGCAAAACAGGGCCGACCCTACACATTTTGAGAATTTCAGACAACTTTTGAAAAGTCTTTCGTATTTTTCATATTTTTTCCATCAATTTTCATGAACATAATCGTTGGGTGTCCAGTTGAAGGCTTCATTAGGCATATCCTTTGCATATTTTTCATACTTCTCATGTTTTCCATGTTCCTGAAAACCGGTTATAACTATCTCAAAGAATCAGATCTATCTGCCCATACATTTCTATACAAAATCAAAAAAAAAAAAAAAAAAATCCGACCTACCGACCCATGTTACTGGAAACACATGATTTTTTTTTGGCCTAAGAGGTAAAGAACAACGAGCACTTCATTGGTACACGACATTGTCCCTCTAGGGGTGTATCAAACATTTGAGGATAATCATAATTAACCCTGTGAGCTCGTCATGTTGCAGAGATACAGCCTTAGCGCGTTACTCACCAAGGCCCCATCCATACTCATGGTGAAAAATGGGCATAATGCTTTAGAGATGACCTTAAAAGGATTAAAGAACTGATGGAGCAGACGACATTTTACCTGACGCACAGACAGTCTTCCTGTCTCCATGACGACGTACACATCACTTTGACGTTACGTCCTGCGTCTGCACTACAGAGAACGCCAGTATTCACCAGCCGACGTCTCACGAGACGTGAATCCAGGCGAGAAGTGGTGCTTGGCGTGTTGGCGGAATGATTTATTGAGGGTCGAATGACGTGACGGGGACTACAATGGCCGTATTGTATCTCTCCGCCACCAAAAGTACACCTGAGCGGGAGGAGACGAGAGGTGACACGGCACAGACGGACTTTGTGTCAGCCAACATTAAAGTGATAACCCTTTAAGGGCTGATCAGGGTTGTTGAGGAAGGAGTGCATCATGCCCATTGGTATGCATGATGCACCAATGAAGTGCTGCATGGTGAGTCTGCTCACCAGCACTTTATTGGAGCATCCAAGTGGCGGATTTTGAGGGGGGCGCGGGGGCGCCCCCCTTTTTTCCCAGTACTTAAGAGTTTAATTAGATATTTTGGACCCCAAAATTTGCTCAAAAATAGGGTGTGAACCCCTCCTTTAGGGCCGCCCCCCCCCTCCTTTTCAAAATCCTGGATCCGCCACTGGCATCATACCGACCCTACGGGTTTGATACATTCCCAGTAAACACACTACGTGTTTCAACGTAGATTTCTGGTAGATCTAGGTTGGTTTTCTACTGAACCTCTATATGAGGTTCCAGCAACGTAGATATCGGTTGGTGGATATATGTTGATAAATAAGGTTTATGCTTCGCAATTTTAAGAGGTTTATCCACGTAAATCTTGATCCATATTTTTGATTGGCTTTGTTCGTAGGTAGAACGATTGTAAGACGTAGATATTGGTTGGTTCATGTATGTAGATTTTGGATAAAAACTTCTAATGATAAATAGTATTGTTTCATTTATCTAACCAAACTTTCATTTGCCTTATAAAGATCAGGGATGAATAATGATGAAAATCAATCACTTGACATGAAAAAAGATAACTCAGCTGGGCCTAGGTCTACAAGAATCCTGTACATATCATGGTGTTTAGAGTCCAGTACAGATAGATAGGATAAATAACAGATTGACCCTGGAATAAACCATGTTTTCTATCATAATCAAATCTATTGGTGGACAAGCATCTGACCTACATGCAGTAGTTGTAATTATGTGCCCTTTTAGGTAATAATGGATAATAATTCCTATTTTCATATCACTATGGGGATTAACACTGTATTGACATTGCATCTTAAATATGCATTATTTAAGCAAGAGTATTTGTTGGTCATATAAAATATATGTACCATATGGGTTAGAGCATCATGTGGCAAAATCTCATTCAGTAATGAATTCTAGATTCCAAACAAACAGTGGAAATGTAGGTGTGCAGAGGGTGATAATAGGGAATATAGAAAGCACATGGTCATAGAGGTTGGAAATACGTTAGATTACGTCCCACATACGTTATTTTGTGCTTCACTCCTATCTCACTAGATGGCAGCATATCCAATACCAGTACAAATATGAAAGCTGTATGGTTACAGCTATCAAACATAGTCTGGGTCTATCTAAATGTAGAAAATAAAAATCACAAGGCAGATTCATTTCCATTTAGTGCTCACCTAATCTGTTCTAAATGTTTCTACACGGAAAGAGGTCTGAAATACGTAAAATTACGTTTATCTACGTATTTCTGTACTTTCAGTTTATCTCAACAGGTGTCACTATTGCTGAGCATTGTATTTAATTTAGACCTCCATGATGATTGTGATCTATATTAATCAACTATACTAATTAAAAACACATTATTGAGAACTCATTGTATCAACCTTTCATTTGGGAATAGGTTTGTGCAAAATATTCAAAGATTGATGATGCTACCATGTATATTTTGGGATCCAGGTATGGTAAACACCCATGCTGTAGCATTAAGAAATAGACTTATACACCTCGCATCACAGAACCTTTAATACAATCAGGAGTTATACTTGACTCTTAATTCAAATGATGAAACTGATGGCTAAAGCATTGGTGTCTCTTGCTAAATACTGGCCCTGAATATACCAGTATTATAGAATGAGACAAGGAAATAACATTCTTAAATGAATAAAGTTAACTGAGGGTATAGGGGTAGGTATATGAACGTCTCTTTGAGGTAATTTTACGTATATTGGAGCATAACCAGAACCTGCAAAACTACATACATCATAGTTATTAGTATAAAAGTATTGAAAATATACGTTGGATATCTAAATATATAGGAACATTTACGTTTAAAGAACATAATTTTTCTTCGTTAATTCGGGTAATAATGAGGTATATGTACGTAAATTCTACATCTACGTCAGAAATACGTACATCAGCATACACGTTTATACGTTATTCTACGTTGAGAAAATACGTAAATGTACTGAAATTTCTACGTGCAATCTACGTATGTATAACGTAACTGTGTTTACTGGGTTCATGCATCGCCCTGGCGAGTTACGGCCCTTGTAAAAGGCTGATACCACTTTGATTCACATGCCCTGTGGTCGTCTTGATGCATGAGTGTAGCCCTGGTGAGTAACTCGCTACATTCATGGATCATGTTGAGCTCCTTTCATGCCTCATTGCTACAATCCTTGGGGGGGGGGGGGGTAGAACAAACCAACAGGGTCAGCATGAAGTACTAATGGACTAATGGTGAACATACTCGCCAGCATTGGTGCATGGTGACGATCAATGAGCAGGATACACTCCTGCAATGACAGTGTGACACTGTGTTCTTCAATATTCTCATTTGTTTTCTGAGTACTTACCAGTACCGTACTTTAGTCTTACGTCAGGCAAACCCTGCACTCCAAAAGGGTACGTATGGCATACACCAATGGTTTAGAGACTGACCAGCACTGCATGGGTGTATCATGATGACAGGAGAACATGAACCTGGAGGTATCAGCTTGGAGAATTTGACACAAATCTGACGCCCAGGTTGGCATGTTTGTTTGGTCTATAAGCCTTTCCTTACGTTTAATTCATAAATTTAAAAGAAAATTCTTACATTGAAATGATTAGATTGACATGATCGGTTCATGATAAGAATAATGTCTCTGTTGAAAAGAAAATAGTTCATAAAGAGAGTTTTCATGGTGAAAATTAATGGAGCATGTTGTGAATTTTATCTAAAAACGATATTGAAAGAGTTTTTTTTCTCACAAACCCGATCATTTCTAAACAAAATTTACACCTAATAATTGTTTAACCTGTGAATTGCCTTCAACACGCACCAAACTCTATTCTATTCAGTACACCTCGTATACATCCTCACAAGATCCACTTACACTTTCAAGGCTGCATTAATCTTTATCGGACATGTTCCTCAAATGCCAAGATGCACTGATGAAGAACTGTCTGCCAGTATGATGCAACCCCGGGGGGGGGGGGCACTGACTCTATGTAGGTCACCCTCCAGCACTGTGTTTTTTTTTTTATCAGTTTGATGCCCTCATATGTATGGTGTATAAGCAATACACTCTTTTTGAGATCTAATGGAATTCCACTGCCCTGCTATTAGAGATCTGTTGGGAATTATCCGCCCCCCTTTTTCAGGATCGCGTGGGAATCCACTGCCACCGCTATCGGGAGTCAGCTGCAGTCGGTATCCATTTCATGGGTAAGTGCCCCCCCCCTCGGGATGAAGTGCTGGGACGCATACCTTAAATAACTTCATGAAATAAGCAGAGGATCCCTATATATGTGCCTAGGAGGCTATTGCGAAAAGAATCGGAAACGGATTCTCACTGTTGTAACTCACCTTCCAGTTCCTGGCTGTTCTGCTGCTCAGAACCAACTTCTCACCTTACACTCAGAATCAATCCTCTCAGTGTGAGTCATACTGGGAAGCATTCCCCAATTCCTGAAAACTTAAGAATCAATTCTATAACCTATTACATCTTTTGTACCTTGCTGCAAAACAGGGGAGAAGTCGTTGCCTGGGGTTATAGTCAGTTCCCATTTGGGAATAGCACCTCCGACAGAATTGGGCTCCTATCCTTTTGCAACACTCTCCAGAAGCCTGCCCAATGGGCTCACTTTGCAAAGGAGTGACCCACTTTAAAGGGCAAACCCCCAGCCCCACTTGTCATGTACCTGAGGTGACCCACCTTAAAGGGCAAACCCCCAGCCCCACTTGCCATGCACCTAAGGTGACCCACCTTAAAGGGCAAACCCCCAGCCCCACTTGCCATGTACCTGAGGTGACCCACCTTAAAGGGCAAACCCCAGCCCCACTTGCCATGCACCTAAGGTGACCCACCTTAAAGGGCAAACCCCAGCCCCACTTGCCATGTACCTGAGGTGACAGAGACTCTGTGCCTATTGTCAATGTTTCAATTGCTTCATTTAGGACTGTACTGAAGCAGTTTGACAGCCGTGGGATGGTCTCCCAGCCCTCTAAGGGCAGCTGATGCAGGATTGCGGCATGATGAACCAATGAAGTGCTGGTGAGACCGCTTGCCAGTACTTCATTGGAGCATCATGCCGACCCTCTGGGACTGTATTATCGATGCCATAGGATCGGCATGATGCATGAATGCAGCCCTTATAATCCACTCACCAGGGCTGCATCCATGCATCATGATGGTCAATGGGCATGATGCATGAATGATTAGCGGCCCTTAAGGGGTAAAAGTGGCTGTAAACTGAATTGTATGTTGGGGTTGGGATGTCACAGTGTCTCTATAGGTGTCTATAGGTGATGTTGAGTTGGTGGGGGAGGGGTAGTGGGTTCCCATTTTCCGTTAGGGATCTGTGATTAGTAGGCGCCCAGTGTAAAATCTAGAATTACACGGGTGTAAATTGAAGCGAGCAATCTGTGGGTGTTAAGTGTAATTTGGGCCTGAAGCACTTGTCCATTTTTTTGTATGTTCTTCTATTCAATCTCTTTTATAAATGATACTTTCTCATTTATCATACACACTCGTTTATGATTGATTTTCCCCTCAGAATCCGCTTATGCTGCATATACATACATGTATTAATAATTTCCTGGGTTTGTTGAATTATGATTAAATTATCATCAATTTACTTAGCGACATTCAACCATTACAATGTGTTATAGCCCTATACACAAGTATACACAGACAAAATATAAAACTGTTCTGCATCTTTGGAGCCTACATGTCTGTATGCCTCAAGATCTAACCCCATATATATCAATACTGTTATATGATAGTATAGTGACAGTCATAGGCCTAATTATTATTTACTTACTTCCTTTGCAATCTGATAAGTCAAATGGACGAATCTCAACATCAGAATCAGTATCTGGTCATTATTCCTTGATGATAATGCACATTTCCGCCATGGACACATTACATAAGCAGTAAACCATTACAATGAGTGGTGGAAATATAGCTCACATAGCCATTATCAGCTGGGGGCCGCCATTAGACCCCGACTCCACTATGACTAACACCTTTAGCCCCCGACTCCGCAGTTTATGCCAGGGATACCTCCCATTGGTCAATAATACAATAGCCATGTGCCGTATAGGCCCTATTGAGGTTTCCCATAATACACACTGTTTGAGGAGGGTTCCTGCTAATTACCATAAGTGGGTCAGTCACGTGACCAATGCCATTGGCCAGACCAGGTCACATGACTGACATACTTATGGTAATTAGCAGGAATCCTCCTCAAACAGAGTGTATTATGGGAAACCTCAATAGGGCCTATACGGGATTTCATATCATGCTCAATCAAAAGCTCCACATCCTATTCTTCCCCTCTTTTCGTTTGTTGGGTGCATCACTGCACGATATCATACCGAAATCCAATGCATATACGTGTTTGTACCAAGAGATTCAGCGTGGTCGTGAGTGTAGACTCACCAGGAGGATCTTGCCAAAAAGGAAACGGGAACCAAAAACCAAACGTGCACGTTTTTGTATTGCTAAATGTTTTTCTCGAAATCGTTTAGGTGAAACGTGCACTTTTTTTTTTACTATACTCAAAAAGTGTTTCCCCTACTGTAAAAATATTTGTCAATACAATGAAGATGACTTAGGCCATGTATCTTTTCTGCAGTGACTCTCCGAAAATATTTTAGAGCTTCTTCCTCGTTATCTTTTGGCAAGACCCTCCAGTATTTTGTGCATTCTGACAACATGATCCTTAAGGCATCATAGGTCCATGAAAAGATTAAAGGATTATATCCTGAAAAGCTGGAACCTATCAGAGGATTACACTTTAAATATGCTCACTTTTTGACAAACACAATAAGATTTAAACTGAAGGGCAGTACTTAAATGTGTCAGAGCCTCCAAAGTGCCTGTTGTAGCAGTGCCCTATGGGCAGAATGTGCACTTGTTGTTATTCAAATCAAACACAGCTTGTTTCAATAATCGAACACGCCCTTTTGAATCCAAGATGGCGGCTTAGTGAGACGCAGGCTTGGAGGGTGAATGAGCTGATGGTAATCCGGGTTGTATTGAGGATTGTGAGGGGTTTGTCTGAGTGTGTGTTAGGAGACTGAGGGCCAAGTGTTACCAAGGTGATAAGGGTGCTTGGTAACGTGAAGGACCCAATCAGCGCCTTCATTCACAAGAGACGCTGCCATCAAAGTCGTCTTCTTCTACACATGGACCTTTCCCGCCAAACACAGCTCCGCACTGAATGTATAGGCCCACAGTGAAGGCTGGCCACTCTCCAAGGAGGGTTTCCTAATGACAGAAGGCCTAAAGAATATAATCTGTGCTATAAAATGTAAGTATCTTTGGGGAGAAAGCAACCCCCCCCCCCGCCCCAGAAAAAAGGGAAGAAAGCAAAACAAAACAAAAACAAATAAAGAACAACTCCCCCATGAACTTTGAGAAGTGATCAAGTCAATGACTCATTCAGCGAACTAATACGGTTTTATTGTAAATATGTTCAAATGGCATCAAGGCAGATTAAAGATCTGCCAGGAGAGTGAAGCACAGTCCCGCAGTGAGACACAGCACGTGGCCGCTAGAGGCGCCCCCTGTGTGAAGAGACGATAATAAGGTTAACAAACCGTATTGTTGGCAGGATGGTGAAAGCCCTACTTCACATGTTGTCATACAAGACACTGCACCTCTCCATTCAATCAAGACATAGGACCTATAATGAACTAGCGGGATGCATTATTGACCAATCAGATAATCCCCTTCATTCAGTGGAAAGTCTTTAGGGGGAATTACATAACTGTTCCTGGTACACATCATGCTGGGTGTTATCAGTGCTAATCTTGCATGGTGCCATATGAAGCAATGGGTCCCCATACTAAGGAACCTGTAACCTCGGTATGGGCCTTAAACCCCAAGGCAAAAAAAAAGTTTGTTTCCGGTCATCCGGTCAGTGAAACGTGTCCTTAAAATAAATTTTAGAGAAAATGTCTGAAATATTTTTGGCTGTTTAAATTACACTTTATAAAAGACAGTGCCATCAGTAAGGCCCATGTGCCAAGCTGAACTCCAACCCCAACACCTTTTTCTATAGCCTTGCCATTAAATCAGGCTTATCGCAAACCACCATGAAATGTCAAGTATCCACTACTCCACCCCCCCACCCCCACCTCCACCCCCACCTCCACACCCACACCGCCTCACGTGCCCCCTGGCGGTGTGTGGCGGCGGTCAATGGGACAAATGAAGAGCCCAGCCCCCTACTTGATGCTGAAAGAGTAGCTCACGTGATGGCCCAATAACTCACTCAGAGTCACAATAACTCACGAACTGCTCCCAGCACGCCTCCCACAGCCAGCACTACACCTGTATTGTAACCGTCACGAAGCACGAGCTACAATAGGGCCAGGGTAGGGGACAATAGTGGGGGCTGGGGAGGGGGGGGTGTGGACTGTTGGAAGTGGGAGGGAGCAGGGGTTGGGGGTAGAGGGAGAAGGAGCGGAGGATCAAGGGATGGATGGGAGACAGAGTGACTGGGCAGAGTGGGGGAGGAAATAGAGAGAGAGAGAGAGAGAGAGAGAGAGAGAGAGAGAGAGAGCAAGAGAGAGAGAGATAGAGAGAGAGAGAAAAAGACCGAGAGAGAGAGAGCGAGCGAGAGAGAGGTCAGGGGAGGGAGGAAAAGAGTGAAGGGGTGATTGGGGGAGGAGGGGAGATGGCGTAAGAAAGGGTAGAAGAGGAAATAGAGAATATAGGGGAGGGTGTCGAGGGACGGAGACTTTGGAGAAGCAGACAGGATGCGAGAGATGAAGGGAAAGGGTAGGGGAGACAGAAGGAGAAAGAAGGAAAAGATGGAAGTAGGAGGAAGGGAGGAAGATAGGAATAAAAATGTGGGAGGGAGGGTAAGGCCCAAAAAATTGTAAGTTTCCGGTAACATGGTCCAAAAGGTTGAGGTAGGTAGGAAGGATTTTTTTTTTTTTTTACTGGGCCATATTTTTGGCTATATTTTGATTTGTTGTTATCAATAACAATAAGATTTTGATCTATTATACCACTCAAAGCGTAGAAAGATTGGTAAGAACTCTTGGATTCTGTACTTGAGCACAAGGAAAATCTCAAAATATTAAAAATATGGAATTTATGTGAGATAATTACGAAAGGTGACCGGAAACAAAACTTCCTTTTTTTTTTGGAGAGGATGAGAGAGTTATATTGAGCAGGTGTGTAGAACTGCTAAGTGTAACAAAACTGCTTACTGTTGTGATAAAGCTTAGCAGTCGACCATCCAACTGCTAAGTGTAACATCACATAAAACTCAGTTAGATATATCACTTTCACATATATTGTAAGCTAAGGGCCATACAATATCATAACGTATATCATTATTGTAGCGGTCACAGCTGCGGGAACCTTCGCCTGGCAACGAGAGCATTGATTACAGGATCAGAGGGGCAGTTCAGAGATGACAGCCCTCAAAGTACACTTGACAATGTGTTGTTACAGTTAGCAGTTGGACGGTTAACTGTTAAGTGTTATTATAACACTTAGCAGTTCAATTATATAACTGCTAAGTGTAACAACACTGCTAAGTAAAACAACTACACTTAGCATACAGGCACTAGATAACTCATGTAGCTTTTGTCTATTTGCTATAAGTTATGCTAATACAATATGCCAATGTGGCTATATTTGTTCCCTCACTTAAATATGAAATGTAGGTTTTGTTACATTTAGCTGTGATTAGAGTGTAAGTTAAATTGTTACAGATAGTCACCTTTTGATACACTTAATTTGTTACAGTTAGCAGTTGGATAGTTGACAGCTAAGTGTTATTATAACAGTTAGCAGTTTTGTTACACTTAGCAGTTGTACAAGGTGTCCCTGCAGGTATCAAGCCGAAGGGTGGGCGGAAAAACAAGAAAGAAGAGGGGAGACTAGTAAGAGGCGGGGGGGGGGCTAGGGTGGGGCTCCTTAGAGCTGAGAGTACCCGGTACCCACAATGCCCTGCGGTGGTTTTAGTGACATGCGCAGTGCGGCGTGAGAGGAGAGGGATCCTGGCTCTGACTAAGTGCCGTGTGATTGGTTGCCGCAGGTCACGTGTTGTTGTCGTCATGGTGAGCTGCTCCCGGCGTCTCATGGTGACGGAGTTATTGTCAAAACTGCACAACAACAAAAAAAGGAAAAATAAAGATGATTGGGGGGTGGTGATAGTCACTGTGAACATGTTTTAAAGTTTGAAATTGAATAGAGCCAGGAGAAGTGATGGAAGTGTACCCATGGCATGTAGTTGGAGGCTTATCGTGAAATAATCACATGATTGCAGTTGAGCGATATTTTCGATAAGTTTTGATGAAAATCTATATATTGCTGTACAACATTATTTTATAAGGTGAGGAGAAATAAGTAGATGCTGCTGAGGACGCGTCATTTACACAACAAGTTACATGATGAGTGACCTTTTCCAAAATCACGAAAATAAACACATGACACTATATATGAGACCGGTATGTGAAAAGCCTTTGAAGCCCAAAACTCCTAGAAATATACCCAAAGCTGCACGACAGTACATATTCTTAGTGTGATGGGTGCGTGCCTCTCTGGGTGCCTATATCTACCTTGGTATGAACTCAACGCTGTTAACCCAGGAGTGCATCGTGCCCATTGGTCGTCATGATGCATCCATGAAGTGCTGGTGAGACTGCTCACCAGCACTTTATTGGAGCATCATGCCGACACTACGGGGTTAATACATATACATACTCCCGGAGGGCCGTCATGATGCACCAATAAAGTGCTGGAGTGTAGTCTCACCAACACTTCATTGGTGCATCATGACAAATAATGGGCATGATGCACTCCTGCATCAGCGGCACTCAAATGGTTAAATCGGGAGATTTGACTCATTATATCGACCATATTTTGCACACTGTAGATTTGCTGTCACCTTTGGCTGAGAAGGGACCCTAGGGTACAAAATTTAGGAAATTCGGGTCGGGAGCACGGGCAGGGTGCCTAGGTTCATTACAAGACCCACTTCCACCCCAGCTAAGTTTTATATATAAAGTAGGGGGGTATTCTGGGAATTTTCCCCCTGGGAATCTCCCCTTCGGAACCCCCCCCCCCTATCAAATTTGTCCTTGATCTGATTTTAAGCCAAAGTCCTTTGTAACCTTCACCAACCATTTCCCCAAGATCAGCAGAGCTGCATGCACATAGCCTGCAAAAGGTCCCAATGTGTGCGGCACAGAGTATGAGAGGGGTAAAGGAAACATTCAGTTTTATAATTGGAGGTTCCATGTTAAATTAATACGTCTATTTACATACCATTTCCATCTGATTACCACAATAAGGCAATGCCGCACGCTTTGTATACTTTATATTCCATATAATGACAACCCACGTCCATCAAGCTCCCAATACAGGGACAATGTTGCGTGACAAAACATCCATTTATGATGGGACCTCGTGTTGGGTTGGCCTCAGTCTCCAGGCAAAAACAGATAATAGCCAGAAAAATAGGAAAATATAAAAGGGGACCAATTGCCTTCGGTGACTAGAGGGGCATGGTGCTGAAAACATAGCTCTGCAGAAAAAGGTGGAGTGGAAGAACTCGAAAATAATAAGGACTAAATCTAACACATATTCATCAAGAGCCTTGCCAAGCTGGTCTGGGAGCGCGGACCTGACATGGGGTGAAAAATTATG
The DNA here is from genome assembly GCA_949317995.1 of Acholoe squamosa. Classification (NCBI taxonomy): domain Eukaryota; kingdom Metazoa; phylum Annelida; class Polychaeta; order Phyllodocida; family Polynoidae; genus Acholoe; species Acholoe squamosa. The sequence continues at coordinate 5,824,826 of OX439048.1, forward strand.
ATTCCTAAAGGCACCCTTATAAGAGGTCCCAGACCTGTTTGGGTGATCATTTAGGACTTAGTCAACGGCCAAGGGGTTAGTAGGGCATGGGCAGGGGCCAGGCTACTGCTCAGAACAGGTCAGAGCAATTGACGAGCAATTTGGTGAGGAATGGTGCAGGGGGGGGGGGTTATAATGATAGATGGTGGCGCTCCCTAGCGAAGAGAACCCGCATCGTCCCCCATACATCAGCATAGACCTGTCAATGTCAGGGTCTACGTCCTCCGTTGCCATGGTACTGACGTGACGTAGCTGCGTCCTTTGACGTATGTTAGAACTGCATGGTCACCATTCCCAGTATCCATGAAATAATTTCATGAGGAAAATAACAACTAACACTCTTGATCTGCTAAATATGTACAGTTGTAAAGATCAATGGCCTCAGTTATTATCAAAGGGCCTTTCATGGGGGTGTGGATGGGGGGTCCCCAATGTCACATGTCGATTTTAATAAATGGCCATGTCCCCATGTCAATTTTAAGAAATGGTCATGTCACGATGTAGATTTTAAGAAATTGTTCATGTCACCATGTCAATTTTAAGAAATTGTTCATGTCCCATGTCACTAAGCCTAAAATAGCCCATGTCACCATGTCGATTTTAGTGGTCCACACCCATTTTCATGTTGGATAAGGAAATTACAATGCAGAATGTGGACTTTTAAGTTATCAATAATTTCATTAACACAGATAAACATGATTGACATAGATTAAGATTGTACCCGATCCATTTCATTAGATGCAAATCTGTTGATTTTTTTTATGTGCATTCATAACATACGTTCTCCATGTTCGATCATTTTTAAAGGTTTTTAGCTCTCATATTTCCTCCTTATGAAATGCCCGAAAAAAAATGGAAAGATGAAAAAATATATATATATCAGAAATAGATCCATAAAACAAATAAGTAGGAAACGATGCGCCATTCAAGATAGCCATGCACAAGCAGTATACACGTGATAGAAAGAGGAACGGAGATAAAGACAAGAGAGCCTCAGTACAATGTGTAAAAGTCATGACTTGAGGCTGCTGCTGGTTTTTACACTGACACAAAGACCTTTATCTGATATAGATCCAAGATATGGTCATTGAGTGGTATACGCCCCTGTAATTATATAGATGATGGGACCTTCCCTTTCTCTCTCTTTGTTTTAACACTTTATGTGTCGTATAATACTTCAATGCCCAACGCCATTTTGGTCGTCATGATGCATGAATGCGGCCCTGGCGATAAACTCACCAGAGCTGCATTCATGTAGCATACCAACCCTACAGGGTCATCCACCGGTGGGGTCCTCATGATGCACCAATGAAATGAGGGCGAGCAGACTTGCCAGTACTTCATTGGGGCATCATGACGACCAATGGGCATGATGCACTCCTGCATTAGCGGTCCTTAAATGGTTTTAACAAATGGAGAGTAGGAGGTACATGGATAGCACTCTGTATGCATGATGATGATGTCATCTACAGGTGTATGTATTGTATTACTGATGTCATATGACGTATATGATGTCATTATGACGTATTAAAGACAGTCCAAGGTGTTAGGAGAGTCTTGTTATTAATTACAGGTGTCTATCGGCAGGTGCCATCTTCTGATTCCTGATGGCAAACTCAGATTCCACATCAAATTGTAATTTAATTAAATCTGTCACACCTCATATTAAAACTTTAACCCTTTAAATTATAATCTAATTAAATCTGTCACACCTCATATTAAAACTATAACCCTTTAAGGGGCGCTATATGCATCATGCCCAATCGTCAGTATGATGCACCAATGAAGTGCTGGCGAGTTACTCCCCAACACTGCGTTGAATCTATAGAAGTATAGTGAGACTTAATAGCTGCCATGGTGCATGAATGTAGCCCTGGTGAGTAACTCACCATGGCTGCATTCATGCATCATGACTACCTGATGCATTATACAGTGTTGTGCAGCCCCTCAGGGTTTATAGAGATATAAGGTGATGGTGGGTGGGAAATATGATTACCCTGTAACCCACATTTGTACTACATGTACTACTTGCACCCATAGACTGCACCATACAGCAGCACTATCTCTCCTTAGGCCAAATAAAAAAAAGGTTTTTTTTCCAGTAACCCGTCCGACCCTAGCAAGACAGGGGCAAAAAAACTTTTTTTTGGTGATTTTGAAGAATTTTGCTTTGTTTTTTTCATTTTTTAAAGAACTTTTCATTACTTTTTGAGGATTTTTCCTGTATCCTTTTCGTGTTCTTCCCCTCTCTCATAATTGCCATTTTCATTATTTTACAATGAAATCAAAGAATTTGATACATCCATTGATATGTGCCCTAACATTTTTTATATAAATGTAAAAATAAAAAAAAAATGAAAATTCGACCTACCGACCCTAGCTCTTTGAGCTATGTTACTGGAAACACACCTTTCATTTTTCTTGGTCTTAGTGGGACAAAGAAAGGGAAAAGTGCAAAAAAAAATTCTAGAATTAAATGGAATATATGCGATTTGATATTGAGTAAAGGTTTGGGAATTCCAAGAGGCGTGGCAATGGGGCATAGGGTTGTCTCCACGGACGCACGTACTAAGGGTGATGCATAATCGTTGTACACAGGGAGAAAGCTCTGGGTCAGGATCTACAGGATTAGAACTTAATGCCCGATAGTACTACTAATGTTCAACACCACACAAGATGGCTGCCACCACTACGTGGCTAGTGAAAGTACACACTTGTATATAGCATCACATTGTGGTAAGCAGGAAGACTTGATTATAGACCACACCACCCAATGTTATGGAACCCATACTCATGAGAGGATACAGAATGAGTGGGAGGGAGGGAAGGGGGGGGGGTAGATGATGGTGTCTGCTCGTGCAGATGTTATGCAAACAGTGGTGATAATTGATTTTAATTGCTGTCCAATTACATCCCAATTATCCCACTATCATCCCTGTCATTGCTCCACGCATGCGTGGGACAGCTGCGAGCGCACAACCACACAGCAGCCTGGCCATTACTTACATATCTACATCTCTTATAGATCTTTAAAGGGGGCTGATGTAGGAGTGCATCATGCCTATGGGTCGTCATGATGCACTAATGAAGTGTTGGTGAGTCTGCACGTCATTGGTGCATCATGACGACCCTCCGGGAGTGCATCAACCCCGATGCGCGGTCATGATACTCGTGTCAAGTCAACCAAAGGGCAATGTATAAAAAAAAGTGCTGTGTGGCATCTAAAGGGTTAAAATCCCCACTGCCTGCGTCTCCTTTTGTTCAAAAAGACACCTTGCATATTTCTCACCACTTTCATCTTCCATCTCTACATCTTCTACAATAGTACAAAGAAATCACTTTTGTCTCATCCCATGATGTTCCTGAGCGTCCTGTTGTTGTTTTCTTTCTCTTTTTTTCCCCTGCTGTTTTTGCATTTCTTACAGACATAACTAAATGTCGTCTGCTTTCTCTGAATGTCATCTGCCTTTACAGACGCAGCTTAGACGCGGCAGAGACGCCCATAATAAACCAACCCCCTCCTCCACCGGACAAAGCACTGCGCAGGCGTACTCCAGATGATGACAGGAAGTCACGTCAGGGCCTCCTTCCGGCGCTGGCTGGGCGCGCATGTCCGTTTCCGGTTCCGCCCGGGAGTCACGTGACAATGGACGTCAGTGTCGGCGCATGCGCACTGTGCGGCTTTTGTTCCTAGTGCGGCGTCCGCGCGGAGGATGTCGGGAGATGGGTGTAGGATGGATGGAGCCTAACAGCAATTATCAGTACAGGCGGGGGGCGGCAGAGGGCAGCACGGGGGGGGGGTGGCAGAAACAAAAGGCAGTTGTAATGAGGCTAAATAAAAGTGTACAAGATCACGAGTGGTATCAGGTAAAGGACCAAAAGTCAATCACATGAAATGCGTGGGAGTTTATTTTGTGGGTAAATGAGTGCAAGTCAAAGAAATAAAGGTGCGTCTCAAGCCCGGGGTCTCAAGCCAGCGGGGGGGGGGGGGGGGGTCAGCTTATTACTTGATGATAAAAGTAGATTTCTTGAAATCGCCTCAACATAGCATCCACTTCTTTAGGCAAAAAGGTGACGACCATCTCTTCCCTACGCATGTGTTATTGCACACACTTTCTCGTAATGAAATATTGATAATTAAGGAACCATAAGTCTGTCCATGGCAATAGATCCACAACTATCAATTAATTATATTACTCCTCTGTTATACATGATAGAGAAATACAATGTCCTTGTAAACCAAAATTACCAAGCTAAGTCGATTCTCCGACCACTCCACCCCCTTTCCCCGTCATCAAAAGCTGGTAATGTATTGTCCCTGGGTAAGAATCCCTTGATAAAAAGAATTTAGTTCACCCTGTTCCACCCAGTCTGCCCCATTGTGTGATTCTCTGATTTACAGGCCTGACATATAAGGTCTGTGTTCCCGGTCTCCACCAAGCCCACAGGACAATGTATTTGGTGCGAGATTGTGATGTATCTATGGAAACTGCCATGTTTCTATAGATACCATTATTGTTGTGAATGGGAGCGCGACAAGTGAAGACTTCAACCCAGATCCTGCGTCCTATCAGCGTTCTATCAGCGTCTGTGCTAAGAAGACGACATTTCTGACAATGATTATTATCTTTCCCGCCAAATGAAAGCCACGGCAGACGACAAATTCTTTCAGCAGACGACAGTAGCTTCATCAAGGGAACCTTATCGGCTTGTCGGCCATATTGTCCCATGTCCCGGGTGATGATAGTCATCTTTCCCGCCAAAACTAAGTCAGAGCAGACGACAATCGACCAGCAGCTGACAATGGGATCCGTTTGTTTACCATGATCGACCGCAGTGTGTCTCACAGCGCCCCCTTATCGGGCAACCACGACAATGCATCACGTGGTCTGTCCAAGACGCTACGTCGTACGTCCTAAGTCCGTCACGCCTATAACCAGTCCTTGTCAACGACCTTCTGGTAGTTGGAAATCTCTAAAACAACTAAAGAACAAGTGTAGGGAATGCATTGACATGGACATCTAAAACAACATTTTATGTAATTGATAGATTCTGGTTCTTATGTTTATGTTTAATATTATATCTACATGCATAATAGAAAGTTTTAAACAGTAAGGCAAAGACGTCCTTATGTGATTTTGACATTAATGATTCATAATGATTTTTGGTTAGGAAAATCAGGTCATTGAATACCTTTCATGGTCCATAATTATTGAGAATCATTCAAAATCAGGTCATTGAATACCTTTCATGGGTCCATAATTATTGAGAATCATTCAAAGTCAAAACAAAGTCTACCAACCCCCAAAAAAGTACTCAGGAACAGTTAAACACACTTTAACCCCCGCCCTCCCACCATACATACATACCAGATACTAACAGATACAGGTGACCCTTGACCTTAGGTACAAGGTGATAGATGGACGCTGTGATCAATGCCCCGACCCCTGGTGGACGGCGAGATAACCACAACCCTACTGGGGGCCACTATTGTCTGAGACACCGTCACTCACCAACACCACTTCCGGTATGTGTCAGCAAAAATGTGGACCGGGCATTGTGGCTTGTGCTCCATCTATATCACCCCGCTCCTTCACCTTTCCAAAATCCATTTTATTTTTACCCTAATCTGGAACGTGATCGATTTGCTTTGATCTAAAAGATCGTCAATGAAATGTCCTTCTTGCTTTTAGATTTATCATTATTGATTGTGTGACACCCATGCAGAAACAATGCTCCGTGCCAATACTTGTGGATTATCATTTTTGCTTATGTTTAAGAGTTTCATGTGTCCTTTGATTGCTCAAATGCATGGCTGTATAGCCCTGACAAGTATATGTATGACGGCGACCAATATTATATTCAAACAAAAGGCAGGCATTGTACACCATTATGTTGTGCTGACGAGTTACTCACCAGCAGTGTTTGGTACATCTTGATGGATATGAACTACATTTTCTGCAGCAATTGTGCACTCTTTAAATGGTTAAAGACAGTTGTTATCAAGGCCTATTTTTAAAAAAAATGTGTTTCCAGTAACTCGACCGACCCTAGCAAAACAAGGCTGATTTCTGATTTTTTTTAGTAACATACCAATAGAGGTACAAAAATGGCAGACCACTTTTTGGAAAGAGCTCTATATATGCACTGAATAAGCCAATATGCTAGTGTTCATAATACACTTTTTATTTATTTGGCTTAGGCCATGCAGGCTTTTTTGATAAAGAGGGACTAAACTTTTTACGCCCCCTCCTCAAGAGGGATCAACAATTTTCTAAGCCCCCGCTCAGCCCCCTTAATAAATAATGACCACTCCCTTATATACTGTCGGACTATTGTGGCCACATATCCTCTCAGATTTGCATTGAAATTGTCTTCCTTTTGATATTTAACATGCCTGCATTGGACAGGAGGAAGATGCCCCCCCCCCAAAAAAAAAAAAAAAAAAAAGAAGAAAAATCTGACCTTCGACCCTAGCATTTCACTTCATGTTACTGGAAACACACTTTTTTTCTTGGCCCAATGTTATTCAATTCTTGATTTTCTGCCCCTATATTCACAATCCTGTTCCTCAGTAAGTGATCAATGTACCTAATCTCTGAGACTTCATTTGTAAGTTGTACATCATTTGTTAAGGGCTGCAGCCACAACAGTTTATTTATTGTGTGGGAATAGTAAAGTGGCGTCTTATCTATGGGTGTGATTTGTGCTGAAATGCTGTTGTCCTCCATAATGTTATAAATCAACACACCTGGGTGATAAACCTATATGTCCTTTAAATAGTCTGCTTCATATTCCTAAGAAGCTGATTGACAAAAATCGGCCCAATATCTGTCTCATTTTAATCAGATTTGAGAGAAATACTGGTTGAAATTTCATAAAAACAATTTATGTTGGATCATAACAGCCATGAATATTAAATTAGTTGTTGTACTTATAATGATAAATCAATCAATTGTGAAATACCAGATCATAACCCCCTACCTAGACACACATACTTTACCAGTGTTTTTTTTTTCAATATCAGTACCCCCCACCTCTCTCCCCATGCCTGATTAGCAGGACCAGCAGGTATAAGTATGATGAGAACTGATGGAGTGTGCTTGCTCCCTATTAGTATCTCCTCCTGTACACATCGCCTAATACCTGGTATTAACATTATTAACCTGTATTAACCCTTTAAGGGCCGCTGATGCAGGAGTGAATCGTGCCCATTGGTCGGCATGATGCACCAATGAAGTGCTGGCCAGTCTGCTCGCCAGCACTTCATTCGCGCACTATGCCGACCGTCCGGGAGTGTATCTCCTCCTGTATATACCATATATATGTATAATACCTGGTATTAACGTTATTAACTTGTATTAAGGAGCCACAGAGGGCGTTGTTGAGGATCTATGCCCTTTGGCTGCTTTATAAAACAGGAATGCAGCCCTGGAGAGTCTACTCATCAAGGCTGCATTCATGCACTTATGGCAATCCTACAGGGCTGATACAGTCCCAAAACAATGGCATGATGCACAAATACAACACTGGGGATTTGCTCGCCAGCAATGCATTGGTGCATCATGAAACCAAACAAACAAAAAAGACCTTAAGGCATCTTGCAGTCCTTCAAGGGTTAACCAGTAAGGGTTGTGTAGGCAGCCCTCCTGGTGACATAATCTGTATAGAGATCAGGGGATGGGAGGAGGAGGGATGAGGGAGTAGAGGCAGGCAGTCAGAGGTATCTTGGATCTTTCAGTGATCTCACAGGTGGGTGATTGATACCTAGACTGCACCTGGAGATGCACCTGTATAGCTGTGTATACCTTTGTAGTGGGTTGTGCATGGGGACTGCCATCTTGGATCTTACAGATGGATGATTGATACACAGTGTTCCCATGGACGTCAATTGCTATTGAGACCTAGTTGCTGTTTGGACTTCTAAAATGCCAATTGCTATTTCTATGGTCCCCTCACACCAATTGCTGTTTCCTTGGTCCCCTCACACCAATTGCTATTTCTATGGTCCCCTCACACCAATTGCTGTTTCCATGGTCCCCTCACACCAATTGCTGTTTCCATGGTGCCCCCATACACCAATTGCTGTGTCGATGGTCCCCTCACACCAATTGCTGTGTCCATGGTCCCCTCACACCAATTGCTGTTTCTATGGTGCCCCCAAACACCAATTGCTGTTTCCATGGTCCCCTTTATCAATTGTTGTTGCCATGATCATGCTATACAAATTGCTTTTTCCATGGTCCCCATAGATCAATTATAGTTTGAATGATCCCTATACCTCGATTACTATGCCTCAGTTACCCACTACTTCCCTATACATACTGAATATAGACTGAGTACAAATCACCCCCTTTTATCGCTCACAGAGATAACGGTTTACATCCTAGTACATTGTGTCTCTATAGAATACAACATCCTCCCCCTCTCCCCAGGCCAGTCACACTTCAATGACTTTAGGTCCTACCTCAACTCAACACAGAAATTAATGTCTCTGCTCACCAAATACAGACATGTCTGCTGGCATGCTAGGGATATTGTCTGTTGTTTACAGCAAGTCGTATCGAAGAAATTGACATAACTATGCATAACTGATTTAAAAAAATAAAAGTGGCAGAAAGCAGGGTGAGGCAGGATTTCTATTCAGATTAAAAATCGGTGATATCTTTTTTTTCAGGAGGACCAGTCCAAATGCGCCATAGTGTCATTATTTAGTCTCATTAAATGGATGATCCAAGTTCTAGTCCAAATGGATGTGAAGCCGTTGAGGACTGTTTATACCTATTTGCAAAAATGTAATAATAAATAAATAAATAAAAAAAAACAATAACAAAAAAACCAATAACAAAAAAACCAACAACAAAAAACCCCAACAAATCAACACTTTGCTGACTCACTTTGCTTTAGGCTTTGACAAGGTGTAAACTATAGATCCTCTATATGAAGAGATTAGGTGTTCATTCTTTTCACTGACGGGTGACAGTTCTGGTCCCTACATCCCACACAGTATACAGACCTAATGACTGATGGTTGTGGTGAAGGGACCTTCCTTAATTTCTCCAGGGTGAAATTGATATTGAATAGGCTGATACTCAATGGTGTGCACTCAGGTATCTAAGTCGTGAGAGGGTCATTAATATCATCTCCTCAGAAAAGGTGTACACATCACACTGAAAACCTAGAAGTTCTGAAACTAGTCAGCGATGACCACTTTAGGTCCTCAAGTTGGCGATACCCAAAACTACAGCTTTAGGTAGTCAAAATGACGACTTTAAGTCATCATCCTGACGACCTGAGTCATCAATATGACGACTCTGTACTGTCAGTATTGTCATCCTGATGACTCAGGTCATCAGGATGACGACCTAAAGTCGTCATTTTGACTACCTAAAGCTGTAGTTTTAAGTATCGTCAACTTGAGGACCTAAAGTGGTCACCGCTGACTAGTTTTGGATCTTCCATGTTTTCAGTGCACTAGACACCAGCCTATACCAATAATGGACTGTGCTGATGCTTCAATCACTGTAAAAAAAAAAAAAGAAGTCAAAATAAGGGCAAAATCCTTGTTCCAAAGTTGCTATAGATCCATTGTTATTTTTACGACGATTACTTGTATCACTGCAATACAATTACAGTGTTAAATATTTCGTTTTATGAGGATCCCAACGTTATTTCTTCAGAGTGCATGGTCATCCTGAGCTCAAGGTGCGTTATGATATTATAGGCCGAGCTTTCAGAGAATATAGAAAGGTGTTAAATTAGCAATTGTCAGGCTGAAGATGGAGCTAATAACGTATTACAAAGTTGATGTTGTGGCTCAAAGGCTGAGTTTAATGGTATGCCCTCTATTGATCTGAATCTTGTAACTAGTATTTACATAAATGTTTTGATGACTTTGTTTATCAATCTGCCCAACTAAACAGAGGTCCTATTTTTATAGATTAGTAGAGAACAACTTGGTGTTAATTGCCTTATTTTAATTGATTTTATATGGTGAGTCCTGAAGGTTTGGGGATACTCATGAACAAGGGCCAGATCTAAATGAGAAAAGACATTTTCAGATAGCACTTAAGTTGTGTGTATCATTAGGAGCGGATACAAGCAGTGTTATGGATGGAGTATAGATTAGACAGACTGGCCAGGTGTAGGAGAGTGACACTTACAGCTCCTCAGGTCACCACACTCTCCTGCCCCAACCTGTGATTACTTCAAGGGGCTGCCACTAGGGGACAGGCGCACACAATGCCCTGCGCCACTGCGCGTAATCCGACACCGCCGCTACACGTAAGCCGATCCCTGCTTAAAGATTTGTCAACTTCTTGCCATACAAACGATTAAATTTAGTCGTGAAATGTATCTAATAAGATAAAGGAAGGCCGTGTGCAAGAGGGGGGTGCGCTTAAAACGCCACACACAAAAACAACCTAGTCCGTCAGAGGCTGCTGAAGCCATGGACGATAATAGGGGGAAATAGAGAAGGGTTTCAAGATCTCGCGAACTGACGAGAGGTGGGGAACTCTATCCTATATCCCGCAGCTCCCCCTGTCGGAGCGATTTGAATGGTTGTCTGAGGTGGTGGATGGGGGCGGGCTACACCGTTATGTTGGACAGGGTAAGGTCTACAATATACTGGGAGTTTAACCCACAGAATAAAAGGTGTGTTTCTCTCAGAAAGTTTGGGAAATATTTGTTCAGTTTAAATTTAGCATATTCTTTTTTATTGGTTCTGCTTTGAGTCTTTGATGTTATGATAATGTCTTGTACCTCCTGAAACAAATCCTGTATGAAAGTTGGACTTTAACCAGTAACTCAATATTGTCAAGACAGAATTTGGGTCTGAGCTTGCTTTCATATGAAGGGCCGAGAAATGTAGGTCCTGATTTGAATGGCCTTAAGGATATGAACAAAGGACGACATTGGAGGATAGGAGATGGTGCGACAGACGTCAAAGATGAAAGATAAAACCCAAACTTGGAAATCAGAAAATATATGAACAGAAATAATGGAAAGGAGGAGAATATAACTTTTTGAAAAGGCTATAAGCCGCACCTAAGATCTGAAATCATTTATAATCCCCAGCTCATATATACAGAGTTTTGTGGTATATGCCACGTCTTTATCTATTCTTTTCATTTACAATTTTTATTGTAATTCACGTTTTTGTGCCCCCCGTAAGTATTCCCTGATTTACCCCATCTATTCTAGAGACATACATTCCTTTTATAGAGGTAGACGTGTATATAAATATGTTTCCCCTTCAGGGTGTAGAGATAATAAGGAAGAAGGACCCTAGGTGGTCTATGTCGACAGCGCACTGCATCCAGGGACCTTTGATACCCAGCATTCCAAGCGTCAACGCCGCCATTAGGACGTATTAATGTCGCCATCTCTGATTGGCTGATTCAGAGCGAGGCTAGGCCAGGTCCGCACTCAATAGCACCCTGTGTTTTGAGTGGGTTATCTTCACATGTCGCGCCCAATAATTTTCCCCCAGTAGAGTCCCTTAGCTTCGTGGAGCAGCGCCCGTAGCGCCCCCAAGCGGGACGCCCGTTCAGCTGGAAAGTAACCCCCAATAATTGTGCCGCCATTTGTAATTTACCGTTGGTCGACCAGCTTGCTGCGCTGTAATTACAACGCCCGCCGCTTGGTAGAGCCACCTTCGACAAAAAGAGAGGTAAACTCAGAAGTGTGCAGGACACCGGAAGCTACAGCCTCTGGTGTAAAACACCGGCTATACCCTGAGTGTGTACCCGTTATTACGGGTCGCGCAGGGCCCGCTAGAGGGCAGCTGTGAGCTACAATCAACGCCTCAGCCTGGTTCCTCACTGAGGAAAAAGATTGCTTTTTAAACGTTTACTTTTGACTTGTCTCCTCTTGAGCTGCAATAGAAACGTAACCTGAGGCCCCATATCAACCTGGAGCCAGGGACATTTAGAGCATATATTATAACAATACTCGCTATCTAAGGGGACGTTCAACAATTACGTCACCAGTATTTAGGCATTTTTCAGGACCCACCCACCCCCCTTGTCACTGTTTTTGTATGGAACATATAGATTTATTTTTCTTGGGCTATATATGAAACAAGTTGATGGGAGACAGCACTTTGAAGACAAATATCTGAGAAACAATGGGAAAATTGTTTTACACCGTGGTGGATTTTGTTGGCGACTCTTCACATTTGATGTTTGTCACTAAGAAAGTCTCACCACGAATCATCCATTGCATATTCTGCATGATATGGAGAACTCTAAAGCCTCGACCTTTCTCATGTATCTCTTCTGACAACAAGAAGCGGCTACAATGGTCATATATAGACACTAGAGCAGTAGGAGAGTCGTCTGCATGAATTCAGTGTTGGTTCTCTCACAAGGAACGCCGACATTTCAATATAGCGGCATTAGGAGGATTGCGCACGCAGTAGACGACATGCGTTTCCGTTGACAGCAATTCCTGTCACAGCCAAGGCAGACAACAGCCCTGGGAATAACACAGGAATAACCGTGATCGTAGTGAGGGGGATAAAAAAGGAATTTTCGTATGGCTTAGCGGGATGGTTTTTGTAGAGTACCGAGTAGATTGAAAGGAGAGTGAATATTTCCCCTTATCCCTTTCAATGCTTCTTCCCTAGCCACCTTCCTTGTTCTCTTCCTTCTCTCCACCTTAGCCCCCCTTCTTTCCTTTCTTATTTGCTTGCTTGCTTCCTCCCTCCCTCCCTTCCTTTCTTGTTTGCTTGCTTGCTTGCCCCTTTCTTTCCTTCCTTCCTTCCTTCCTTCCTTCCTTCCTTCCTTCCTTCCTTCCTTCCTTCCTTCCTTCCTTCCTTCCTTCCTTCCTTCCTTCCTTCCTTCTTTCCTTCTTTCCTTCCTCCCTTCCTTTCTTGTTTGCTTGCTTGCTTACTTCCATGCTTCCTTGTTTCCTTCCTTCCTTCCTTCCTTCTTTTATCCTTTGCTTACCTCCTCCTCTCCTCTCCTTCCTTCCTTCCTTCCTTCCTTCCTTCCTTCCTTCCTTCCTTCCTTCCTTCCTTCCTTCCTTCCTTCCTCCCTTCCTCCCTTCCTTCCTTCCTTCCTTCCTTCCTTCCTTCCTTCCTTCCTTCCTTTATTCTTCACCCTTTCCTTCCTCTGCTCCGTCCCCTATCATGCTCCACTTTCTCCCATACATAACTCCCACAATGCAGCACACATGTTTGAGACGCTGAATACGGTGTCTATTTACAGCGTCCACGTAATGGACGTGATGGATCATGGCGTGTTGCCTTGACAAAGTTACCATGGTAATATACATCAACCAAAAGACCTATGTGCTGCCAGATACATATACCTTTCTGTGAGTCAAGATGGATGACATATAAACATGTAGGGGCGGCATCCCGCGGCATCATTCATTCAATTCATTATACCCTTTGGTACACCCTCAGCCCCAAGTGTAAATCTGCTATAGAGACCACTGTAGTGGGCTGAGGGTGTAGCTACTGTAGGGTTATTGAATTTGTACTGACAGCACCTACTACTGTTTTCCAGAAATAGAAGCACTGTACTGCAAAAACGTGGGTGCAGTCGGCCAGTGTATCGTCATGATACGTGAATACAGCCTGCCTGGCGAGTAACTCTCCAGATCTTCATTCATGCATCATGACGATAATATGGGATTGATTCACCCCAAGTGCTTTCATGATGCACCAATGCATCACCGTTACCCACCATGGCTGCTGCACCAGTGCATCATGACAAGTCATGGACATTGAAAGGTTAACCCTTTAAGGGCCGCTGATGCAGGAGTGCATCATGCGCATTGGTCATCATGATGCACCAATGAAGTGCTGGCGAGACTGCTCGCCAGCACTTCATTGGAGCATCATGCCGACCCTACGGGGTTGATACACAAACCCCCGGAGGGTTGACATGATGCACCAATGAAGTGCTGGTGAGCAGTCTCGCCAGCACTTCATTGGTGCATCATGTCATTAATGCATCCGCGGCCCTTAATCCATCATGAACGTGGACCTTAAAGGGTTAAAGTTTGTAAGATCCTGCACCTTCACAGCCCCCCCCCTGCTCCCCTCCCTCACCCCCTCTACCTCCATATAGAAGGCAGCAGACGACACTTCATCAACCAAAACAAATTTTGCTGTCAGATAAAAAAGGCCAGCTCAGGTAGAGAGCTGGGAGGAGGGGGTGGGATTTGCTACATTCAATCTTGGTGCTTGTCTTGGTACAGGGCCGTAAACGTGATGTAGGGTAAACCCAAGCCGACATAATTACACCCGGCGTCCGTGTTGTCTCACCCGCCCGCCACCAGGGGGCGCGCCCAAAAGGGCGGGAAAACGGGCTCAAATGTCGTCTGCTGCTTCAGGTATATACAGAGTGTATCACTCTCCAAGCTGATGTGCGCTATATACCAGAAAAGTCTCACCTTCAGGTGAAAATAACAAGGACAGAATCAGGTTCCGAGTTCTAGATATGCAGAGGGGCCAACTTCCGGTCTAGGATCCATCATACACATTCAGGTTCAGGGCCTCTACTGGGGGCAGCCATTGTCCGGTGAACAATGCATCCATATCCAAGTTTAGGGGCCTATACTCTACACATTGTACTGGGGGCAGCCAACATCCGGTGTCGACACATCCAGATTTTAGGGCCTGTACTGGGGTCTGTGAGTGGGTGGGGTGTCGGGGAGGGTGGCAGACAACATCCAGTAAGGAACCCAACCCGGTCCCAATAGGGCACGATTAATTCACCCATTGTTAAACCCTTTAGGGTCTGCATTCTGACAAATGCCACTTGGACCATATGATACATGAATGCAGCCTTGGCCTGTAACTCATATCAACCATCGTAGAGTCAGCATGATGCATGAATGCAGCGCTGGTGAGTAACTCGCCAAAGCTGCATTCATGCATTATGACGGTCAATGGGTATAATTCATCAACGCTCTATCCTGCCTTTGAAGAGCTGAAATTATGGTCCTTTAAGGGTCGCTGATGTGCAAGTAGTTCATCATGCTGACACTACACAGGGCCGATGCACTCCCAGAGGGTCGGCATGATGCATCAATGAGGTGCTGGCGAGCAGACTCGCCAGCACGTCATTGGTGCATCATGCCGACCAATGGGCATGATGCACTCCTGCTACATGAGCAGTCCTTAGAGGGCTCAGGTGGGAGGGGTGGGAATGGGGCAGGGATGAAGACGTAGAGATGGGGGCAGATGGGTCAGATTTCATTTGCTGTCAATCCACCAGGTGGCGCGATATAAAAGTCGTCTCCGGACAGAAAAACCGTTTGAGGGGGCACTATTCCTGGCGACACGGCGGACAACAGATGGTATCCCTAGTTCTGTAAGTTCACGTTCAGACAGACTTATATTTGGGGGGGGGGGTCGGGGGCGGGTAGAGCCCCACTGTGACAATATCCACATCCGGTATAACCCTTTAACCCCTGTAAAGGCCGCTGATGCATTAATGCATCATGCCCATGCATTGGTTTTCATGATGCACCAATGAAGAGCTAGCGAGCCTGCTCACCAGCACTTCATTGGTGCATCATAACGACCCTCTGGGAGTGTATCAACCCCATAGGGTCGTCATGATGCATCAATGTTTAGAACCTTTAATGCGCCCTGTCAAATAATTCACCGTGGCTGCATTTACGCATCATGACGACCCCACAGCTTTGATACACTCATGGAGGGGCGGCATGATGCATAAAAGTAATGTGGTCTCAAAGTTGATGCTCATCTGGGGTTGATGATACAACAATGCAAACACGAGAGGTGGCTCACAGCTGATGCATTTGCGCATCATGCTGTTTCTATGGGAGTGCATCAATTAAACCCACGTGATCGGCATGATGCATGAATGAAGCAGTATTGCCAGTGCTGCATCTGTGCACCATGGCAAACTGCATCATGATACTAGGCTGCCTTCTGCAGGCCGCCATTGCATTATAGTGCACCACCCACTGAACAGGACTGGAGTTGGGAACGTTCACAACTTGGGCAAGGAGAACGTGATTATCTCCTGAAAATGTAGACACGCCAGAACATCTTATACTCGAGAAAAAAAAAAAACATGTCCAGTTCCTGGGAATATTTCTGGGAATATCCCGAATCTTTCCTGGGAATATCCCGAGGCTTTCCCAAGAAATTCCCGAGCCATTCTTGAGATCTAGACTAGAGAAATTTCTCGAGTATAAGATGTTTTGGCATGTCTACATTTTCAGGAGATAATCATGTTTTCAATTCTTGTTGTATTCACAAGTGGGGACTCGAGAAATTCTTGAGTAATTCTTGAGATCTTGTTCAGTGGGCATGCCCATAATACACCTGCATCGTGCCGATCCTCCGGAAGTGCATCAACCCAACAAGGTCAGGATGATATATTCATGTAGCCCTGGCGAGTTACTCACCAGGGCTGCATTCATGCATCATGCCGCCAATGGACAGAATGCATAAATGTATGAACGGCCCTTAAAGAGTAAATCGGACAATACTTATAGTGGGGGTAATATTTAGTGTGACACGGAGGGGTACATCAGAGCTTCGTCATATGCCCACTAGAGGGGGTGTGGTGTATGACGGATGGGGCAGCATGACGGGACGTATACTTAGCTAGATGTACGTCACTCATGTCATACTCTAAATATGAGACCTTGTATGTCGGTGTGAACATCATAGGTTTGCTTGATGTGACGCGGATCCCATCACTGTCTCACTCATGTCAATGTGTCTGTACATCTCTAAATTCTTTGAATTTCATTCAGGGGTAGACACTAGCGTTTAGACTTTTGGCCATCCAGGCGAGTAGTCTATATCTATTATGGCAATGCTTTTCAAATACTCTACTGGCCAAATGGCCAATTTCAAAAGAAAAGGAAAAAAAAACTAATGGGCTGCAGCCTTTGGCCACTGGGCGAGTGTTATTTTTCTTAACGTTAAAGGCGCTACAAACCGTGCACCAAACGAAGCGGAGGGGACAGTAAAGATTGGATCAAGACCCTTTCACGATGGGCTAGGGAGAATCCCAACAGATTATTTATGTTCTATTGGAGACAATAGATAAAAAATGGTTTTAAAATATGTTCTCTGTTTATTCTTTGTATTGTATTCTTTTTCTTAATAGATAAATGGTTCAGTGTTCTGATTATTATTCATGGGCACATAATTACAGTACATATAGCTTCTCTCTCTACACCCTCCACGCCCTGTACCCCCGCCCCCTCCCACCTGGACCCCCAACTGTACATTACAGACATATCACTGTACAACGACCAACTCATTACCATAACATCAGCACTTTTTATATCACATCACAGCCACACTACTGTTTATATTATCGGATGTACCATCTGAAGAATGCAGAGTGTTTTAAAAGAAAAGGCCACCCTATTTATATGCTGCCTTCTCTTACAGTCTTTATATTGAATGAAATTATCGAGATATACCGGTACTTACATTCTTCTACAGGGAAGTCTGTGGTGTACTCTATGTATACATTCTATTCCGACCTAGCGGGATACATTTTTTGACCAATGAGAAAATTCCTTTCATTCAGTTCTGACTTTTCAGGGTGCATTACGTAACACCTGGTACCCATCAGCTCGC
This sequence comes from Acholoe squamosa, assembly GCA_949317995.1. NCBI lineage: Eukaryota > Metazoa > Annelida > Polychaeta > Phyllodocida > Polynoidae > Acholoe > Acholoe squamosa. The sequence continues at coordinate 5,842,461 of OX439048.1, forward strand.
TGTTATCAGTCCTTATCTCGCAAGGTACCAGCTTCAGCAGGGGTCGGCCCGCTAAGGAACACGCTAAGGCCATATAGACTAAACGTATCAGCTACCTCAATGCTTCAACATGAAGACTGCTGCAGGACATGCTCATAATTGTAAAAAAAAAAAAAACATTGTATTATTAGGGATAACATTTGCCAAAAAGTCTAAGGAAATACTAAAGCGATACCGTAAAGAGATACCTGTAATTATTTCTAGAGAGAGTAACAATAGTCGTGAGCAGCTATTTACGATACACTAATGCACAGAGTGTATTTATAGGGTTAAGCAGAGATTGATGTGTCAAGTGGGGCAGTGTGACATTTATTACACCTGGGGAGGACACTGCTTACCACCACTGAACTCATATTTGGGCTTCATTTACATGGATTTAACTCTAAATCTAAAGAGGTTAACTCAGTACGAGACCAACAGTGAACTGTTTCCAGAATTCCTATTTGTAAACACGGTCAGTATCTCAGTCAGTTCTTACTTACCCGTTATATAATGATCAGCTGAGTCTGATGCTAAAGAAATTGTTTTAAACTTCAAACCCATCCATCTCAACATTTCTCTTTTTCTGACCTGCAAATTTGCAATCCTTCTGTGTTTTATTCATGTCAAAAATGATCCTGGTGCATATTTGAACTGATTTTGTTGTTGTTGTTGTTGTTATCTGTTTAGATTGTTGCTTTTGTTGTTGGCATTGTTTTGTGTGTCTTGTTGTACAGGGCAGCATGATAGGTGTGGCACCAGTAAATGTCATGAGAAGTGCAGTACTTTCTGGTACAAGGGACAGGGTATATAAGTGATGTAGAGAAGAGCAGGGAGACAATGGTGTCAGACCCCGGGCTGTGGGCTTTGTTCGTCTGCCATGACGACGACAGGATGATATATGTCCCCCGAGGACGTTCGGTATACAGGGGGATGGGTGTTGGAGGGGGAGGAGGGGTTCAAAGGCTATGATGGGTCTCACCAGTTCAGAGTGAGAAGTACAGGCAGATAGAGAGTAGTTCGGGATATAGAGACAGAGGAATTGGGGTGGGGGGGGGGAGAGAGAGAGAGAGAGAGAGAGAGAGAGAGAGAGAGAGAGAGAGAGAGAGAGAGAGTGGGCGAGAAAGAGATAGAGACAGAGAGAGAGGGAGAGTGAGAGACGGTCAGACAGACAGAGTAAGAGAAATTAACAGAAAAATGAGGGACAGAAAGAGAGGAAGACAGAGAGAATGAGACTTAGAAAGAGAAAAAGAAGGAGAAAGTGAGAGAGCAAAGGAGACAGAGAAGGAGAGAGACTGAAAAATGTAGACAAAAAGCAGAGACAAAAGGGTCTTTCCTCAATCCCCTTCTGTCAATAGATATATCACAATAAAATGAAATTACACACATCCATTCCACAGACTATATCTAATCATATGTGGAGAGCAAAATAAGTCTCTCTCTAGCTCCTACCCACCAATCCCCCCATTTGGGTGGCATCAAACCCCCTACCCTGACACTAGTGGTCACATCGTGTAACCATTGGACCGTGGGGCTGTCATGTCGATCTGATTCTGTCCGTTGGCTTCATTATGAAATCTACAATCCGCTCTGGGGCCACCCCACCCCCTTACCCCTCCCCCCTCACCCTACCAATGGATTCTTCTGGCGTTCCTGCAGAATATTTCCTGCAGTTAAAATTTGTACCCCTACCCCCCTCCAAAAAAAAAAGAAAATGAAATGAAATCAGGGTCTTTCGGGGAAAACAATTTTTTGCACATTTTGATGGCGTCAAATCCCCAAAGTCGAATAAGGGAACTTTCAACAATTATGTCACTGTTATTTAGGCATTTTTCAGGACCCACCCAGCCCTTTGTCAGTGTTTTTGTATGGAGCATATAGATGGACCCAACGACCACCCCCACCCACCCCTAAGCAGTGACGTAATTGTTGAACGTTCCCTAAGATAAGATAATTTCAAATGACTAACCCCTCAACTATAGATTTTTAGATGCACACAAGCAGTTAAAACTATCTATGCGACTGCATCTATATATAAATGTGGTTCTCGCCTGTTGTTGTATACATCAAGGCTGCTGTATTTACACGCAGGTCTTAGACCAGTATAATAGACAATAATAGAGGATAATAGCCACTACCAGACTACAAAACACCACATAAGTGTGTGCGCCTTGATCTGAGGCAGAAATTACCTACCCCCGCCTTTCCAGTTGTGTACACACCACCGCCAGCTCTGTAGCCTTTGCCACTGAGCCATTCTCTAAAGGGTACATATCCTTTTTGATCATCGATGTGATCACCTGTATTGACCTGTTTATGACCTCTGTTGTTCCATGTTTTTTCCTGCAATGTCAATTCTCTTGCCTAAATGCCACCTTTATCCATGATTTATTCAGCATGTGTATGAGTGAGTGCTGGGAGGACTCAACACGGGTAATGCATCATGCTGATCTTACAGGATTGATACTCCTCCATGGAGTCGGCATGATGCCTCCAGAAACTGCGGGCGAGTAACGCGCCAGGATTGGCCAAGCGGTCTGATAAAGACAGCAGTGATCGCGCTCCAAGTAGAGCAGTATAGACAGGAGATGGTAGCACGCAGCTCCTTGTAGACAGGGCCCCCACGGTCCCTAATAGCCGAATTATAATAAAATAGGGCTTCAATTGAAGGCGCCGTGATTACGCTAGTAGAGCCCGTGTCCCTTTTCATTTGAACTCGTTCTGATGACGGTGTTTAATGCGCGGCGGGCGTCCAATTTGCGGCTATTTGGCCGGGCGCTAGTTGGGGGTAATTGAGCTGATTTGGGGCTGGATTGAGGCCTAGTGCTCCGATCGTTACTCACTATGGCCGCCACAGCCGCTCTTTTTCTCGGCAATGATCGCCCATTGTTTTCAATTATACCACGAATCAGGCCGACTGAATGAGTAGTCGTAGGGCCTCCCTCCCCCTTCTCTCTCTCCTCCCCCCGTTTTTATTCAAAGCCCAACTAAATAGGTAGGTTTTGACACGGGGCTGGGGCGGGAGAGGCTCAGTAGACGGAGGGAGTCGGCACGGTGAGCCACACTCCCGGCTCCCGCCGTACGGAGAGACCGGCCGACGGACGCCAGTGCCCTTCTGCCGTCCGCCATCTTATTTATGGTATACACCTATGGGTTTAGGCCCAACCGTGATATATACTACATTTTAGAATGTGTATTGGCATGGAAGACTAGGCAGTAGTGGTACTACCAGGGCCCCGCTATTGCCCACGTTCTTGCTGAATAGACGGATTTTTGCTATACACGTCAGGCGTTGACCTCTTCCTGCTAGGGTCACCCAAACGCGGGAGACCAAGCCTGCATCATTGGGAAGCCAGGATTATTATTGTTCTACATATATTCAAAGAGACAACTATGGGATGTTTAAATTTCTACAATATAGGGACGCTGTTGTTTGGGAAGATGTCCACCCCAGACTCCCCCTGTCACGTGACCTTAAATAGGGGTCACTTTGTGGGGGTTGACCTTGGGAATTTACTGTGTGACCTTGAGTTTTGTTTTGGTGAAAGGATCACTTGACCTAGGTCCTTGGATACGTGTGGTCTTAATAACCTCAGGTGACGATGAATGACAACAGGTATAAATGTCTGACCTTTGGATATGAACTTGGATCTAATGCTATTTTACCTTGGGAACGACCAAAAATGTGACCTTCAGATCTTTGTGTGTGCCCTGCTGGTCTTAGGCTGGCCAATGTGGGAATAGAATCTACAGTTGATGGCGTCACAAATAAGAGAGGTTAACAAAAGAATCAATGGAAATTTAGCAAACGCGCCACAGCTGGAACTGAGGCCTCTATGACCAAGAAGGGGAGAAGTGAATTTAATTTACTCCCAGTTGCCATGGTAACTGGATATGAGCGATAATAAGGGTAAGTTGTCATAGTTACGTCGGTGTGAACAGGGACCGTTTATGTGTGTCATTTCATATCAAGGTTTATATCACGAGTTATACTTACAGCAATAATGCCCATAGGGGCGACTGGAATTCACTGGGGGATGAGGGTGGTGGTGATTAGGGGGGGGGGGTGTTGAGTGGCTGGGGGCTATGGGTCTGACTTACTCACCAGCAGGTAGCTATGATTACCTAGATTACATGCTGGTACATTAATTACAATTCATATCCCCTCACCCCACGATCAATAATATAACCATTGTACTGTGATATCCAGTATAACATGGATAAGGTAACTAAATAATCAACTTTCTGACTGAACTATAACCTTTTGTTTCATATGGGTTTATATGGGATGTGCTAGATGTTATTAAGCAAGATCAACATGCCACATTTAACTATAATTAGGTGTGAAGAATCGTCGATGTATACACTGAAAATATGGACGTGTAGAAAAGTGATCAGTGCAGATCAGTGCAGATGAGTTTAGGTGATCTTTCCCAATAGATGTCAGAAGGTGATCATTTTGAGCACCTTATTTCTTCCACTAGGGGCCCCTACTATACAATTGTGTGATACATATTATTTATACTCAAGGGCATGTATTGAATTATAGCTATACTGGGAGCTTTGACTGATTGCATATTCAGACAACATGGAGAGTGAGAACATTTCAAATATGTGTTTGAAAAGAAAAAAAAAATGTCAGAATGTAATGAATGTAAAATAGATGCAGTCAGAGCGTAGACATCTTTCTGTTCAAAAGTTCCATCCAGAATAATAAGGGAATATGCATAGGTAACATATAGACAGCAAGTAACTCAACTTGGCATATTGTTATATATAAATTACCTAGATCAATTATGGTGTAATAAATGTGGGTAGTGATTAACCATGACAGTTTCAATCTATTAATGTTAAGGTAATACTTAAAATCAAATGACCTTTTTCTAGATTGTTGTATATATGTGTAGGGGCCAGCTCTGGCTGTAAGTCCATGGCGGTAGGCCATCTGCCCCGTTCCGGTTGCACCAGCCCTCAGGGGCTGGTCAGCTGGTATAAGCTGCCCCCCTTGTGTATTATACCGATCCAGATGTAGGTGGAAGGTAGAGAATGTCAGACGGGGAAGTAGCTCAGCGGTAGAGCTTCCGCCTGCAGGTTGGAGGGTCCCGGGTTCGATTCCCGGTTTCTCCAAGACGTTTTCCGCCGACCTCTACACTGGTGGAGAAACCGAGCTGTGGCGGAAAATGAGAAGATTCGATCCGAAATCTTGGCAGAAAACGCACAGCTAAGGGAGGAACAGCGAAACCTGACTACAGACGTAGCTACCCTCACAATAAATAAGTCCGCTATGGAGAGTTATTTACAGGAGCAAGAGCAAACGCATGCCCCTCCGGCGAGTAGGGATACAAACCCGAACTCGACGTTCGTGAAACAGGGCGACCCGGTCTCCTGTTCTACACCGAAGAATCCGCAGTATAATCCTTTTGTAAATGATAATGCTTCGCGGAATGTAGATCAAGGGGGCGTTTACATCAGAACCCAGGATAAGCATGGCCGAACTAGTAGAGTCCGGATAAGTGAAGTGCCCATAGTCCACAACCTGGACCCGGACTATACCCCTAGAGAGGCTTCCGATAGTAGTGCGGAGACCAGTGGGTTCCACATTCATGTGGATCCTAGTAACGACCCGGGGCTGGGTGCTGGTAATGACAACACCCAACCAAATCCATCGAACGATGGCGGCCAGTCAACGGGAAACCAGCCATCCGACGGCGGTTACCAAGGTGCGCAAGGGGGGGGCGGTGCTTCGGGTGCCACAGGCTATAGCGGTACCTCGGGTACCGGCCCCAACCAGGGTGGTGCGAGCTATACGAACCACAGTGGTACACAGTGGACGTATACACAACCTCCACCACCGCCTCCACCGGGCAATTCGAGCTTCGGTGGTATAGGGGGCAATGGAACCTTGAATGAAACCAAGGCGATTGAATGGAGCAAACAGCAATGCACTAGATTGATGTATGCTCACAATTCTGCCCGAAGGGTAGCCGTTATTCCTAGAGAATATGACGGTACTCGACCATGGAAAGAGTGGTTTGAAGATTTCATCGATGTGATGAATTGTAATGGATGGACCCCATACGAGGCCAAGCCACATCTGGTGAGATGTCTAAAAGGCGGGCCGGGTCGCATGGCTGTAGAGCAATGGCGAACCTGGTAAGGCCTCGTTGGGAGTTTTGAGCAGTTAGTAGAAACTGCTAGTGGACTGTTATGCAACATGGTCAAGGAAGACCCGATGGTCCGTTTTAAGAAACGCACACAGAAGCCGAATGAAGCTTTCAGAGCATACGGTATGGAACTCCATGCCCTGCTAAGTAAGGCCAGACCCGGTACTGAAAACCAGGACTGGTATATGGACGATTTGATCACACAATTCGTCAAGGGTCTAAGAGACCGAGATGAACAATTAGCAGCGAGGGATGCCTGGAAAGAAGGCATAACACTACACGGCATATTTAATGGTATAGATATGGCCGTGAAGAAGCGAGCTATGTTAGCTGGGGACATACCTAATGCCAGCGGCTTGGTACCCCTGGCATCGGTGACCCAGCAGTCTGAGGTCAATACTCCCTCAGACGACTTCGAATTGATTGATATCGAACAGGAAGACGGCACCTTCTGTTCGATGCAATTAAGGAAGAATACTTCAGGTAGGAAGTATATTCCCAGGAAATCTTTCAATAAACAAAGGGACTCTAGACCTTCATCCGAGGTCAAGAGTGACCCGAAGGCTGTCGAGAAGGCGGTCAAGCCCACTGTAAGCGCTGACAAAGCGAAGACTCAGTCCCCGGACATGACCAAACTTCTGGAAGACATGTGTAAGAAAATTACAGATGCCATCCAAGCCAATCGGCAAAGACCCCGGGTGGATCGCCGAACGGTTAAGTGTTTCAGGTGCCAGCGCATGGGACACTACTCATCTGAATGTACCGCTACTAAGCCGGTAATGGCTGCCTTCTATGAAGCCGAAGATGACGGCGTAGGAAGGGAGAATGCTACGGATTCCACAGATGTGGAAAACTAGTGGGGGTTGTGTCAACGGCATCTGACATAGCCCCGAGTGGGAACGAATGCCAAAATGCTACCGGGGGTGTCCCGGTGGAAGATTTCGAGTCAATTACACCTGGAGGCCGGGTGGCTGAGGGTGCGCACCCCTGCACCTCGGCCGGGGCCAGGGACCCTAGTGTTGATATGTGCAGGAGCAATCATATGGGGGCGAGTGGCCGCACTAGGGGAGAGGAAGGATGGATCAAAGAGTTGATTCGAGTGTGTGGGACACGCCTTCCCCCAAGTCATCCGTGTCTGGAATTCCTGAGAGGACTCGGATTGAATCTTGGTGATTCGGGAGACTTTCACCAGTTTACCAGTAACCCCTCGCCTTTAGGGGGGAGACGGTGGTATGTACCCATATCTGTGGAAGGCCGGGTGGGGGAATTCTTGGTGGATACTGGAGCCAGTCATTCATGTGTGTCCAAAAGATTCTTCGATTCGGTGGCCGGCAGCCATGAGAACCTCAAAACGGGGGTAAATGCTTGCACGGCCGACGGAAGCAGTATGCGTACATTTGGTAGGACGTTTATGCCTATCCGTATAGGAGGCAAAGAATTTGTTCTTTCGCCAACTATAGCAGAGGTTAGTGATGACGGAATCCTCGGACTGGATTTTGCAAGCTTATACGGGGCCGTCTTGGACCCGAGGGACGGTACGATGGGTATACGGAGCCCGTATGGCTTGCATGTCCAATGCGTATTGAGACAGGTGTCTTCGGTCGCAGCAGTGGTACATACGGTGAAGATCCCACCGGGTACCACTTGCGATGTCCTTTGTGGCGGGTCCATGGCTCAGAGGAATGAAACTGGAGTCTACGAACCCGACACGGTGTATTTGTCAAGCATCGGGTTAGACTCAGTGGATACATTAGTGGCTAATGCAGCTTGGTCTGTATTACCCATAACTAACCGAAGTGGTTCGGTGGTTTATTTGAGGCGAGGCGACAGTGTTGGAAGGATGAGTTCGGTAGAACATGTCGCCGAGGCTAAATTTAACAAACCACTAAACCCAGTTAGTCAGCATCCCATGGATGAAGAATTCCAAAAGCTGATTGATCAGTCAGATTTAAAGAATACGGACGATAAGGATTGCCTAGCGAGACTTCTACAAAAGTACGAAGGTGCTTTTGGTAGGGAAGGAGGCCCGGTGGGTAGATCCGATAAGGTGTTGCACACCATAGATGTGGGCAACGAGAAACCTTTTAAAATCCCGTATCGTAGACTTCCCCTCAAGAAGAAGTTAATCTGTGAAGAGCAAATACAAAAACAGTTGGACCTAGGGGTAATCGTGCCTAGCTCGAGTCCCTGGTCCAGCCCTGTTTGTATGACTACTAAGAAAGACGGTACAATCCGCTTCTGTGTCGACTACCGGAAATTGAACGGTATAACAAAGAAGAACTCGTATCCTTTACCAAGGATAGACGAGACTTTAGATAGCTTGGGCGGAAACCAATGGTTCTGTACCTTGGATTTACAGTCCGGATATTGGCAAATACCAATGCACCCCAATGACAAGGAGAAGACAGCATTCTCCAGTCATATGGGGCTATTCGAGTATAATGTCTTACCCTTCGGATTGTGTAACGCCCCCGCTACATTCGAGGCTATGATGGAATCCTTACTGAGTGACCTTTTGTGGAAGAAATGCCTGGTTTACTTGGATGATGTGGTCGTGTTCGGCAAGTCATTCAAGGAATGCCTGGCGAATCTGCAATTAGTCCTCGACCGGATACTATCAAACGGTCTTAAACTTAAACCCAAGAAATGTAATTTGTTTAAGAAAACCATTACATACTTGGGAAGGATCATTACTCCTAACGGGGTGAGTGCGGATCCGGAAAAATTAGAAGCTGTAGAAAATTGGGAAAGACCCACGAGTGCTAAGGAGGTGAGATCATTTTTAGGATTTTGTTCCTATTATCGTGATTTCATACCGAATTACTCTCGTGTCAGCTTCCCCATGCAGTGCTTAGCTCACTGGACCCCGGGTAGGGCACGGGACCCATTCCCATGGACCAGCGAGCAAGAAGAGTCTTTTAATAAAATAAAAGATTTATTTAGGAATACACCCGTGTTGAAATATCCCACTCCCGAGGGACATTTCATCTTAGACACCGATGCGAGCAATGATGCGATTGGGGCAGCTCTCTCTCAGGTCCAAGAGGGAGTCGAAGTGCCAATAGCATTTGCTAGCAACACGTTAAGCAAGACACAGCGAAATTATTGTACCACCAAGCGAGAACTCCTCGCTGTGGTGGTGTATACGAAGAAGTTCAAGCATTTCCTTTGGGGAAGTGACTTTACTTTAAGAACAGACCATTCGTCTCTTAGGTGGCTCCTTAACTTTAAGGACGCCGAGGGGATGATTGGACGTTGGTTAGCTCACCTATCCGAATTCGGATTAGAGCATAAACAAATAGAGCACCGACCCGGTGCTAAACACATCAATGCAGATGCCTTGTCAAGACGGCCTATCCGAAGGTGCCAAAATGCCACATGTGAAGACTGCGGGGCCCACAATGCTGTGGTAGCCGGGCTGGTATTTAATTATACCACCCCCCGTATCCCCTGGGAGGAGGCTGTATGCAGCTATCTCGATTGGTCCCCGGAGACCATCAAGAAGTTTCAACAGTCAGACCCCACCACTGCGCGCATAATGGAATACCTACGGTCAGGCATTAAACCGGCAAGGCCTCTAGTTTCCCTGGAGGATAGGGAAGCGAGGCGGTTGCTGGCTCAATGGACCGAGCTAGAGATCCGAGACAGCATACTATGTAGGTGGAAGACAACTCCCACCAACGGTAGGCTGTTGCAAATAGTGATACCCGCCCCGATGAGGAGGGATATCATGTATTATTGCCATGGCCACCAAACGAGTGGCCATTTCGGTAAGAGAAGGTCGATAGAGCGTCTACAAAGGCGTTACTACTGGCCCGGTATGAGAGGCGACCTGCTCCGGTGGATCGCCACTTGCCCGGATTGTTGTAAAAACAAACCGGGACCCGGCCTGGGTAAGCAACCCTTATCACAGGAATTGTTTGGTGTCAGATTTGCTCGAGTAGCGATAGACATCATCAGTGGGATTAAGACGACGCAGCGAGACAATACTTGTATGATGGTCGTAACCGACTATTATACTAAGTACACTCGGGTGTTCCCCCTTCCTAACCACAAAGCCGCCACATGCGCGGAGGCATTTGTGAAAGGCTGGGTGCTGCATTTGGGTGTTCCTCTTATGATGCACAGTGACCAAGGAAGGGAGTTCGAGTCAGAACTTTGGCAGGAAATGTGCCATTACCTAGCCATTTGTAAGACCCGAACAAACCCGTACCGACCACAGTCGGATGGGCAGGTAGAGCGCTTCAATAGAACCCTCATACAAGTACTAAAGCCCCTGGTTAATACCCACCAGGATGACTGGGATGAACAGTGCGAGTTTGTAGTACATGCCTACAACAACACTGTCCATTCATCAACTAACTGCACCCCAAACATGCTAGTGTTCGGCGAGGACATCATAATGCCCGCCGACTTAGTGTATGGAGTGGTTGGAATAGACCCGGAGGCGCCCTGCACGGTGCTGTTTGTAGAGTCATTAAGGGACCGGTTCAAACAGGCATACGCGGCCGTTCGGAAAGAACTGCTGAAGAGTGCGAAGTGGCAGAAGGTGGGCTATGACACCAATGCTAAACGAATTCGTTTTAATGTTGGGGACAAAGTACTAAGGTACTACGAGCCGCTGGATAAGCTGAAGCTCGTAACGCCTTGGGAAGGTCCGTTTAAAATCGTTCGTGTCATCTCCGAGTCCACGGTGATGATAGAGGACTGCCTGACGGGTAGAAAATGGAAGACAAATGTCGGAAAACTTCGGCCCTGGAAGGGGCGCGAAGAGGCGGAGAGGGAGTTCGGCTACAAACCACCTGTATCTGTCCCTAGTGGACCGAGCGTGGTAGTACCGACGAAGCGCCCTAGAGGCCGGCCGAGAAAGACGCCGGGAGACGAGGTTATGGTAAAAAAGAAGACGAAGGCCAGGAAACGACCTAATCGTAAGAAATGGAAGAAAGTCTCGCTGAGTGAAGGCATTACGTATGGGAAGGGTCCCGCTTTGACTAAGCGAGATCCAGAAAAGGCCGTACGTAAAGCCGGGAAAAATAAAATGCTAACCGAAGGCGTTAGACGCAGCCCCCGGTTGAGGTCTGCTGTAACCTAACTCAGTACACAACGAGCTGCTGCGTGTTGTCCGCCATAGGCAGGCAACATACGTTCCACGGCTAGAGATGTCGAACGCGCCCTCCCCGGGTGGCTGTATCCCGTGAGTGGCGGTCGGATTAACCGGTACATTCGCTTTGAAGCGTTGTATACACCGCCAAGCTCCAGACGATAGCACTCGGGTAGTAGGCCGCGTCTCACATGTCGAGTCGAATGTTGGTTCGGATCTAGTTCCCTAGGTGGCGCTGCTGGTGTGGCGGGAAAGCGCGGAACTAGGTCACCGGATAGCCATGGCGGGATCTCGCGAGACGAGAGGTCTGACGTCATACTGGTCATAACTAGAGCGGACTCGTGGTGGTTATACGCCACCCGTTTTTGCTCTAGTTATTTGTCGGCGGTTGTACAGCCTGTAGCTGTCGTGTTAGCCTAGCTAACCCAAATCCTCTCTGTTGGACGAATCCTTCGGGAGGAGTCCAACAAAACTTGCCAATTTATTTTGGAAGTCGGACCCGGTGCCATGGCACAGGGAACGATTGACGCTGCGCGTCAAACTGCCAACATTCCGTTGGAACAAGACGAGGACCCGAAGGTCTCGTCTCGGGTCGAGGAATCTATGGATTCTTCGACAGAGGAGGCCGCCCGGACGCTCTCGGCTATGGCCGAGGCAACCGACCGGGAGAGAATGCCACCTCCACCACCGCCACGCCCGGAGCGCCCGTCTACAACAGCCGCTTCGGGTAGCAAAGTGGATGTCCTGGACATTCCAATGTATCCTCCGGGATTCAGGACTCAGATCAGACGTCTAGCACACGTTGATCGCCAGGAAGGTATCGTGTACACCTCCTGGGGTACGTACATCCCTATGCACGCCTCCATGTTCGGATGCGGGCCCATGGCGGTGGAAGAGGGCGTGCCCGAGCCCATACCAGATGATCTTAAGACTATGGTAATGGACTCGTGCAGTGACGAGCTGGCTGACAACATGCCAGTTTCTTGGCTCCGCAACTATCTGAAGTTGGCGGAGAATATGGCGACTAACGAGAATTTAGCTCGAGCCGTCTTGATCTCTGCGGGCATCATCCAGAAGGCCGCGGAGTTAAGGGAGTCCGAATCCGACATGGATACAGACTCCACAGTTACCTTGTCGTCGGTGGAAACCGACCGGGTCAAGCGATTGACCCGTAAACCTGCGCCCAAGGGTCCTCTCACTGAGAGCGATCTGGAGGCTGAGGATGTCCGCATCGCCGTCGAGAGGTCCACGACCGAGACCGACCCAGCTGCCGACATCCCGGAGGCACCTGGCGAGATCTCGGAAGAGGACATCTCGCGCCAGCAGGCTGCTGTAGAGGCAAAGCGAGCCGAGCTTGCCAAGCAGCAGAAGGAGCTCACCGCGGCTCGCCGGGCCCATCGCAAGCAGCAGGCCCAACAAAAATCTGAGATCTCTTCCGACTCTGACTCCCCGGTCAGCGGAAGGAGGAGCCCTCGGACAGTGGACAGGAGCCGACGCGAGTCGGATTCCAGTCCCGAAGTTCCGGCCCAACCGACTAAGGTTGTGCGCCGGAAGAAAAAGAATGGAGCGAAAGCGTCTCCGGCAGAGCCCACGCCCCCCACCAAGCCGAGGGGTAAGGGCAAACCGAAGACGCCCGCTCCCACTACTACAACCACCACGGTAGCCACTTCGGTTACTGCAACTTCTGCAGCCAGCACGTCGGGTGCAAAGGCGAAGTCCCCTACCAAGGCTTCGACTGGTACTACCACCTCCAGCCAAGCCAGCCGTAGGGGAGCTAACATATACACGGACAGTGAGGAAAGCGAAAGCGATCCAGAGCTGCCCGAGTCTGCCAAATCTGATTTGGAGTCCGTGACAACGTGGGAAGAAATGACCACGGATGTTCCCAAGGACGACAATCAGAAGTGGATGTGGAAGAATGCAGCCGAGGGGTTCAAGGAACGGACTCCCCGCTGCTTCGCGGACTGTGCTTACGACACAGTCCACTACATGTGTCCGAGCGCCGTCAATAAGGACGGTGACAGCGATGACAAGGAGTGGATGAAGTCCGGCCCCTCGGATACGCCAGTAGGCAAGTTCTACCTGATTTGGATTGACCAGCTCAAGTCCAAATTAGGCTCAGTCTACAGCTACGAGGCCCGGACGAAAGTCCAGTGGGCAATGACCCAATGGGGACCAACCGGCAACCGCCGAAGGTGCCCGTTCGAGTCTTGCCAGCTGGCTCTCACGGGTGAGAAGGTGTTCGAGACGAAGCCCCGCTTCGCTCGGCACATCGTCGAGTACCATATGCATCACAAGCCTGTGATGATGTGTGTGCTCAGGGACCGCCCGAGTAAACATTGTGATGGCTCGTTCAGCACTCACCGGCGCCGAGACATGGCTCTGCATTTGCAGAAGGCCCATGGCATCGGCCTGGAGAAGACCAGGAAACGAGCCATCAAGTGCTTCAGCGAGCTCCTTGCTAATTGGTCCGCGCTGAGCATTAAAGAAGTGAAAGAGCAGGCATTCGAGACCGGATTCTGCTCGTGGAAGAGCGGCAACTTGCTGACGTACTTCCAGACGAACTCCTCGTCCACGAAATTCGGGATGCCCAGTGAGGTGCACCTGAAGGTGAAAAAGTGGCGAGGAGACGACAAGCGAGAGAAGGCCAAAGCCCGCTCTAAAGGTCCAAACGGAGGCACAGTCACGACTACTGCTTCCAAGAGGACCCGAGCAGACCGGTCCGTGAGCCCTTCGGGTGGCAAGGACCAGCCCAGACCAGCCAACCCAGCTGATCGTCGCGAGTCGGGACAACAAGTCTCGGCTCTAGATATTCCTGGCAACCAGGCCCGCAGGTCGGGTAGCCAGGCGACCGCACCGGCGACTCCAGCCACCTCCACACCTGCACCCGCGGAACAACGCCCGGGCGAAGCCTCTGGCGGCCTGGATGATGGGGGCGAACTCTTCGCTCCCCCATCCGGGTATTCTACTTGGTGGGCTGGAGAGGGATCCTCCGGCAAGCGCCCCACGTACAGCGAGTACGCGGCGAAGTTCCCTTCAATGGGACCGGCTGGACCCGAGTCGCAGGTCCTTACCTCCTTGGGCCGGGCCAAAACCCGTGGTAGGGGCCGCGGTGGGCTGGAGTCCACCCGAGGCTCCCCGGGTGGTGGCCGAGGCCGAGGAGGCATCACGGTGGAGGGCCCGTCTGCTCCTCCAACAGGCACCCCGCCTGTCTCAGTGGAGGCCCCAGCGCCACCACCAGTGATAGTTCCACCGACGGGTCCTCGGGTACCCCTAATGGAACTGATCTCCGGCACCCTGTCAGGTCTTCAGGATCCGAATACGTTCGTCGACCACCGCGATGTCCGAACGGTTCAGATCCAGAATGACCTGATGGCAGAATGGCAGGCATTGCACCGCCAGCAGTCTGTTGACTACTGGCGTGTGATGACTGAAGCCACCGTCAATCTGGTCTACGAGATCCAGAGGCGGGAGGAAGAGAAAATAAGGGAGCTGGAAAGGAAGAAGGTCGAGGAAGCCCTCGAGTCCTGCCGGCGGAAACAGAAGGAAGCCGAAAAGCTTAAAGAGTTTCACGAAGCTGAAAACTCCAGATATATCCATCGATTTAAGGAGGCTGACCTCAAGTTTTTCCTGGCATTCGGGAAACATCTGGAGGAGTGGGACGGCTTACCGTCGTCTCTTATCTTCGTACCAGATATACCCCCGGATGCCCCGCCAGCCCCGGCTACTCCACCGGTTCTGGCCACTCCACCGGTCCCGGCTGCTCCGCCAGTTCCGGCAGCTCTCCTGCTCCCGCCCCCCACTTGGAACACCCGGGCTGTCCCAACTGCCACGGTTGCTGCACCAGCATCCGAGGCAATGGACAGTCCGTCCGCAGTGATGAGGGCCTTGAGCTTGGGGAGCGAGACTCCCAGCGAGGCTTCAGCGGCGCTCTCTACGAGCAGCTGTAGCAGCTCGGCTCCATCTGCCTCAGTGGAGCCGGCTGAGAAGATGGACACAGATCCTGAAGATCTTTGAGTGTCCATCTGTTGGTGTCTCCTTGTACCCGAGGGTAAATGCATTTAGTATGCCAGAGGCACTGTTCCTTACGCTGGACTCCTGATACCTGGAACGTAACCTGCAGCGAGGATGGACGCTAACCCGAACACCCAAAGGACTACAACATCTAACCGGGTCTCCATCTTCCCATCTTCATCAGGGCACATCATAACAGCAACGTGGTTTGCCACCACACATATGTCGCCAGGTGGAGCTGCAGAAACCAGTCGTTCCAGGTTCGCCGGAAGTCCGGTATATTGTAAGGGTGATCCTGCTACCCTGGTAGGACACCTATATTTCATATTTTGTATAAATCTATTTTTATATCGTATATTACATTCTTGTAAAAGTACTCAAAAAAAATTTTTTTCTCGGGTTATTTACCCCACCTCGGGTCGGTAAAAACATTGTAAAAATTTATTAATATCACCTTACTACACATCCAATATTCTTCGTCGCGTCTCATGTTTAATAATAACACACTTGTAACATTACCACCATAGGTCGATGGTCCATAAGGGGCCACTTCCTATTTTTGTTACTATTTATAAACACTTCGGGTTATATACGATAATGCCTTATTGTGTACATATAACTTATAATGCCCCTTAAATGTTCTATATTTAATACGAATGGTGTATATATAGACTTACCTATTTATTTATAACACCACTGTATAAAGTCAACAATAGTTACTTATTAATTACACCCAACCCTAGGTAAAGTCTAGTGGGGGTGGTGTAGGGGCCGGCATCATTGTATATATATTAGTGCCGTTCATCCGAGAGACGTGTTCGTGTGGTGCTTGTTCCTTCTATGCTAGCTAGGTGTCGCTTTGCGATACCTCATTGGTACAAGAGGGGGCAGCACCATGCCTCGCGTCCAGCTCCTACTAAGGAGCCGGACGAGCGGCAGAAGGGGACTGGACATGGTCCAGTCCAGACGCTAGTACTTTGTTATCAAAGAGATCAAATAAAGTCCTACCCGAGAGGTAGGGGTTTCTGGGGCTTTGCCCAACCCGAACTACTCGTGTTGTGTTGGTACATCTAGTGGTAAGCGAGCCAAAGAGCCACCCAACATATAAGTCAATACGAACCATTACATATGTCTTGTGGTATATGTACCCTAATACATGGCCTGAGGGCATCACTGCGCATGTCAGCTGCTCACCCACGTGACTTCCAGAGTGAATATCTACCGCATGGAAGCATGGGTAATCAGCCGTGTGATAAGGTGGGGGGAGAGGTTCTAGCAATGTCATGTATGTCATATATGTGCATAGAGCCTATATTCAATTTGCAAAATGAAATTTGCGAGATGACCAAATGTCTGAAAAGGCAATCTGTGAAAATACTGAAATCAGTCAAATTGTTTTTTTCCCTTTTTTTTTCTTCTAAACCCTGAATCTAGCTTGATATGATATTTATCAGTGAACAAAAGACCCCAGGCCCATGTCATCATAAAATGCAGTGTCGGTTTCCTCAGAAGCCCTCAGAGGTCACCAAGCGTGACCTTGGGTCAAAGGTCAGGTGCAACTTGTGGTCCGTGTAGTGGACACAGGGGGCGCCCTAAGCATGTCCTTGTTTACCTTGTGCTGGCACGTGGAAAATGTAATTGTGGTTTGTGTTTTCTTCTTATTACCAGGGTGATCAGTCAGGGCTACCTCCTCAGTGTATTGATTCGAGTTTGTTTACAACCACTGCCTGTATGACCCTGTATGGTTTAGATATAAAGGGCAGGAAATATAAAAAGCCTCTTGGACAAACTAAGCCTGAGTAAAACATTATTAGTCTAGTTGTCTATTCAAAATATATGTATGATTATTGACTAATAATCACACGAGCCGTCCAGTCCAATACTACACGGCAGTAATACTTCACTAGGTAAGGGGAAATGATAACCTATGATGCTGTCAGATTGGAGTGACTGTCCAGAGTGCAGTTATATATACTCCAAGTTTGACATCAATTCAGTCCTATGAATAGGACAACCTTGACAAAATCAATTTCAGAATGGAAAACAAAGAAGAGAATAAATAGATAACAAATGAAAAGATAAATACAACACACAAAAGATGCTCATGTATGTTCACATCTTACACCCCCCCCCCCGATGCATACCCCTCTAATCCCCATGCACCCCCCCCCACCCTTGTCCACATACTGTCCCTCGGTGCCCTTCCCGTCATACATCATACCACACACTCTATTCACCCCCTGCACGTCGATTAACCACCTATTATCGTCCACCCATGTGTCTTTGATGCTGACCGCTGGGTGGCAGCACACAATACCTATGTCAGTGGGTGGGTGGGGCCTGAGTGCCCCAGGGGGAGGGGCGTGGCACATCCAGGGGAAAGGGGGCGTGGTCAAAGGATGGACACTGGTCAGAGGGTCAGGGATATATACACCTTCGGCTTTGAAGGAGCCCCCCCCCCCCAAGAAAGAAGAAAGGGAAACGAAAGAGAAAACACAAAAAAAGGACACAAATCAAAAGAATGGTTACTCAAATAAATGAATATATATCAAATGAGATAAATATGTAAATAATCATTTAAAAAGGGGGGGGGGTAAATAAACATCTTACAAAATAGATAAACAAATAGTTGAATATCAAACTCAACTAATAATTATTGAAAATTTAAATGTACTGCAGCACAGCTCTCTGGATGGGATGGTCGATTTGAGTTATGTGGTCGACTTACGGTGTACCTACCCTAATGGTAAGCTTCCGGACATCTTGGTGTAAACTGCCATTTTCAAACCATTATTTTGTGGTTTATCAGGTCCTGGGGAGAGTCTTCTGGAGAGTTACTGACTTGGGAGCAGGAGTATATTGTGATACATTGTAGGAAGTAATCTGTGTACATTAAGACAAAAGAGGGATGTTGGTGAAGGGCTCTAATCGGGGGTGCATGTTTCAGAGTAGTATAGAAAGTAGGGGGTATGGCCCGGGGGTAGGCAGCAAGTATGGGGGGGGGGGGGGTAGTCTGGCACATATATTCTATCCTTTTCTTTTGGGATTAGAACTATGCATTACTTATGTCGATTTCATTCTTCTTTAGAAATTTTCATTTTGTCATACTATCAAAATAGTACTAAGTGTATACATGCAACCAAATGCCCAGAAAAGCAGCATGTACACAGAAAATATAATGTTAAAAAAGTGATCAGTAGTGATCACTTCAGGGTGATCAATATCACGAGGACTGGGGTGAGCACCCTTGTCATCTTTGGGTGATCATATGTGATCACTTAAGGTCATCAAATTGATTAGTTTTTTTTTTCTCGATTTTTTTTTGTCTGCATTTTGGAGCAAACCACGAAGTCATCAAAATGATGAGAGGGGTGATCACTTTGATTACTTTTCCTCTTCTTTAACAGCTTTTTGGACTTTAGAAGTTTAAGAATTATCCCCCCCCCCTCCATATATGAGGGCCTTCAGTGAAGTACATGTCCAATCTTTGGGAATTTATCCCATATGACATACATATGCATTTATACTTATATATCAGTTGCTATACTGTATTAACTAGATGGAATTTCGTAGTGAAAGCTGCGTAACTAGTTCAATAAAAATCAATTTACATTTCTCTGAGTCCTCCTATCCCACCCTAAATGACGGCAATTTTTTTGGAAACAGTAAAATTTCACTGGCGTCTGTAGGCACACATGATATTTCCAACAAGTAAGACTAGTGTTCATTGGAGATATTTTCTTCTCATTCATTTACATGGCTGGCACACCTTGTCGTTTGTGGCACACCTACGTGCATGTCACAGGACCGACAATTGGCGCGCTTTGTTACGGTTACCATGGTAATTGTCCTCACCAGCCGACATTTGACAATGAAACCAAAGGCCTGCTGGTACGAGGCATTTCATTGGTCGATACGCTATTTATCATTATGAGTAGAGACTTGGCTTTCTTTGTGTAAGTTCGTATTGTGTTCTGAGACTGTGGCAGGGTTGTTGTTAACCCTTTGGTGCCCACCTAGTGCTTTAATGCATCAATCCCATGGGTCAGCATGATGCATGAATGCAGCCCTGGCGAGTAACTCGGCAGTGCTACATTCATGCATCATGCCGACTCTATGGGACCAGTGCACTCCCGGAGGGTCAGCTTGATGCATCCACCAATGCAGTGCTGGTAAGCAGTCTCACCAGCACTGCATTGGTGGATGCATCAAACTGACCAAGGAGCATGAACCTCGAGACATCTTGTGACATTTAAAGGGTTAACTTCAGCAGCACGGGTTGGTAGAGAGCTTGTAGGTGGGTGGGAGTTGATAGAATGTGTAATAGCATGTCACACACTGACGTCTTGTGACGTATGGTACATGCCAACAGCAGCAATATAGCAGCTTATACATGTATGGTGTTTTTAAAAGGAGTGTTATAAGGCTGTAGCTCGAAGGGGTTGGCTATAACAGTAGAACGCATTAAAATACAATAGCAATTGTTATTATATATTCAAGTAACATGCCCTTCTACCAGATTAGAACGAGGACAATATGACTTTTCTTCTTTCTTTTCATTTCAGCATTTTCTTCAATAATGATAAATCACGTTAAGCACCTTTTAAGCAAATCGACAAATTTTCTCTTCATATTTATGTTGATTTGTTTCTTTAAATATTCTGATATTTGTTTATTCATTTATTATTTTATACACTCACGTCACAACATTCAGACTCAGGGTGGTGGATTTATCCCTTGTGCAATAAGAGTGTATTCTACCTTTCTGTGGTAGAAGAGTATAGCAGTGGAGATAGGGATCAGTACTAGAAACTTATCAGGAACATATATTTAATAGCTGGGATACGTCCCTATGTACTAAACGTCTAAAGCTAGATTAAAATTGATTGATCTAGCTTTTTGAGTCAACAGTACAAGACTTCCAGCCACAGCAGACTTAGGTGACCTTAAATGAACATACGACTACACTAGATAATGACATACCATATATGGACTGCACTAGGTAATGACATACCATATATGGACTGCACTAGATAATGACATACCATATATGGACTGCACTAGATAATGACATACCATATATGGACTGCACTAGATAATGACATACCATACATGGACTGCACTAGATAATGACATACCATATATGGACTGCACTAGATAATGACATACCATATATGGACTGCACTAGATAATGACATACCATACATGGACTGCACTAGATAATGACATACCATACATGGACTGCACTAGATAATGACATACCATATATGGACTGCACTAGATAATGACATACCATACATGGACTGCACTAGATAATGACATACCATATATGGACTGCACTAGGTAATGACATACCATATAGGGACTGCACTAGATAATGACATACCATATATGGACTGCACTAGATAATGACATACCATACATGGACTGCACTAGATAATGACATACCATATATGGACTGCACTAGATAATGACATACCAGCATATAGGGACTGCACAAGATAAGGACATACCATATATGGACTGCACTAGGTAATGACATACCATATAGGGACTGCACTAGATAATGACATACCATATATTGACTGCACTAGATAATGACATACCATATATGGACTGCACTAGATAATGACATACCATATATTGACTGCACTAGATAATGACATACCATATATTGACTGCACTAGATAATGACATACCATATATGGACTGCACTAGATAATGCCATACCATATATGGACTGCACTAGATAATGACATACCATATATGGACTGCACTAGATAATGACATACCAGCATATAGGGACTGCACAAGATAAGGACATACCATATATGGACTGCACTAGGTAATGACATACCATATAGGGACTGCACTAGATAATGACATACCATATATTGACTGCACTAGATAATGACATACCATATATGGACTGCACTAGATAATGACATACCATATATTGACTGCACTAGATAATGACATACCATATATTGACTGCACTAGATAATGACATACCATATATGGACTGCACTAGATAATGCCATACCATATATGGACTGCACTAGATAATGACATACCATATAGGGGCTGCTCTAGATAATGACATACCATATATGGACTGCACTAGATAATGACATATCATATATGGACTGCACTAGATAATGACATGGCAGAATCTAACTCTTTAAGAACTTTATTTCGATTGTCATATCCATTGACATTAACAATATTTTGCAGTAAAACTATAGAAAGTGATTTGCCAGGGCTGCGTTAATGCATCATGGAAACTGGGCAAAATCACCGTAAATGTTGGTTATGCAGCCCTGGTGAGTAACTCGCTTGAGCTAGATTCATGCATCATGCATCAAAAAGGGGATGAGTCAAAATACTCAAAATGCCGTCATGAAAGGGTTAATATCTCAATAAAGACACATGTCATAGGTCCAGGACAACATAGGAACGCAGCTAGAACGCAGCAGGAACGCAGCCCTATTGTCGTCCTGACATGGCCTCAAACCACACTCACATAGCCTTGAAACCACAACCCGACTGGTGCACCATGTGACCCGGATCTACACCCCCTACCACGCATGCGCAGTCATATCTTACCCATGGGGCCTCAATTATTGGGGCTAGAATATGTTTCTGATGGTTTGGTGAGCTATAAACGAGAAATAATCATCGACATTTTTACAAATAATATTTAATTATATTTTTTTTTTATTTCATGAGACTAAACAACGTTATTCTTTTCTTGTGCTGTTGATTTAATTATATTCAATTATTCCATTGTTCTACAATCTTTAGTGTACAGTGCCACACACAATGTCTAAAAGTATATCGATGGCCAATAATTATAGAAAACAGTCTTGAACATGCGTCCTTGCCAACAACCCAGAGATAAAATATTACAGACAGTCAAAGAGGTCATGATGAGTTGAGATGAGATTCCTATGGTGCAATTAGAATGTCAACCATGACCTCCAAATGTTAGGTGGAAATTAATCATGAGGTTAAAGGGGAGCACTTTGGATCATTTGTTAGTGTCTTGTCTGTCTCTCCACAAGTTGGATAAAGTAGGGGTTGGTAACGTACAACCCTTTACATGCAACTGATGCATGAGTGCATCATGTCCATTGGTCGTCATGATGCACCAATGAAGTGCTGACGGTTCTGCTCGCCAACACTTCATTGATGCATCATGCCGACCCTCTGGGACAGTGTCCGACCGTCATGATGCATAGTCCTGTATTCACCAGTGCTGCATTAATGCATCATGACGACCACTGAGCACGATGCATTAAGGCATCAGTGGTCCTTAAAGAATAACATATTTTATAAGGGATAGGTTTGTACCTTGTAATTGAGAGGACTATCATTAATTCACTCCATCACAGACAGGCTGTGTTCAAGATCCTAGGTAATCATGGCTAACATAGTGTCTTATCTCAATTGAAATTCAAATTGAAAAGCTATAGAGGAGTGTTGGCTTGTCAAGAGTGATCAAATAATGTGGAGAATTGTTATGAAATGTGTCTAATCTTTAGAAGGTTGGATATCTGTTCATGCACCTGATCCATGCTTGCAATATAAGCATACATATAATTTATATCTACAAAATCCCAATCACCAATGATCATAGGAGACCTCAGTAGTTAGGGCCTATAAAAAAATCAAAGAACATATTTATGTGTTCTTTGATTTTTTTTACTTCTCCTTACATATTTATACTACCGTATATTTAAATACACAAATCTTTAGTGTTATGGGGGTGTTTGTTTGGAATAAATTGCATGGTTGGACTCTCATGGCAAAAGTGCCTTTTGCAACAGCCCGCCTTTTGAATATGTAAGAACATGGGCGTGGACTGGTTACCAGATTTAGTCTGTGTAGGTATTATCCATATGCTATAGTAAGGGTGAGAAAGTAAAGGGAACAGTGCTGCCCTCTGGTGCCTTTATTTGCTATGCACAGACCTTGATTACGGAGGTGAGGGGTTACTTTGGCAAAGTCACCACTCACCTCCGTAATCAAGGTCTGTGCATAGCAAATAAAGGCACCAGAGGGCAGCACTGTTCCCTTTACTTTCTCACCCTTACTATTGGCCACTAGCTGGTCTGGAGCTGGTTCCGGCGACACACACTGATAAGAACTGATAAGATGGGACCAGCATGTCCCTGGAAGTGGGTGTTAACCAGGGACAAGGTACCCATCATGGTATGTCTTATCAGTGTGTTTTAGCTCAATCAGCAAAATTCAAGATGGTGGCTCCACTAGGCCTCCATACTGAGTCCTATAGCATATGGATAATACCTACACAGACTAAATCTGGTAACCAGTCCACGCCCGTGTAAGAAAGTGTTTGATAGATTTTATTTTACCGAAGCTATACAGAGTATTGGAGAATACAATGTAAACTCAGATCTTAACTTATACTATGCTTTGGTGGTATGCTTCTCATGTCCTATCCTTGTTCTGCCAATTCCGCAAAAGTTCAATGTCTCACCCTGTACTATGTTACCAAGGCAACCACTTACTACAATCCCAGAATGCCTTTGGTGATCTCAGTGCGTCAGCCATTGCCTTGGGAAAATGCCAGGACCCTTTCCCCCCTTTTTCTACTCCTCTCTTTTTCACAGACGCCCCCTCTCCCTGATGCGCATGCGCCTTGGAGTGTTCAGTCACTTGGAGGACGTGGTGCTGACTAAAAGCACCCAATTTTTGCCGCCATTTTGTCGGTATTGATCTAGCAGGTGACTTTTGGCTCTTTTCGCTGGTTACAGCCGAACTGGGTGGCTCGCAATCCAGAACTGGGGCACCAGCGTTCACCTTTTTCTGTTCCCCTTTTTTTTTTGTTGAGAGCTTCTGATCCCTGTTACCAATGGATCATTGCTGATTAATTGGTATCGCCATCACTCGGTCGTGCCAAAGAACGCTCTCTAAAGGGAACTGGAGGAATTTTTGGCGCCAAAAACAGTCATCAATCAAACCAGGGGCTTTACATTCACCATGAATACTTCAATAAATCGACAATGCTTGGTAGATCACATTCAGGAGGATTAAGGGTGATTGCAATTTATTTCACTGGGTATGGTGAAAACCATTGATAGCAGATATCCCGATGGGTACATGCCTCTATCCCTCATCCCACCCACGGCTCTTTAAATTACAAACTTAGATTGATGATGTTGCCTTTTAATATGCATTGTACTGCAAAGCACCATGGTATATATATATATATATATATATATATATATATATATATATATATATATATATATATATATATATATATATATATATTCTGGGTAGCTTTACATATCCCAAGATATGGACCCCAAAAAGTGCAAGTGACATTACTTTCACTAAGAGGATTATAAACTGTATTGGCACAGACTGATTGATTGACACCTCAAGGTTTCACAGCCACCACATCTCAATATTACAATTAATTGTCTTAAACATTATAATTGATCATCTATAATTAATCGTGGGATGATGATAACATCACATTACAATTTTGTTTCCCCTCCCTCTTATAGCTATATAGCAGATCACATAATGATATGTTTACCTGGTAATACAGAGGTGTGAACAAGTAAATACCCCTCTAAAAGATCTCTTCGTGATTCCACACCATGATGGCATGTTTCAGTTTACTTTTAGCGCCATTTTCACACAGCAGACGACTATTTACCAAGCAGCAGACGACAACACAAACAGCGTCCTTGGTGATTAGAGACGCGCGGACAATGCCCCTAAATACCACCCCATAACGACCTATGTACAAGCCTATATGTTCCCCATACTTAGAGTGGGTCACTAAATAGCAGGATGATTAAAGAGTCATAATTAACCCATAAGTAGCCGCTTCATAAAGAGCGCCAGACGCTGCTCCCATAAGTCCGTTAGTTCCTGCTGATCCGCACAGAGGGCCTCCAGTCGCAAACAACGTGACGTAGCGTCTCTGTGACGTAACATCCGTCCTACTCCCCAATAAGGCAGACAGCGCCCTCTACTTAGTTCCCTATCTGTGCACCAGGGGGACTCACACCTTGCTGACATCTCACTTTCTGCGTCCACCTGTCGGCAAAGGTGTGTATCCTTTGATGACGACCCCCCGTCACCTCCCCCCCCCTTTATACCGCCTCCAATGTCTTTCCTCTCACCTGGGGGAGCCACTAGAGGACGGCAAAATGACCACAGGAAGTGGTAGGACAGTGAGGCATTGTTGGACGGTCACGTGTCCAAGTGGCGCCATCCAGTGGTGAGTGGGTTATTATAAAGTGAGAACACAGAAGGGGGCGCTGTTATATGGGGGTCAGCAAGTGGTGACACTCCATATAAGTGCCATATATAAGGGATTGGAAGTACATCGCTGATGAAAAAAAATCAGTTGAACTGCCTTGTACTTGTAGATATAAAATAACCACATTGATAGGATATGAGGATTGTACATGTAACTAAGAGCCATGTACTTTCACAAGTCCGCTGTGTCATGGGGCACTGTTGCTGGTGGCCAGCAAGAATACAGATAAAAGAATAGGTATGTTAAAGATGGGAGTCGGGAATGGGATTGACCGGGCTCTGTCTTCCATAGCATAGCAAAGAAATAAAAACGCCTCTGGTTTCAAGAGACTGGTGGCATTTTAACCTTTCCTAATTAACTCACATTGAGTGGACAGCCTGGCGCCCAGACTGACACATAGGTAGACTGACCATTGGTCACTTCAAGCCAATAATGAATATCCTCAAAAGGGGCATGGCCAATGAGTCTGTAAAGGTTGAGGTTAAGGTTAGTGGGGAGGTGGGGAAGGGTTCTGGACCGGGGTTCTGGAGGCTGACAATGGTAGCTTGAGGAAAGCGACTGTAGCGCCACCTGGCTGATTGACCACACAACACACCCATATCCTCCAGCCCCTAAGGTCCCCAGGTAAGGTTGTGTAACTTGGGGTGGGGCAGGAATTTTGGGGTGGACCTATATAGTGGGGTTCTTTTAAGGCAAGAGGTGGGTAAATATATTTTAAAACCCATTGATGGTGAATTCTGCAGGAGTCCATCTTGCTCAGTACAGTCAGCCCGTGCTTCCTCAGATATGGAAAATGTAAGGAAAATCTCTGAGGAAGCAAATTATCTGAGGAGATTTTCTGTCTGTGTTAAGGGATCTGAGGAATCACAGAGTCGAGGAGCTGAGGGCTGACTGTAGAATCTATCAGTGAATTGGTGTATTATGACGACAGAGACACAAGGAATTGGAGCAGATTGAATCAATTTGATCAAGAGTTACAGAAAATTTGACTATACCCCATCATTAATTACACCGTTTCCATCTGCTGACTAAAATTCTCGCTTTTATAACTCTTGTAGATCTGCCTTAAATTGAATGGGACGACCCACTACCCAATCATACTTCTCTGGATCCCTCTGATTTGATATTGTCTTATTGAGGGCTAATATACTTCTAATTGTACTTTTATGAGACTGATTTCTTTCTTTCTTCATTGTAGCTATAAGAAAGCCTGGCAGAGGAAGGGGGTGGGGGCTAAATATATCTGGGGGGGGGGGGGAGAGATATGACAAAGCCCAAACACTGGCCTGGACGCCCCAGTAGACGTCCGTCCGTCGTCTGGTGCTAATCGTGCGTCGTGCGCACCCAACCTTATGCGCCTGATGCGATAATTGGCCGTACATTGACCCCTAGACCCCGCCACGCGCCCCCCCCCCCCCCCGCATCACCGTGACGTAGCGTTCCACTCACTCTGTGACGTAGCGTCCCACGCAGCCTCCTTCCTACCTCCATGACACGCAACAGGAGAGCTCCATAAGCCATGCGCATGCGCCAACGGAAGCGGCATTGCCCAACACGTGGCGGGATGAGCAGATATTGTCTTCTTACCTCTTTTTTATCATCTAGGTGGTTTCTGTGAGGGGGCAGGGTACAATAATGCATCCATTTATAAAGATGGCGAGGTGGGGTGTTCTTACCCCTGAAGTTGGAGTTAGTTGGGGCGGGGGGGTATCCCAGGGTATCTGAAGAAACACCGTGAGAAATCGCCTCAGGACAGAGGGCCCTGGGAAGTGAAGAAATAGTAAATATATATATATATATATATATTTATATATATATATATATATTTATATGTATATATGTTTATATGTATATATGTATGTATGTATGTATGTATGTATGTATGTATATATATATATATGTATATATATATATATATATATATATATATATATATATATATATATAAGTATATACACACACAGTTCTTCTAACAATATCAACAAACACCAAGCGAGGTCTCAAAGTAGCGCCGGTCTCGAAATAGCGCCGTGGTACAGGAAACAATCTAAAGCACTAGAAACAGTCTTCAAATAAGCGCCTGTCTCAGTGGTATTGCAATAAATGAGCACCCAGGCACTTAAATGGGCCGCTATGCCAGACACCACACTATCAATGTCATTCTACTAAATCCCTGGAGGGTTTTGCCAAAGGATAACGAGGACGAACCTCTGTCAATTTTTTCAGAGTGTAGTGAGGAAAACGTGTATGGCCTAACTTGGTTTCATAGAACTGACAAAAGAATTACAGCAGATTGCATGGAAAACTCCTTTTCTGGTTTAAAAAAACATGCACATTTTATCTTAATGTTTATCAAGACAACCTTTTAGCAATACAAACAAAGTGTGCGTTTTCCTTTTTTGGTTCGTTTTTGGCAAGACCCTCCTGATCACCCTATATGGACAACATCTGACAGGTTCAATTGTAGTAGATTAGTGTATATTGTGTGAATGACTATAATTTGCTTTATTACCTTGGTGATTAGTTTACTGCTGGGAGCCTCTATATATGATTGTATCTATCCCAATGAGGGGCCACAGTGGCTTCCTTACTGCTATACAAGGGTCAAATTGAACCTAGGGTCAAATTGAACCTTTGAATGCCATCAAGGAGGAATATTTGAAAAAAAAAACACCTATTTATATCAGCTTGATGCGCTTGCAGCACCGACCAGTTACTCGCTTTTGGTATTAAATGTTGAATACAATGAGTTTTCCCTTTCTTGCATGCGAGTATAACATAATGGAATTTTCAACAAATCTGCCTCTCCTGGGGGTTGCGGGGAGGGGGGGGGGATCTGTGCTTGAGGTGCAAAATATCCTTTACGCCATATAGGAAAATAGTAGGATGGGTGATCCTGCAGAGAAAAAAAGTAACGTAATTGTTGAACGTTCCTCAATTTGACACGTTAAAAGACACCCCCGGGGACATCCCTGTATTTTTGCCCCGGATTTTTGCTCATCTATCGAATTTGATTGCACATGGATTACAAAACCCCTCCCCAGACCACAACACACACGTCACCAGTGCAGCGGGCTGTATACATGAGGGGAAGCCATACGTCCACACTCGTCACTGCAGTCAAAACGCTCACGGGGACCAAAGTGCCCCCAAATTATCAGAAATTACTGTACCAGGGACTCGGCTAGGTGCCTCTGGTTCCCGGCGACACTGTGTTAGATATATATATATATATATATATATATATATATATATATATATATATATATATATATATATATACCGACTTAGCTGGTTTGATTAACAACCGATGAAATGACACCAAGTATTCACTGCGGTCCTCTTGGGGGCAGGTGGTACCCATCTGATAACTGCTATCAATGATAACCGCTGGTAATCAGCTTCTGCAATGGCGGCGCCCATGGGACAATCCACTACCTCGGTATATCACCAACCTAATACACCAATCACAGAACAGGATTACAGGGCCTCTGGTGGGTTGTTGGGGTACTAGGACAGTGTAGGGTCAGAGGGGACAGGTTTCTTTTAGTGATCTGAATATTGAAATTTTTGTATATTTAGTGAGTCTGTTTTACTGAATTGGAAGCCCCTTCTGTAAGGACAACTTGTTTTCGGGAAACTTCAAGAAATGAAATGGATGTCATCCATGCCCTTATCCCATTGAGGTGACACTCTAAATAACTCTCTTACCTCTCTGCAATGCATCTATCTGATTTTGGATTTCAGGGGCGTAGGAAAGGGGGGGGGGGTGCCAGGGAGGCCTGCCCCCCCTCACTAATGAGTAGGTTCCCTATATAAGCCTATATAAAAATATAGCAGGCACCCAAACCGAGACCCCTGCCGCCCCCAATAAAAATTTGCTTCCTACGCCCCTGGATTCGTATAAGTTCTACTAACTTCCTTGCCTTCTGTCCCAGTATAAATGAAATGGAATGAAGGAGTAATGGACTTGATGTCAAGTGCCTATACTCACGAATATGGAATTATGAGCGTGGGTGTAATAGAATAATGCATGTGTCCCTGTCTTTTATAGACTCTACTCATCCACACGTTGTAAAGCTTTATTTTAGGTGCTTTGGGGTATTAGGGAGATGGGGGTAGGGGTAGGGTAACAATAGACGCATATAAGCCGCGCCTACAGTTGTTGGTTTTCCTGTATATGCTACACTTTGGAGCTGAATATTTCCCATTCCTCACTATATCTATAAAGGTCCTTGTATGAGACGCACTCTGAGTTCCTGTCCACCCCGCCACATAAGTCGCAGAAGGCCTCTGAAAATACTATAAGCCGCGCCTTGTTGGGTGTAAGCGGAAGTGGAGCTGGTTCTGGCGACTTTCACTGATAAGCTGATAAGATGGGGACCAGCATGTCCCTGGAAGTAGATGTTATTTAGGGACAAGGTACCCATCATGGCAATGCCATACCAGTGTGTTTTCCCACCTCTAGCATAACCAGCAAAATTCAAAATGGTGGACACACTCGATATGCTCCTATACGCGAAGTTTTATGGTCGACTCCGTGCACCTCCCACTCATCCACCTCCTGTTATTACACAGTGGTACTCATCTACCTGTGACGTACATAAATGTGCTATTCTATGACGTACATTCACAGACGCTGGACGTCAAACACCTGACGCTGAGTCTGCCAAACTCATGTCACCTTGACAACGGCCCCTGGCGCCCCCTGCGGCAGGAAAGTGGTACTAAAGTGGACCTGTGGCCCGGAGAGTGAGAGGACGGGCGTTGACGGGGGATCTGACGGGCTGTGGTGACACATCACCGGCACAGAGGTCCATCCGCCACCCGTCCAAGCGGCATTTATAATCTGGTATTATTTTGTAAGCAAAAATACAACAAATGAATGAAAATAAAGAACAAAATAAAGCATTTTTCCATTAGTAAATCATGACACTAAGTTACCAAGATAAGAGACTGAATAGTGGCGGATCCAGGGTTTGCGAAAGGAGGCGGCGCGCTCATTCCCTGGGCCTGGGAGAAAGAACCCCCCCCCCCTTCCCCATAATATATTTCCTAATGAATTTGAAGCTTTAATGAGGCAAATCCACACCAAAGAACAGGGCGAAATGGAAGGTCGCCTGTCTAAATCCGCAGGATGCAGCCCAGCTAGCCATTTCTCAAGCGCTACGATTTTACCCCCCTCCCTCTGATTTCAACCACCCCTATACGATCCAGTCCAATTGTAGTGATTGACCCTGGGTAATTATGTATTACCTACGATTGCCTATTCAGGTGCATGCTTTTTCCCTCTATATCTGCACTACTCGTAGTGATTGACCCTGTGTAACTAGAATTGCCTTCCGATCCAGGCCAGGTTGGTACGAAAC
Organism: Acholoe squamosa; assembly: GCA_949317995.1. Lineage (NCBI taxonomy): Eukaryota > Metazoa > Annelida > Polychaeta > Phyllodocida > Polynoidae > Acholoe > Acholoe squamosa. The sequence goes on from OX439048.1 coordinate 5,873,433, forward strand.
TTAGCGTCTGAGAAATGACTTCCAGAGCATTGTTATAATTTGTTTATAACGTCAATGCAGAATTCTGTCCGCTTATTCATCCACGTTCTTTGATGTGTGTATTTCATTTATATCGAGGACATAAAATATATCCTGCATGTATAAGGTCTCTCTATGTATATCATAAATATTGCTCTAACGTTCACACCTGTAATTTGTTTCACCAGATAAGGTGGATTTACAACCGGTTTTTGTGTAAAACATCTCAGAAGTATAAAGTCACAATCATTAGTCGTGCATTTAAAGGTAAGACCCTTCCCCCCGGCCAAAAGGTGAAAAAAACATAACTAATAGAAAAGAAATCAGTTAATTTTCATCCCCTGATTTTAAATCTATTGTACCGTTCTTACAGTCGTGGACAAAAGCTGAGCTTCCTTGTTAGAAACCATGATTCACCATCAGAGTAGGTATGGACCTCTCAGTCTGGTTACAACAAAATACATCGTGGGTTGGCTCAGTTTCCAGACCCTCCATACCTCAATTAAGCAGCTTTTTGCCTGACCATTGGCCCATATTGGTCGCAGACCGCGGACGCGTGGTCCCTGCCTCCCTTACGGAGCCCCATTGTTCCATGGTTGCCTTTATTGACTTCTTTCCCAACCCCCTTAGCCACATTTTTACCCGACACCAAGGGCCCTAGTTTTTTTTTTTGTTATGGGGGTGGGGGGTATGGGGGCGTGCCGGGGGTGGGTCCTGGAGTGGCGGCCCGGGGTACACTGAGGGGCGTGGTGGTGCCGTCTAGCGGACGAAGCACACACTGTGTAATCTACGAACTGGCTCGAGGCTATGCTGACCAGGGCGAGGCTCAAGCCTCCATCTGGCCGTGGTCAGTGCGCATGCCCTGGGGCTGCTTCCGGCACAGGGGGAGGGTCAGAGGTGTGCCCATTTCTCTCTCAATGGCCATCAATCTTTTTTTCTTCTTGTTTTCTTCATTTTCCCCCAACCTCTCTGTTTTCTCCCAACAAGGTATTTACCTCTCATTCTTTCACTTTCTTTGTTCCCCTTTCAAAGACTCTTTTTTTCACTTTCCTAACTTCTCATAAATCCAATCCAACCATCCCTTTTCCCTTTCCCTTCTATTTCATTTCATGCAGTATTTCTGAATTCCCTTTTTATGCTCTAACTAGCCGCCTTTCCATTTAGTCCCTTGTCCATACTCTCCAGTCCATACGGATTTGTTAGGTGCGCCCTTACTTTTCAAAGCCTCCTGACTGGATATAAAGCCCTAAATGCTTATAACAGTGTATTATTTTTTCCCTTTAACAATATAATAATCAGATATATACATGTACCTCTTCATTAAAAAAACCAACAACAACAGCAAAACAAACAAGACAATCACATTTAAATGATTTAAACAGAAAGCCTATATTTCTTATATAGCTAGGCCTCCCAGTGACAGAACCTTGGACGTTGTTAGTAATAAAGTAAGCTCTGTAAGGGCGCTGATGCCGGCGTGCATCATTCCCATAGGTCGGCATGATGCACCAATGAAGTGCTGGTGAGCGGTCTCGCCAGCACTTCATTGGTGCATCATGCCGACCCTCCGGGAGTGCATCATCCAGATAGAGTTGACATGATGTGAGTTACGCACCAGGGCTGCATCGATGCACCAAGCTCAATAAACAGATATAAAGCAGTATGTACCCTTTAAGGTATCAACGTTTGGAGGAACTATCCCCTATTTGTCCTTGTCTTCAGTTGGCCACGGAATGCTCTGTCATCCGTCGTAATTGCACATAATTGGTTCTGTGGTCGTCGCTACTGGAGAAATAAAAGTATAGATAAAACTAAATGGAAAACTAAAGATAAAGAGAAGTCTCTTTAAAAAGGTAAAGAATATATAACTGGCTGTATACATATAGTGGGTATATAGGGCAGTGGACGGGAGTCCATGTAGACATAGAGTGGGTATATAGGGCAGTGGATGGGAGTCCATGTAGACATATAGTGGGTATATAGGGCAGTGGATGGGAGTCCATGTAGACATATAGTGGGTATATAGGGCAGTGGATGGGAGTCCATGTAGACATAGAGTGGGTATAAAGGGCAGTGGATGGGAGTCCAGGTATACATATAGTGGGTATATAGGGCAGTGGATGGGAGTCCACGTAGACATATAGTGGGTATATAGGGCAGTGGATGGGAGTCCATGTAGACATATAGTGGGTATATAGGGCAGTGGATGGGAGTCCATGTAGACATAGAGTGGGTATATAGGGCAGTGGATGGGAGTCCAGGTATACATATAGTGGGTATATAGGGCAGTGGATGGGAGTCCATGTAGACATAGAGTGGGTATAAAGGGCAGTGGATGGGAGTCCAGGTATACATATAGTGGGTATATAGGGCAGTGGATGGGAGTCCACGTAGACATATAGTGGGTATATAGGGCAGTGGATGGGAGTCCATGTAGACATATAGTGGGTATATAGGGCAGTGGATGGGAGTCCATGTAGACATAGAGTGGGTATATAGGGCAGTGGATGGGAGTCCAGGTATACATATAGTGGGTATATAGGGCAGTGGATGGGAGTCCACATAGACATATAGTGGGTATATAGGGCAGTGGATGGGAGTCCATGTAGACATATAGTGGGTATATGGGGCAGTGGATGGGAGTCCACGTAGACATATAGTGGGTATATAGGGCAGTGGATGGGAGTCCATGTAGACATATAGTGGGTATATAGCGCAGTGGATGGGAGTCCATGTTCATACATATAGTGGGTATATAGGGCAGTGGATGGGAGTCCACATAGACATATAGTGGGTATATAGGGCAGTGGATGGGAGTCCACGTAGACATATAGTGGGTATATAGGGCAGTGGATGGGAGTCCACGTAGACATATAGTGGGTATATAGGGCAGTGGACGGGAGTCCATGTAGACATATAGTGGGTATATAGGGCAGTGGATGGGAGTCCATGTAGACATAGAGTGGGTATATAGGGCAGTGGACGGGAGTCCATGTAGACATATAGTGGGTATATAGGGCAGTGGATGGGAGTCCATGTAGACATATAGTTGGTATATGGGGCAGTGGATGGGAGTCCACGTAGACATATAGTAGGTATATAGGGCAGTGGATGGGAGTCCATGTAGACATATAGTTGGTATATAGGGCAGTGGATGGGAGTCCACGTAGACATATAGTGGGTATATAGGGCAGTGGATGGGAGTTCATGTAGACATATAGTGGGTATATAGGGCAGTGGATGGGAGTCCATATAACACTAAGATAGTTTTAATATGGTGTTTTAGATAAATGTACATCACCAGAATGTGATATTGTTATGACTGTACAACTCATATGCAGCCTATGACATTTCTTATGCTCAACATAAAACATTGTGTAGAACAATTTAGCCTATTGACCTATATAACAAGCGGTTACATGTTTTACAAGCAAAAAGAGAACGATTTACAGCCTATTCTTCAGAAACAGAACTTTGAAAACGTGAATCTAAAGGGAAATTCATAATCATTATCACTTGATATCTCCAAGAGGTATAGGTCGAGCGCATGCTGTGTTGGGTAAATTATATTTACCGAAAAAAAATTCTTTTGGCAGTTATCGATCCTGATTTTTTTTTAAACAGACCATGTCCATTGGTCATCATAATCCATGAATGTTGCCCTCAATTCATGTACCAGACGTCCTTACAGGCTTAAGAACTATACCTTTGCAGTTAGTGATGGTAAAAAGATGTCTTGTATGGTATGAAAGGATAAGGTTAGTTGTAAAGAGAATGATGTGGTCTTAAACCCCTTAAGAGCCGCTAGTGCAGGAGTGCATCATGCCCATTGGTCGTCATGATGCACCAATGAAGTGCTCGCGAGACTGCTCGCCACTTCTTCATTGGTGCATCATGCTGACTTTTTGGGACAGTATCAACTTGGTATGCTCGTCATGATGCATGAATGTGGCCCTGGCAAGTTACTCGCCAGGGCTACATTTATACATCATGACGACCAATGGGCATGATGCATTAATGCATCATGACAACCAATGGGCAGGATGCATTAATGCATTAGGGCCCTTAAAGGGTTAAACTTTGTGTGGGTTATGAGGGGGGGGGGGGTCTCCCGTGTATTTCTGAGCTATAGATGTAAAGGATGGGTGTACCGCGGACGTTTGGCCCTAGGGGCGAGTCAGAGGGGGCGTGGTCCAAGCCGTGGTCAGTCTATACCTTGTCTATAGGACTGAGGGGAGGGGGCGTGTCCATACCATCCCCTCCCCCCTACTGACCATCTGACCAAAAAAACTAGACCCAAAATAAACCCAATACACCGACAGGAAGCGGCCTTTATACACGGAGTAAATTCAAAACCCAAATTGGTGAAGTCTCTGTGTGTGTTGGGGTGGTTGTGTATATAATAAAGACATAAAGGAGGACATTTAACCATTTTAACCCCCTCCCTCCCAAGGCCGCTGGCGCAGGGGTACATCATGCCCATTGGTCAGCATGATGCCTCAATAAAGTGCTGGTGAGACTGCTGGCCAGCACTTCATTCGTACATCATGCCGACCCCCTGGAGGTGTATGCTGCATGGATGTAGTCCCTGGAGGTGTATCAATGCCCTAGTGTCTACATGCTGCATGGGTGCAGTCCCTGGAGGTGTATCAATGCCCTAGTGTCTACATGCTGCATGGATGCAGTCCCTGGAGGTGTATCAATGCCCCAGTGTCTACATGCTGCATGGGTGCAGTCCCTGGAGGTGTATCAATGCCCTAGTGTCTACATGCTGCGTGGATGCAGTCCCTGGAGGTGTATCAATGCCCCTAGTGTCTACATGCTGCATGGATGCAGTCCCTGGAGGTGTATCAATGCCCCAGTGTCTACATGCTGCATGGGTGCAGTCCCTGGAGGTGTATCAATGCCCTAGTGTCTACATGCTGCATGGGTGCAGTCCCTGGAGGTGTATCAATGCCCTAGTGTCTACATGCTGCATGGGTGCAGTCCCTGGAGGTGTATCAATGCCCTAGTGTCTACATGCTGCGTGGATGCAGTCCCTGGAGGTGTATCAATGCCCCTAGTGTCTACATGCTGCATGGATGTAGTCCCTGGAGGTGTATCAATGCCCTAGTGTCTACATGCTGCATGGGTGCAGTCCCTGGAGGTGTATCAATGCCCTAGTGTCTACATGCTGCATGGGTGCAGTCCCTGGAGGTGTATCAATGCCCCTAGTGTCTACATGCTGCATGGATGTAGTCCCTGGAGGTGTATCAATGCCCCTAGTGTCTACATGCTGCATGGATGCAGTCCCTGGAGGTGTATCAATGCCCCAGTGTCTACATGCTGCATGGATGCAGTCCCTGGAGGTGTATCAATGCCCTAGTGTCTACATGCTGCATGGATGCAGTCCCTGGAGGTGTATCAATGCCCCTAGTGTCTACATGCTGCATGGATGCAGTCCCTGGAGGTGTATCAATGCCCCTAGTGTCTACATGCTGCATGGATGTAGTCCCTGGAGGTGTATCAATGCCCTAGTGTCTACATGCTGCATGGATGTAGTCCCTGGAGGTGTATCAATGTCCTAGTGTCTACATGCTGCATGGGTGCAGTCCCTGGAGGTGTATCAATGCCCCTAGTGTCTACATGCTGCATGGATGTAGTCCCTGGAGGTGTATCAATGCCCTAGTGTCTACATGCTGCATGGATGTAGTCCCTGGAGGTGTATCAATGTCCTAGTGTCTACATGCTGCATGGGTGCAGTCCCTGGAGGTGTATCAATGCCCCTAGTGTCTACATGCTGCATGGATGCAGTCCCTGGAGGTGTATCAATGCCCTAGTGTCTACATGCTGCATGGATGCAGTCCCTGGAGGTGTATCAATGCCCTAGTGTCTACATGCTGCATGGATGCAGTCCCTGGAGGTGTATCAATGCCCTAGTGTCTACATGCTGCATGGATGTAGTCCCTGGAGGTGTATCAATGCCCCTAGTGTCTACATGCTGCATGGGTGCAGTCCCTGGAGGTGTATCAATGCCCCTAGTGTCTACATGCTGCATGGATGTAGTCCCTGGAGGTGTATCAATGCCCCTAGTGTCTACATGCTGCATGGATGTAGTCCCTGGAGGTGTATCAATGCCCCCAGTGTCTACATGCTGCATGGGTGCAGTCCCTGGAGGTGTATCAATGCCCCTAGTGTCTACATGCTGCATGGATGTAGTCCCTGGAGGTGTATCAATGTCCTAGTGTCTACATGCTGCATGGATGCAGTCCCTGGAGGTGTATCAATGCCCTAGTGTCTACATGCTGCATGGATGCAGTCCCTGGAGGTGTATCAATGCCCCTAGTGTCTACATGCTGCATGGATGTAGTCCCTGGAGGTGTATCAATGCCCCAGTGTCTACATGCTGCATGGATGTAGTCCCTGGAGGTGTATCAATGCCCTGGTGTCTACATGCTGCGTGGATGCAGTCCCTGGAGGTGTATCAATGCCCCAGTGTCTACATGCTGCATGGGTGTAGTCCCTGGAGGTGTATCAATGCCCTAGTGTCTACATGCTGCATGGATGCAGTCCCTGGAGGTGTATCAATGCCCCTAGTGTCTACATGCTGCATGGATGCAGTCCCTGGAGGTGTATCAATGCCCTAGTGTCTACATGCTGCATGGATGCAGTCCCTGGAGGTGTATCAATGCCCTAGTGTCTACATGCTGCATGGATGTAGTCCCTGGAGGTGTATCAATGCCCCAGTGTCTACATGCTGCATGGATGTAGTCCCTGGAGGTGTATCAATGCCCCAGTGTCTACATGCTGCATGGATGTAGTCCCTGGAGGTGTATCAATGCCCTAGTGTCTACATGCTGCATGGATGTAGTCCCTGGAGGTGTATCAATGCCCTAGTGTCTACATGCTGCATGGATGTAGTCCCTGGAGGTGTATCAATGCCCCAGTGTCTACATGCTGCATGGATGTAGTCCCTGGAGGTGTATCAATGCCCCAGTGTCTACATGCTGCATGGATGTAGTCCCTGGAGGTGTATCAATGCCCCAGTGTCTACATGCTGCATGGATGTAGTCCCTGGAGGTGTATCAATGCCCCAGTGTCTACATGCTGCATGGATGTAGTCCCTGGAGGTGTATCAATGCCCCTAGTGTCTACATGCTGCATGGATGTAGTCCCTGGAGGTGTATCAATGCCCTGGTGTCTACATGCTGCGTGGATGCAGTCCCTGGAGGTGTATCAATGCCCCAGTGTCTACATGCTGCATGGATGCAGTCCCTGGAGGTGTATCGATGCCCTGGTGTCTACATGCTGCATGGATGCAGTCCCTGGAGGTGTATCAATGCCCTAGTGTCTACATGCTGCATGGATGTAGTCCCTGGAGGTGTATCAATGCCCCAGTGTCTACATGCTGCATGGATGTAGTCCCTGGAGGTGTATCAATGCCCCAGTGTCTACATGCTGCATGGATGTAGTCCCTGGAGGTGTATCAATGCCCTAGTGTCTACATGCTGCATGGATGTAGTCCCTGGAGGTGTATCAATGCCCTAGTGTCTACATGCTGCATGGATGTAGTCCCTGGCGGTGTATCAATGCCCCTAGTGTCTACATGCTGCATGGATGCAGTCCCTGGAGGTGTATCAATGCCCCTAGTGTCTACATGCTGCATGGATGTAGTCCCTGGAGGTGTATCAATGCCCCAGTGTCTACATGCTGCATGGATGCAGTCCCTGGAGGTGTATCAATGCCCTAGTGTCTACATGCTGCGTGGATGTAGTCCCTGGAGGTGTATCAATGCCCCTAGTGTCTACATGCTGCATGGATGTAGTCCCTGGCGGTGTATCAATGCCCCTAGTGTCTACATGCTGCATGGATGCAGTCCCTGGAGGTGTATCAATGCCCCAGTGTCTACATGCTGCATGGATGCAGTCCCTGGAGGTGTATCAATGCCCTAGTGTCTACATGCTGCATGGATGTAGTCCCTGGAGGTGTATCAATGCCCTAGTGTCTACATGCTGCATGGATGTAGTCCCTGGCGGTGTATCAATGCCCCTAGTGTCTACATGCTGCATGGATGCAGTCCCTGGAGGTGTATCAATGCCCCTAGTGTCTACATGCTGCATGGATGTAGTCCCTGGAGGTGTATCAATGCCCCAGTGTCTACATGCTGCATGGATGCAGTCCCTGGAGGTGTATCAATGCCCTAGTGTCTACATGCTGCATGGATGCAGTCCCTGGAGGTGTATCAATGCCCCTAGTGTCTACATGCTGCATGGATGCAGTCCCTGGAGGTGTATCAATGCCCCTAGTGTCTACATGCTGCATGGATGTAGTCCCTGGCGGTGTATCAATGCCCCTAGTGTCTACATGCTGCATGGATGCAGTCCCTGGAGGTGTATCAATGCCCCAGTGTCTACATGCTGCATGGATGCAGTCCCTGGAGGTGTATCAATGCCCTAGTGTCTACATGCTGCATGGATGCAGTCCCTGGAGGTGTATCAATGCCCCTAGTGTCTACATGCTGCATGGATGCAGTCCCTGGAGGTGTATCAATGCCCCTAGTGTCTACATGCTGCATGGATGTAGTCCCTGGAGGTGTATCAATGCCCTGGTGTCTACATGCTGCATGGATGCAGTCCCTGGAGGTGTATCAATGCCCTAGTGTCTACATGCTGCATGGATCCAGTCTTGGCAGGGGCTACATTCATTGGACGACCAAGGCATTGTGCAATAATGCCACACCATCAAGGCCATTGTACAGCGGCTTCCCTAGCACTTCAAAGGGTATATATATCTCCTCTTTCCACCCCCCCGTGTGTTGTGCATGTATTCGTAGGCACTGACATATTCCTATGTGAAATTGTGTAATGTAGATATCGCCATGAATATGACCTTAGCTGTCGAAATGGCGTTAAACATATATTACTCACTCACTCACTCAATTACGTCACTGCTTAGGGGTTGGGGGGAGGTCTTTGGGTTCCTCTATATGTTCCATACAAAAACAGTGACAAGGGAGGTGAGTGGGTCCTGAAAAATACCTAAATACCGGTGACATAATTGTTGAACGCTCCCTTACTTACTCACTCACTCACTCACCCCCATTAGACGATTAGATCACAGTATATTATATTATGTAGATAATATGTGCTCCTGAAGTGATAATGCGTTGTCATCAATTTCCCCTGTGATTCTTCAGTAATCACTATCATAACCACATGGTGGAGAAAACAATCTTGTTCTTGAAATTGAATAGATGAAAGATATTGACATTTTGCTTTAGCCAAAACTTGATGATAAAAGTAATTTGAAATCCTTAAATCATTAAGTGTGTCAAAGTGTGTTAAGTGTATATTATAGTTCAGATGTAAACAAACACTTAGCACTAAACACAGTTATTAAGGGGCAGTAGTTAACTCCAGTCACACACAGTCACAATCTGCACTTAACCCCTGAAGGGCTGCATGATGCATTAATGCATCATGATAATTGGTCGTCATGATGCATTAATGCATCATGATAATTGGTCGTCATGATGCATTAATGCATCATGATAATTGGTCGTCATGATGCATTAATGCATCATGATAATTGGTCGTCATGATGCATTAATGCATCATGATAATTGGTCGTCATGATGCATTAATGCATCATGATAATTGGTCGTCATGATGCATTAATGCATCATGATAATTGGTCGTCATGATGCATCAATGCATCATGATAATTGGTCGTTATGATGCATTAATGAAGCCCTGGTGAGTAACTCGCCAGGGCTACATTCATGTATCATGCCCACCCTTAGCACGGGACTAATATGTCCCTGGAGGGTCGGCATGAAGCTCCAATGAAGTGCTGGTGAGTCTGCTTGCCAGCACTTCATTGGTGCATTATGGTACACTCCTGCATCAGCAACCATTAAAGGGTTAAACCCCAAGGTGCATAAACCTGGATGCCTCCAGGTTTATGCACCTTGGTCGGCATGATGCACCAATGCAGTGCTGTTGAGTCTTATCTCCAGCACTGCATTGGTGCATCATGTCAAATCTTTTTGGGAGTTTATTTACTTGATAGGGTCGGCATGATGCATTAACGCAGCCGTGGTGATTAACTTGTCAGCATTGGCTGACTTAAATTTTTGTCTGCATAAAAGAAGCATGTAACGTCTTAATCATAGCTAAGGTTGGTCGCTACTTGTTGAAAATGAACCTACTGCGCAGGTCTCTGCGCATATACGTTTAACTAGTCAGAATTGCATCATTTTTAGTAGGCACATACAGACATCAGTCCCTAATACTCACAAGAAATCTCAGGTCATTTTGATGAAAATTGAGCATTTTGTGGTGCTTTGAAATTTGTGTATATTTACATCTAGATTTAAGTTAGATTTTTCCGACTTTCTATTATGGTTTATATTCATAACCCTCAAATGTTCCAAATGAAATTGTGAAAGAGATTGTAATACTCGGAATATCCTAGGGTATAGCTAGAAACCATTTTATGTAAAAATTGTTACCATTTCACCCATAATGCAATGCTTCTAATGTGAGATTTTGTTCATTTTTGGAGTACTGGAGTTCCGAAACCCTAAAAATATGCATGGGACTATATGAAAAGAAATTATTTTCATAAGAAAGGTATTTGTGTAAGGTATTTTCTGAGAAAGTATAAAAATATTTTGATGACTTTCAATAGTGTTTTCAGGCAAAAGTCTTATAAAATTATGCCAAATTGACCTCACTTCTTGCTCAATCAACAAAATTTTATCCAGAATGCCTTGGCATATGTCTAAAAATTTGTTTGTCATTTTCCTCAATAAAAAGACTGTTTATGTGCGAACTTTCAGATTTCTGTGATAAATGGTTGATATTAAATAAAATCAAGAAATCTTTAACTATTTTTCTCATTTTAGAGAAAATAAATGAAATACTTTTATTTTTCAAAATTCTGTATCTTAAAAAGTAGCTCGGGACCCCCCATTTTTCTTTCCATTATTCAATTCTATATGATTTAAGCTGCCGATAGGCCAAAACTGAAGATGTTCTGATGATTTTTTGCCGAATGGTAGCGACCAACCATAAGTCCTTAATTGCATGCCTCTTTTATTTACAAAATTTAGCCGAAAATTGGAGCCTAACTAAATGACACCCGCCTCTTTTTCATAACCCTGGATCTTGCACTGCATTCACGTATCATAAGCACCAATGGGCACGATGCATAAATGCACTATGATGCAAAAAAGCACTATGTGGTGCTTAGATGGTTTACTCTGGTAACCCACTCATGGCAATCTGCACCGCCAAATTACACCTAAACATGACCAAAATGGCCTATATTTTCTGCTATTTACTAACACTGGCATTCTATATACTGGTTCCCCGTGTGTGTTATGAACATATAGAAGCTGGTAACGTTCAAGGAAGAAACACACGGCTCATGGGGTCATCCTGGATAGAATCAATCGCACTACGTATACATCTTGATTTCACCATTATTCTGACCCTTTACCCTACAATAACTCGGACATTACCCCTTTACCTTACAATAACCCGGACATTACCCTTTACCTTACAATAACCAGGACATTACCCCTTCACCTTGCAATAACCAGAACATTACCCTTTACCTTGCAATAACCAGGACATTACCCTTTACCTTGCAATAACCAGGACATTACCCTTTACCTTATAATAACCCAGACATTACCCTTTACCTTACAATAACCCGGACATTACCCTTTACCTTACAATAACCCGGACATTACCCTTTACCTTACAATAACCCGGACATTACCCTTTACCTTACAATAACCCAGACATTGCCCTTTACCTTACAATAACCCAGACATTACCCTTTACCTTACAATAACCTCGACATTACCCTGCACCGCCAAATTACACCTAAACATGACCAAAATGGCCTATATTTTCTGCTATTTACTAACACTGGCATTCTATATACTGGTTCCTCGTGTGTGTTATGAACATATAGAAGCTGGTAACGTTCAAGGAAGAAACACACGGCTCATGGGGTCATCCTGGATAGAATCAATCGCACTACGTATACATCTTGATTTCACCATTATTCTGACCCTTTACCCTACAATAACTCGGACATTACCCCTTTACCTTACAATAACCCGGACATTACCCTTTACCTTACAATAACCAGGACATTACCCCTTTACCTTACAATAACCCGGACATTACCCTTTACCTTGCAATAACCAGAACATTACCCTTTACCTTGCAATAACCAGGACATTACCCTTTACCTTACAATAACCCAGACATTACCCTTTACCTTACAATAACCCGGACATTACCCTTTACCTTACAATAACCCGTACATTACCCTTTACCTTACAATAACCCGGACATTACCCTTTACCTTACAATAACCCGGACATTACCCTTTACCTTACAATAACCCAGACATTACCCTTTACCTTACAATAACCTGGACATTACCCTTTACCTTACAATAACCCGGACATTACCATTTACCTTACAATAACCCGGACATTACCCTTTACCTAACAATAACCTGGACATTACCCTTTACCTTACAATAACCCAGACATTAACCTTTACCTTACAATAACCCGGACATTACCATTTACCTTGCAATAACCCGGATGTTACCCTTTACCTTACAATAACCCAGACATTAACCTTTACCTTACAATAACCCAGACATTACCATTTACCTTGCAATAACCTGGACATTACCCTTTACCCTACAATAACTCGGACATTTCCCTTTACCTTACAATAACCAGGACATTACCCTTTACCTTACAATAACCCGGACATTACCCTTTACCTTACAATAACCCAGACATTAACCTTTACCTCACAATAACCCGGACAATACCCTTTACCTTACAATAACCTGGACATTACTTGTAAGTTGGGTGATCAGTTGGTGGGGTAGTCGTTCTGGTTTTCAATTCCTGTGGACGGACTGTGCATATCTCTGTGTTATTTATATTAGGACCCAAAGACAATGTATACATACTCCGACTTCATTAGATTTCATTAAATTGACCGCTGCATATCCTCATTTATAGATGTATATTTTGACCCTAACGCAACCATACAGTGATACACTGTAAACAAATGTTGTTGAAGTAATGACGGAATCCTCTTCCCAAAGATGTCAGAGATCCGTCATTATTTTCACAGAGATTCTTTATAGCCCCATACTGCCACCTGGGGCTTCTTGTAAAAACTACCCTGGCCCCCTGCTATATATTATAACAGTGGTTCACTGGTCAGTTTTACAAGGATCCCTGATACAAAATGTGGATTCAGCAGTTATTTGTACAGCGTAGTCATGATGCATAAAATCAGGCCTGGTAACTTTTGCTGAGTCTATAAGGTGCACAGAGGATTTATTAACGTACCTGTACCCTTAAATGTAGGCATGAAACAACTATAATATGGCTGCCCCTGGAGCGTTAAAATGAAGCAGATGTTTGCAGACATTTAGCAATAGGACTAAGCAATTATGCAATTACAAAACTAGGCCATCTTGACTCGGCGTACAAATCAATTACGCCGCAAGCATAAGTGGGTGCATTTTACATGTATATTTCTATGTTATAATCATCTTCCGTCCATTTCATCCAATTAAATTTTGTGTGCAGGTGTATGTAGGTGCGTGTGTGTTGGGGGGGGGGATTTGATAAAAAAGAAATTTGCCTGGACGTCTAGCGATTTGAGGAAATATATCAGCATCACTTGAGATCTCTCTGAATGCATGATATATCCTCCAGCTGGTAAGTGTGAAATGTGTATTGCCTCCAGGCGTCTATTTAATAATACACAACTATTTGCTCCCTATTTGGGTTCTTGAATGATCACATTTTGTAAACAGACATTATGTGTCCACTTAGACAGGGGCGTAGGAAAAGGGGGGGGGGGTCAGGGGGCCTGGGCCCTCCCCCCAAATCATAAAGGAGGTGGGGTCTGAGTCTGCTCCCCGCCGAAATTTGGACAATAAATTCAAATTAATTACACATAACAAGCATACCAGGTTATGTGGACGGTTAGCCAGACTGGGCTCCGTGCCAACAGACAATGGTAAAGGTGAACGATGATCAGTCTTCGGCGACAGTTATGTCACGAGAGGTTCTGTGCCGTTCCGCACGAGGCGGTTAGGCCGAGTGTGGAGCGCAGCACAGAACCTCGAGTGACATAACTAGGAGCCGAAGACAGATCAGAGTTTATCTTTACATTTATGTCAAGGTGTTTCCAGCCATAGATGTTCAATTTCTTACAAAATAAACCCAAATTCACCTGTCGTCAATGCGAAAATGCTGACTGCCGCCATCTTAAATGTTTAAGTTTCAAAAAGGCTGCGCATGCGCGATGGACCTATGACATAATCATGCGGATCTGGCGCTGGTTATTCAAAAGTAGTATATACATGCAAACTGAGCGCAATGGATTAGCTACTAACTAGGTCATGACCTACTGGTAGACCAGAAGTGACCTAGTTTTAACCAATCAGAGGGCTGGATTTGACAGGAAGTGATGTCATAAGGTCATGACCTAGTTTTTTTGACCAATCAGAGAGCTGGATTCCATTTGACCTAGTGACCTGACCTAGTTGCATAAATTAAAAGAATTGTGCAATACCTAGGATTGACCTACTTGCAAACTGGAAGTGACCTACTAACCTACTTGCAAAAACGTATGACCTACGTATGAGGGTGTATTGTGCAATCCTTGAAAGAAATTACACAATAACCATGACTCATGTTCTGATGCAATGTTCCTATGGATTTACGCAATACTTATGACTCATTATTTTGATATTAAATTAAATGCAACAAAGACACAACTCGGTTTTTTCAATTCAATCTTTTTATTATTTCTTCCTATCAGAGTACATGCTAGGTATGAAACATTATAATCAGATATGCTTGCAAGCAGAGTACATGGATATTATATGGAAAATGAATTCTTGTTGCAGTACCAACTGCACCCGGTCTTAGCTGGAGTAGGACTTTGACTACGGTCCTCTAAGGCCCGCATTCTCTCCATTAAATCCTTCAAGGCCTTTCTTCCTATGTCGTTCTCCTCCAGGGCTACCACTTTGTCCATTAACTCGGCCATGATCATGAGAATCTTGTCTATTACTTCCGCCGTGCTCTGAAGCCCGTCTATCACGCCCAATTCACGTTTAACTTTTCCTTTCACCAAAAGATTGCTCACGTCTGCTTTGACTGCTACTTCTTCTGGACTCATCTCGAAATTCATTGCCTCTTCTTCTCTCTTTTCCTCAGCAAGGGCCTGACTATTTTGTCCATTAAGTTGAAGGGGACCTGAGAAAACCTTTTCACAGTGTGGTGTGGGTCCTTGGTCCGACATGTTTCTATGAGGAAGTTAATGCAGTGGGCTCCACACGTTTTAGCGTAAAAGTTTTGCACTTGTTTTCTGCTGAACGACCCGTGACCATCTGACGACTTTTGCATGAACCTCTGGTGATATATAGTAAATGGAGGTAAGCCATAGGGATCAAAGTAGAATACCTTCCCGTCATGAGAAACGTAAAATGCCACCCAGTGCTGACCAGGTTTAGAGCTTGGATCTGTGTTACTGACGAAACATGTAGAGGGAATTGGTTTTTTAGGACATTGATTACTGGCAAAAGTTCCCAGGTAGAAACGCCTTGTGTGTGGATGGTTTCCCAGTGCACCTGTTATGTCTGAAGTTCTCATTTTTTTCTCAGTTCATGTGGTAGTCTGTGACAGGAAGACAGTCAGCCGTCAGTTGGATGTTGTTGTCGTAGAAGGAACACAAGACGGCAGATATGGCATGAGTAGTCGGGGCGGCAAACCTAAGGGAAATGCCCAGCTTTCCTTGCTTGATGAGATTTATACGACTGTCTTCAGGTGCTCTGTCTGGGGTGAGGTCGAAAACAAAGAAGGAATACCCATCTTTGAAATCTTCCAAAGTTATGCCACAGTCTTGCCCCAAAGCCGACAGCCCACTGTCTATGAACATTTGACTGTAGGCTCTGATGCAGTTGCCTGTTTCGAAGTCGGTCTTCAACTCAAACTTTTGATCGTCATATCTCACGCATATTTCCTTCACGTTGAAATGTCTGCAGTTGAAAGGATTTTCTGTCTTAGTCCCAGCAGCTGCTGTTTCCTTTATCATACACAAGACTATCCTGGTGGGGATCTGAGTAGTGTCAGGTTGAGTCCAACTGTAGTCTTGTGAGCCGCCGTCCAAAGTGTGTTTAGTTACTTTACACCTGGCTATGTGATAGTTGAAAGGGCCCCAATGTGGATTCCTGACACTGCTGACGTGAGTTTTCACCACCTCGTCGTCGACACATTTTTGGAGAAGTGTCATTTCAGCTTTGGTGATTTTGACCCAGTAGTTTTGATCGGCTGCTTGCATCATGTAGTAATTGGGCTGATTTTTTTCGAATATGAACTTGATTTCACAGTTCGGAGGCAGCACCTTGCACTGTTTAATTAAATCCAGGTGCGGCTTCATTACTAAGGCATGTTTGTTGCGGGCACTGAACTCTGCTCTCCGTGCCGTCCATCCAGCATTTTCGCCTGCTCTGGCTTCCATGTGACCACAGGTGTCTTTCATGTACTTTTGACACCCTTTCAACCGAGTCTCTTTGTCTTCTTTGTTGCAACAAATTGTGTCCAAAATGTAGGCATTGTTTGGAGCAGCGTCTATGCCGACGGCAAGGTGAGTTGTTCCGTCTGCCGCCACGGCTTCCAGTTCCATGTACAACTCAGTTTCTGAGAGGTCTGTGTACAGGTTGCTTGGTTCGAAGGTGAAGTCAAATGATTCAGTGTGTGGAGTCAGGGCATTGTTGGTAGTTTTGGTTATTTTTTGACACTTTAATATGTCCTTCTGAGTGACAGGCAAGGCGTGTAGGTCTAGTTCACCTACTGCACATACCTGACCCTTGGGATGAAGGAGACTCATGACTAGAACAAGGTCCTTCCTCTAGCTTGTCCTCTACCTCTGCCGCGTTGCCCCTTACGTCCTCCGCGCTTGCCGGTTGCTTGTCGTTTGACTGGAGGAGGTCCAGATGTACCTCTTATGTATCCTTGAGCAGAAGAAGCAGCCCTTTTGAGTAAGTTCTTCCCTGTTGCTTTACTTCTCCTAACTACACTTTTCTTGAAGCCTTTTCCTGATACCACGTCGGACAAGACTCCAGCTCCTGTTGTAAGCAAGGCTTTGCCTGCAGATTTGGCAGCTGATCGTCCTATTTTACTTAAGAGGGGAACAGCTCCTCTCAGTAAACCACCTATTAACGAGCCAAGTCCGTGCCCTCTTTGTCTGCCCCTGCCACCGTACGCTGGTAAAGCACCGTTCCCAAACTGTGATTTTCTGTAGTATTCAGCGTACTGACCCCTAGGGGCCAGGTATGGAGGTGTTCCATAGTAGTGAAGCATGGTAATATACTCCTATCCTTGAAGAGGTCTGAAGGCAAGTACCACCAACACTGATCCGCTTTCAAATGGTATCGGTTCCCCAGTCTTGTCTCTTAAGTATATCCCTATCTGTCTGAAGGTGGTTTTAGTAACTGGCAGATATATCAAGTTTTGGAAACTTATGGTTTGCATGTCACCGTTGTAGCGATTTATGTTGATTTGCCTCAGAAGGGGTGCTTTAGAGTCACCCACGAGACTGTGCTTGACTATGTCAGAGTACACGAAAGCACATCGACTTTTGTACTGAAGGTCTACCACGTAGGGGCTTTGTGTTTTTCCACTTAGGAAAACACTTCCGTCGAAACCTAATTGTTTCCCTAAGTTTTCTGGGAGTTGCATGACCACACCAGGAGGCAAGGAAACTACACTTTTCATTGTGTATTTGTTGTAGTGAAACACGGTGGCTTTGTTGTTTTTCCTGTAGTTTCTTAGTTTTCTCACCAACATGCTTTGTAGTTTATTTATGGTCCTGTTCAAGTATCCTATCAACTCTGAGTTGCTTTCCAGGTTCACACCTTCTAAGGCAAACATATTGTAGGTACTACCTTCTTTGAAGTAATACTTAGACAGGTATCTGCTAATTTCCTTGAAGCGTGTACATATTTTCACAGCCTGTAACTGACTGGGAGAGAGAGGAGAAACATTAGCAGAGTCTGTGAAGACGGCCTTTTCTTCAAAAAAAGAAAGAGACCTTTTTTCCCTGTCATCCATAGACATCACTTCAGCCACAGCCGACGATATTTCCCTTTTCTCTCTGCCTGCCGTGTCACGCTCCCCCTCATCCTCCTCCTCCTCTTCCTTCTCCTCCTTCTCTGGCGTGGGTTGGTTAGAAGTGAATCCTCCAGATGGCGTCTCAGTCGCAGCAGCAGGAGTTGGTGGACTTTCACTTTCAGGACCAGCAGGAGGAATGGTTTCAGTCGATCCCACAGGGTTGACATGACGTAGGTTTTTTTGTTATTTTTACTCCTCTCTTCAAAGCAGATTGGGCTGATAGATTTGATGTAGAGCTTGAAGCTCTACTGAAGACACTATGGGCTCCTGGTTTTTCCACAGGAAAAAATTCTCTTCTGCATTTGTTTAATAAAGCTACAACAGAGCGGAGGTTGTTTGTCAGGTCGTTTTCTCCCTGTGCCAAGAGAATGGGTTCTTCTTTGACGTTGTACCACGTGGTAGGACAGGTTATTTCTTGAAGAGCACACTCTAACTGAGTAGGAGAGTTAATGTATTCTGCCAAAATTGTATTGTAACTAGTTAAAGCGTTGTCAGGAAAAACGTTCATAGATGAGTTACTAGGTAAAGTTAAGGTAAACGCCATTTGTTTATGTTCTTGACAGGTTCCCAAGAGTTAAACTTGTCTCCATAACCCTTCCACTTGATTAAGGCTTCTCTTTTCTTGCCTTTTCCTCTGTATTTTACTATTTTTTCTATGTTGTAGCGTCTTCCGTGACGGACTTGCACCTTCTGAACTTCAGGTTCGTAGAAGCTTCCTTTTATCTCTTCTCCAAGGAGATCTTTCAGGTGGTACCCTTTGGGCGAAATATCGTCGACTGTGTATATTTCCTCAGTCCAGTTAGGTTCGTACCCTCTGTTAAATGTTTTCTTTGTTTTCAACATTCGCACTTGATTTTTTTTCTTCAACTGAAGGACAGGAACTTTTTTCTTTTGAGGTTGATCGTACAACCTGTAGAACAAGACTTCAGAGTTGTCTTTATTTATGTCTGAAGGGGCAGCTCCTAAGGTTTTGTGGTAAGTCAAATTGTAGGACTTAACCAAGTCGGGCAGCAAGTCAACCCATTTGTAGTTATTGAAATGAGAGAAACATCTCCACATTTTTCCTTGTAAAGTAGAGTTGAACCTTTCGGCTAAGGCACACTTCACGTCGTCGTTCTCTCCTGTGAAAAAATTGATGTTTTGATCTTCACAGTGTTTTTTGAAAATTTTGTTGACAAACTCTTTGCCCTTGTCAGTTTGAATTTGTTGAGGTTTTCTTTCTTTGCTCATTTTTTTGAAAGCCTCTGTCACGTCATCAGCTCTCTTACTTTTCACAGGTTGTCCAAAACCATACCTTGAAAAAACATCTATTCCAGCTAGAATGTACTGGTATCCTTTGTTTTCCTTTGAAAATTCTCGCATGTCTATGAGATCAAGTTGCCACTGTTTGTCTATGCCCCATGTTTGTGTTTTTCTTCTTGGAAATCTTCTCTTGTAAGGTTTGTGTCTGGTGTAAGCGTCTACATCTTCCAAAGCTTGTTCTATGTTTTCTTTCTTTATTTTCTTGAAGTGATGACGTTGAACTTTAGATACACTGGTGAAACTTCCAGGTTGTTCAGGATCTGTGTAAAACCTGAGGACATCTTTTTTCAAAGCCTTGTTCGCCATATAAACTTACGTCCAGTTCCTTTTTGACTTGCTTTTCTCTTCTTAATAGGGGAAGCTCTTTTTAAGGGACTGGAAGCAAAGGAAGGACTGTGCCCTGCAAAAGCCGACTTGTTTTTGACAAATTTTAAGGTGGGGTTCAGCCTTTTAACTGCTCTCATTAAAACCTGGCTTCCTTTAGGTTGGTCCTTTTTCAAAGACTTTGGTCGGGCAGCAAAAGCTAACAAATCTGTTATGTCAGTTCCAGGCACACGTTCCCCGTTAACATATATGTCTCCGTCTCTGTTCCAATTCAAAATTTGACTTCCGTGACGAGATAATTCTCTGTAGAGATTTTTAGCAGTCGTTCTGTAAGTTGGCGGTATTCTTTCTTTTATGTCGGCGTCCATACCCTCTGTGTTGTCTCTTGCACGAGGTTTAAACCCTTCCTCCCCTTTGAATTCGTCTACACTCTCTCCCGTCTGAATCGTCAGGAAGTGGTGGATCGTCTCTAGTCTCTGTGAAAGTGTCGTCATCGTCGTCGCCGTCGTCGGTGTCTTCTAAAGAATTGTTCACACCCCTAGCTGCTGCTGCTCCTGCAGGGCCTTGTCCTACGGCTCGACCAGGATAGGGACCTTCCCTACGTTGTCCTAAGGCCTTGCCTTTTTTAGTTAAAATTCCCGACTTTATCCTAAGTTGATTGTACTGTCTTAACTTTTCCTTCAGTTTGAGGTTAGGAGAGTTAAGCACCTCGTGTGCTTTACTTTGAAGGTGGTTCAGGACTTCAACCAGGCTGGAATCAGGAGTTAAACCTTCTCTTAAAAGTTGAGTGTTGTAGTACTGGTCTTGAACACTAGGTCCAGGCTGGGGAGGAGAGGAAGGACTAACAAAAGAAGGGCTTTTTTCTCGAAGAACGAGATCCGCCCTTATGAGGGCCATCCTTGAATAAGACATGATTTTTTATCGACGTGCTCCTATGAGACCTGTTATCAGGGGTAAGGCCAGACCCAAAATGGTTCCCAAAAATCCACCCTTTTGCTCAAAGGTTTTCCTCTTCTGCTTAACGGTAGCCTTGTGCCTTGTGACTGACTTGAGTTCTTTCTCGTAGGGTGATAAACGTTTGACTGCGTCTGACTCGTTACGCAACAGGTTTTTGTTCATTACGTTGACGCAAATTTGACTCATCAACCTAATGACCTTATCGCTGAGGCCTTTGATAATGTGGGAACACTCTGCCGAGGAACACTTGGATATGTGTTTCAACAAGTGGTAATGTTTCCTTATTGTTTTAAATTTTCCTCCAGAAGCAGATCTTTTGGTCACCATTCTATCTTTTTCTTTTCGAAGCTGAAGCTTGAGGAATGAAAACCAAGGTGTTCCAAGGAGTTGTTATGCTGTTCCTTACCCTAAGCTCGTTAGGTGTGCTCTGCTTAAAGTCCAATAGGATGTATGAATGTTTCTCTTTGGTTTCTGAGTTATATACCTCCGTCAAAAAGGATTTCTGTCCTGGAAAGGCCTGTTTGCTGATGTGCCCTATTTGACTCATGTCTCTAGGGTTTTTAAAAACAACTAGGTAGTGGGCATTTAAGCTCAAGGTTCTGAAGGCAGGATTGTTGAAAAACAAGTTTTGAGTAATAAAAATTACACTTAAACTGCGATGGTGAGAGCCCACAGTGAAAAGTTTCATTATGGTGGGAACGTACTCGGGATCCATGAGATCGTCTATTACGACCAGTCCATGTTTAGTCACGTCTCTTTTATCCTCGAACAAAAAGTCTTCTGAAAGAAGACCTTTGTTGAACTTAACCCCCAACTTTACCATTTCGTCGAATCCATCTTGCCATTGACTGTAGCAGTAGTATATGTCGTGTATTTTTGGAGTTACAAGCTCGTCTACACCTTTAATCAACTTGAAAACAAGTTGACTTTTTCCACAAGAAGTAGGTCCAGCTATGATCATTGTGAAGGGGCTTTGTAGACGTGGGTCAAAAATGATCTCCTTTTCCTTGTGATCCATGTTGGACGATATCTTAAACCAAAGTGACCAAAGGAGCAACCTCGTCCTCTTTTAAATCAGTAGAACCCTCGTTCAAACCTTCCACGTAAAGAGCTACATCAAAAAGTCCCATGTTGTATAGACTGGCTACAAGGCAGCTTGGATGAGATATTTCTCTATGTTTCCAAACCATTAGGACTTCGAAAACAGGATTTGTCACACCTTTTTTCCCTGGAACAGGGGTGGATATGACGTCAAGTTCGTGGTCGGTCAATCCAAGTTGAGTTCCCAGTTTCCTCCAGTCAAACATTTTTAACTTGTCTGCCAGGTTGACGAACAAAGTATCAACTTTCCACTGTTCTGGAGGTATTTCACAATGGTCCACTACGTTGTAATATCCCATGTACCATCTACAATAATCAGTCAGATCGTAACGACCTATGTCACTTAATGCATGTCTTTATACCATCCACTTGCAACGCACGTTCTTTCTGCTCCATGAAATAAGCATTTCTCTCCCCATAGAACGAAGAGATGGTGTTTTTTCCATGTAATCCATTAAACTTAGTCTAAGTCCTAAGTAAACCCCTAATCGAGGGTAGTCTTTTTCCGATATTTTTTCACTGATCTTGAATAACAACTCGTCCGAAAGGTGAAACTCCATAGCAACCAAAAAAAAGGTGTTCAGCAAGTAAGGTAGGCAGGTAGGTAGGCAGGTAGGTAGGCAGATAGGTTATGACAGGCTAGAAAGCATACAGTTAACTTATATAGGGTAGGGTAGGGTAGGGTAGGGTAGGGTAGGATAGGGTAGGTGGGTGGGTAGTTAAGGTGGGTGGGTGGGTGGGTTAGGTGGGTTATTTGGGCGGCCAGCCCGGGCCAACAAGCCCCAAACCCCCCATACTTAAGGGGTGCCCCCACCCCCCCACCCCATAGTTTTTTAAACCCACCCCAACCCATTCCTACCCTACCCTACCCTATATTATCCTACCCTATTCTACCCTATTCTATATATCTCTTCCATTCCCTTCCCCCTGTTTAGGTAAGCCTGTTACATCGTTCTTCGTTCGTTTAAATTTGTTATGATGTTGAGTGTAAAGCGAGCTGATTGTGGTGAAAACAGTGAGTAAGGGAGATAAGCTGGGTGCACCACATAGCCAGATAAAACCAAACTTTTTCTTTCTCCTCTACACTGAAACGATCCAGGGACGATGATGGGATGTGAAATATGGGGCAGGAGGAAAACAAAGTTTTGGTTTCTAAGCACTCAGCTAGAAGTTCCAAAATAGACATGAAGAAATGAAGACGCTGGTTAAGTTGGCGGGGATTTTCTTTGGCGTGATGCTCTTCTGCTGCTTTCAATGCTTCCAAATGGAAGGGGTTTTTTAGTGGGCCCTTTCCCTTTCTTCCATGCTTCAGGGCATAACCCAAGGTTTCCACCGCTGAAAATTTCGACAAGTTATGACTCAAAACCATTTTCCTCAAGGTTTTTCTGTCTTTGGATGTAAAACTTGATTCTACTGAAGAAAAAACTAAGTATAATTTTTTCCGGTGAAGAACACATTCTTTCAAGTATTTGCACACACACCTGAAACAAATTGAAGAGCAACATATAATTTCATTTCTTTCCCTCACGTACGTCAGTACTTGAGTGTCGTCGGGGTGACGTTGTTCTAATACACGCTGCAGGGAGTAACGCGACATGGTAGGGCGAAGGTTGTTGTGTAAAATAATGATGGTTTAGTCCCCGTTTAACCTTTATAGGAAACCTGTCAGTCTTTCCTTATCGCACTTTCCTGAAATGATTTATTGCTCAAGGACAAAACAAACGTCAGGGTCAGTGCCTAAGTGTTTTGAAAAGAGGGGAAAACATGTAAAAGGGTGGGTTTAGCCCAGGGGCCTTACCCGGAGGATCATCGTTTATTTTTGTTCAGTTTTATTAGGA
Organism: Acholoe squamosa; assembly: GCA_949317995.1. Taxonomy (NCBI): domain Eukaryota; kingdom Metazoa; phylum Annelida; class Polychaeta; order Phyllodocida; family Polynoidae; genus Acholoe; species Acholoe squamosa. Next base: position 5,897,199 of record OX439048.1, read on the forward strand.
GGACCAAAAATTAGATACGGGGTAGGCTGTTACCACCTTCAGCTGACCTTTTTCATGGGAGGTAGTTATTTCAGTTATAACTCTCACAACATGACAGCACCCATGGTAATTGTGTCCAATCTCTGTCCTGAATCCTCTTTCATAGAAAATTTTGGAACCTAGAGAGTGTGTAATTTTGTCTGGGTGAAGTAAAGTGGCTTTAATTAAAGCCTTCACCATAGTAGAATCGATGAAAACTGAATTACCAGGCCCTCCCCCCAAAGGTTGATCCCTTAGAAAAAAGGGTTTTTGTCTGTCTGAGATGAATTTTTTTGAACTTCCAGAGGAAATGGAATGTCTCGACATCAAGTGTACCATGGCACCATGTCCCAAAAGAACACCTGAAAAAAAACTTTCCCCATTTTCTGAGATAAGTTTTTTCACAGATGGCCCACTAGGAACCAATGCAGTGGTTTGGTTGTGCAAGAAGCATTGTTTGAAGTTACAGTTAGGAGGGATGTAAAGATCCCTGTTCAAATTTTCAGGACAGAATTTCCACACAGCCCACACCTTACCTTCTTCTACGCCCCTCCTGATGTCTGAAATAAACACCTCCTGACGCCTTTTGTGACCTACGGTCAAAGACAAAGGCAAAGGACAAAAGTTAGCCATGTCTGCTTGAGAGAAGCTAGTTCTGATAAGTGACGAATGGTCTGCGTTAATCACAGAATGGTAACAACAAGATTCGTTTTACAAGCCTCCCCCTGAACGTTGACTGAGCGTTATCACGTTTTTTTTATTTGAGTTAAGTTTTTTACTTTTTTCCAAAACAACACTGTCTAAGTGTAAAACATACTATGAATGGAAAAGCACGGTTATCTACGACTCATGGACGTGGTTGTACGTTATCTGAACGACAAGGGAACGTCCCAGGATCGTATCAGGATAGTTACTATAAAGAAGGCTTGAGCTGCTCAATCTTCATCAAACCTTTTCTGACGTTTGTCTGCTGTTCGCCGTCCTGCTCCTGCACCTTTCAGCCCTGCCACCCTTTCATCTTCAAGGAGAACAATGCCTGGTCGCATGAAGACGGGACTTAATGTCAGGAGAGGAGGAGCTAAAAAACTGGCTCCACTGACTTTTACTACTTCTAAACAGACAGTGGAAAAGACGTCGGGCATCGCCCCTCCTCCTACCTCTCCAGCCTCAGCTGATAAACCACCTGCAACTCCTGCTCGGCTTCCAACTGAAGAGCCTGATGCAGGAGAACAGGAAGCCGCTCTTGCAGCTCTTCATGGCGAAATCACTGATTTCCTGGATCGCGTCCGGGATCGCACTCCTCAGGAAGCTGGCGACGGCGATTTTGACATCAGGGAATACATCAATCCCCCGGCACCTTTGAACTACCAACCCCCCACTGAAGCACCTACGTCCGCCTCTTACTGGCCCGTGACTCCGGAGGAACCTTCTCCCCAGGTCAGTCCAACAGAGGTCATAGACCTCACAACCTCATCACCGGCAGTCAACCCCATAGAAGTGGTGGACTTAACACAAGGGACACCTTCACCTGCTCACCGCGGGGGGTATTCACAGGTAGAGGTTATAGATCTGACCGGCCCTTCTCCTCTGTACTCTCTCCCGGTTCCGGTAGAGGAGCTGCTTCTTAAAAGCCCGCCGGAAAAAAGAAACTGTTCCGGTGAGAGAGAAGGGGAGCCTAAGAAAAAAAGACAGAAGCGCGCCTACCACAAGAAAACCCCTGTCTCTACCCCTGCTTCAGTTTCCTCAGCGACTTCATCCTATGGTGCCGAGCCAATTGGTTCTGTCCCAGGTGTTGCTTCTTCTCAAGACAAGTCACACAGACAAAAGTTTGGGGAGGGCACTGCCCCCAGTTCTTCCAGCAAGCTTGTGGGCTTCAGGTCAGTGCCTTTGGTGGCCAAAAAATGGCCTGCTCGATTTGGTTTCCAAGAAAAGTCACCTGCCCCCGACCAAGTTTTTTATCCGGAAGGGGATAACAACGCCTGCATAGAAATATACAGGGAACCTAGCATCAGGGGAGTATGCTTGAGGACCTACCTGGACAAACCTTACGAGCGGTGCTTAAACCTAGAGGCGCGTGAGTTCAGGAACTTAGTGGACCAGATAGAGTGCATCCTTGGAAAGTACAAGGAGTTACACCGCCTAGCTGCCCTTGGAGAGAGGAAGGTGGATAATCTTTTGTTGTCCTTGAACCAAGACTGCACCGACCCCAGTGGAGGCCGGGCTATGATCCTGGTAAACTTGTACAAGGGAACTCCTAAAGTTCACATAGGAACAACCAGCTACGTGGAGGAGATGAACGCCTCGGTGTCTTCCAGCTACAGGATGCCCCCCTCAGCCACACACTGTGGACACACTGTGTCCCCCTTCATTCTGGAGGACATAAAATCACGAGTTGGTCCCTTCCTAGACGAGACGACCGATTTCTACTCTGGGTAAGTGGTCAACTTTGTATAGTGTCTGGTCAACAGCTCCTTGTTTAGTGCTTTTACATTATCATGTATATCAGCTAATTCATAGTTAGATTTAAATGTACTCCATCTTTAGTCAACATAGCCCAGCGTAGGTTTAAGTTCTAAATGTACTCCATGTATACTTAGGTTAGGTTTTAGTTATAAGTTTGTATATTGAATATAAAGTGAAACAAGAAAAAGAAACCTTAAAAAAAATGCCGCCCAAAAAGGTAAAACAACTTTACACCGTCAACTGTCCAATGTGTAACACCCCTAGACCTCCATGTTTGGTTACTGTAGAAAACAGTGGAAAAACTCTATGTAACTCAGATTCTTGTAGAAGAGAAACTTTTTCCGACAGCTTAGAACTTCCAAAAGAAATAGAAATAAATTCTTTGCATAAAAGCAGTTACCGTGACAACTTCAAGTCCATAGCTTCAGGTTTGGCTGTGCTTGGAAAGCTTCAGTCCATTTTCAACGTCAGAATGACAAGTTTTAACAAAGACTTGGGAGCCAAACAGGTAATAGAGGCGCTTACCTCTATTCATAGAAATCAAGTTATGGCTTACAAAGTGGCTGTCTCTTTTGGAAGGTTGTTGTCTTCCTCTAAGGAGGAAGAAGAAGAGAAAGTCATGTACCTTCATGCTTCTGCCAACAACTCGTCTTTGTTCTATGACAGTGAAAGTCATAGAGACCCTTACATTTTTATAAGGGACGACAAAGACTTTGCAGAGTGTTTAGATTTAATAGAAAACAACATTAAAGAAGACACTCAAAGACCCTCTACTAAATGGAGTGTAATAGGCAACGTGAACGCCAACATCACCCTCATAAGGGCTACGGGAGGAGAATATCTTTTAGGTAAAATGAAAACTGTTCCACCAGGTTTAAGACAAAGAGGAATGCAACACTTTCACAGAGACCCTAAAACCAAAAGGGCATACAAGGACAACTTGTGTTTCTTTAGATGTCTGTCTTTCTTCCTGTATAAATCTTTAGAAAAAACTGAAGAGCTTTTCCTTGAAGCCTATCCAGGGGTGAACAAGGAGACTTTTGATGGTGTTGACATAAAAGATTTAGACAGGTTAGAAAAGATGTTTGAAGTTAACATAAGAATTTTTTACCTTCCCTCTTTTGGTAAAAGAAAGGGGCGACCTAAAATTATAAGGTCAAACATGTGTTCATCCAAAAAAATCATGAACTTGAACTTACACAGAAACCATGTAAGTTTAATAACTAACATGGGACTGTATGGTAAAATGTACCCCTGTGAAAAGTGTCATAAAGTTTTCACTCGTAGTTTCCTTTTGAAACAACACAATGGGGTGAAAAAAGATTGCACCAAAGTCAGCTTCAGGTACAAAGGTGGAGCTTACAATCCATCCAAAACAGTTTTTCAAGTTTTAGAGGAACTGGGAATAGTTTGTTCACCTGAGAAAAAAATATATAAATTGTTTTTGACTTTGAAAGCTATTTCGTCCAACCTGAAAATTCGTCCCCAGAAAATGCTAACACTGTGATAGAAAAAACTCACATACCCCTTTCTGCCAGTGTAGCTTCTGATTTTCCTGGGCATACAGAACCAGTGTGTTTTGTCAGAAATTCCAACAGGGACGACGATCCTTTGGTTAAAAATGTGTTGGAACACATAAACAACTTGGGGCAGATGATAGGAGAACAGGTGAAAGAGAATTTTAGAGATGTTTTAGACGAACTAGACTCTCTAGAAGAAAAACAAAAGGAACTAGAACATAAAGCTAGCAAAGTTTTTCCAGCAAAGAACAAAAAAAATCCAAAAAAGAAAATCTCCCATGTTCTTGAAGTGAAGGAAAAACTTCTTACCTACATAGAAAGAGTCCCTGTTCTAGGTTTCAACTCTGGAAAGTATGACATTAATTTGATAAAAAAGGAATTTCATTCTTTTTTTATAGACACAGACAAGACAGAAATGAAAACCATAAAAAAATGCAACAAGTACATAGCAGTCTACACAGACCATCTTCTTTTCCTTGACATGTTCAACTATTTGGCACCAGGTTATTCCTACGCAAACTACCTGAAAGCCTTTCTAAAAGGGAAAGCTGAAAAAGGTTTTTTTCCCTACGAGTGGATGGACAACATAAGAAAACTGAACAACAAAGCTCTTCCTCCACGCCACTGCTTCTACAGTTCTTTGTCGGGTGGTGGAATAAGCAAAGAAGATTATCTTGAATGTAAAAAGGTTTGGACAGAAAACAAAATGAAAACTATGAAGGACTACTTGATATATTACAACAACCTGGACATTAAACCCTTTGTTTTAGCCATAAACGAGCACACAAATTTTTTTATAGATCGTGGGGTAGACATGTTCAAAGACGGTTTAACTTTGCCAGGTTTAACCTTGAAGTTTCTTTTCAACAACACTGCACCTAATGCCACACCTTACATTCTTTTTGGTGAGAAAGAAAAGGATGTTCACTCCTTGCTCAGACGCAACTTAGTAGGGGGTCCCTCTATTATTTTTCACAGACATCACAAAAGTGGAGAAACAAGAATAAGACAAAAAAAATACGGGCCACAAAGCAAAGTATGCAGACACATAGTAGGGGTAGGTGCTAACAGCTTGTACCTCAAGTGCATGGGTGAAGAACACTGCACAGGTTATTATGTGGTGCGCAGGAAAGAAAACGATTTTCAAGCTGTCTGCAGTCAACAGATTAGCTACTCAGCCACAGAATGGTTGCGATACAAAACTGTGACAGACAAAGTGAAGATATTACACCAATACAACTACGGGGAAGTAGTATTGGGTTCAAGGAAAATAAAAGTGGACGGCTATGATCCAGCTTCAAAAAAAGTATACCAGTTTCACGGGTGCTACTGGCATGGTCACATATGTCACCTCACTAAATCAGTTTTGAGAGACCCCAATGGAAAGGCATGGTTAGAAGAAAAAAAACAAAATACCATTTTGACTACCCTATATCTTCAGTCGTTAGGTTACCAAGTAGAGGAAAAGTATGAGTGTATGTGGCTGAAAGAAAAAACTGAAAACTCGTGCAGAAAAACAAAAAGTGAATGGGAAATTAAAAGACCATTGTGCCAAGGCAGAAAAAGTCAGGATGAAATACTGAGAGGGGTTTCTAGAGGAACAACTTTTGGACTTATCCAGGTAGACATAGAAACACCTGAATCTTTGAAAGAAAAATTCAGTGAAATGACACCTATTTTCAAAAACTGTTTAGTAGGAAAAAATGACGTAGGTGAACATATGAAACGTTACCTGGAAGCAGCAGGTAAGCTGAAACAACCGCAACGCCAACTTATAGGCAGCTACCAAGCAGAGGGAATTTTGTTGGGAACTCCTCTCTTGAAGTGGTACCTGGAGAAAGGTTTGGTAGTTACGACAGTACACCTTCTCATAGAATACACACCAGAACAGACTTTTTTACCCTTCATGGACGAAGTGACCAAAGCTAGGAGGAAGGGAGATGAAAACATAGACTGTAAGATTCTGTCAGATCTGTACAAACTTTTGGGAAATGGTTCATACGGAAAAACCATATGCAACAAACAAAACTTTGTTCAAACAAAGTATCTTCACCCCTCTAAGGCAAGACGTTTGGCCATGCACTGGTCAGTGCAAGATGTGCAAGACATAAGTGACAACACGGTAGAACTGTCCTGTTTGCCCACCTCCATTACCTACGACCTCCCAGTTCAAATAGGGTTCATGGTATACCAATATGCCAAACTTAAAATGTTGGCTTTCTATTACGACTTTCTCCTTGAATACATAGACGAGAAAGATTTTGAAATGTGTGAAATGGACACTGACAGTTTTTACTTTGCTTTAAGTGCAGAGAACATAGAAGACGTAATTATTCCTGAAAAACGTGAAGCTTTCTTCAGAGAACGTCACAAATGGTTGCCCTCTGAATCATGTGACAACAGTCACCACAGAGAGACCTATGTTCAGACCAAAGTTTTGGGTGAGCTGTGGCTGCCTCAACCATGCTGTAAGAGCCGTCTGGCGTTTGACAAGAGAACCCCCGGGTTATTCAAAGTGGAGTGGGAAGGTGATGAAATGACTGCCTTAAACTCCAAATGTTACATAGGCACAGGAGTGAATGTGCCCGTTAAAATGAGTTGCAAAGGTGTAATTCAAAAACAAAACCCCCTGACCACTGACAAGTACAAAGAAGTACTGGACAGTGAAAATGTTGTCACGGTAGTCAACAAAGGATTTAAAGTAGTTAACCACAGCGTTACGACTTACTCTCAAAGGAAACAAGGTCTAACCTATCAGTACATAAAGAGACAAGTATGTGAAGACGGTGTAAGCACCCTACCCCTTTCTATATAAAAAAATGGTTTCTTTTTCTAGTTTCACTTCCAGTTGTACATTTTGTTGAAAGAAAAAATTTTAAACAAATTGTTCAAATGAACATTTTTCTTCATAGAAAACAGTGTTAAAATGAAAAAATGATCATTTAAACAATTGTTCAAACGAACATTTGTTTAAATGAACATTTTTCCCCATAGAAAACAGTGTTAAAATGGAAAATGTTCATTTGAACAATTGTTCAAACGAACATTTGTTCAAATGAACATTTTTTTCCATAGAAAACAGTGTTAAACTGGAAAATATTTTTTGTTCAAATTAACATTTTTCAAATAAACAACAAAGGTAAAAAATGTGTACTGTATCATGAAAAAAAACTGACAAAAAAGTAAAAAAAAGTGAACTGTATCACCCAAAAAATAAAAAAACTTTTCACAAAAGTGAACGCTGTACATGTTCACCACAAAAATAAAAAAAAAATCCGGCGCTGAAGAAATTAAGTTGGAACAGAAAAAAGTGGTACCAGATTTCTTGACTCATAGCGTCACGTTCACCAGATTATTAGTATCTGGTTAGATTTAAGCAACCATTTTAACATGGAAAGTTTAGAAGCTATGCTTGTGGAGCAAACCACAGAAACTCCACCTTATGACTATTACATGCGTCCAGTTTTACAAAGTGTTGCTTCATATAATCAAGCTTCTTCTATAACACCTGACAATGATATAAGTTCTGTAGCATGTGGATGTTCAGAGAATTTCTTTTGGGAAATAATACCTGCAGAAAACATTGGTTATTTTAGAGGAGCTGAACCAGACACTGTTGACCACTGTATAACTAGTGTTAAAATGTACAAATATTTCTCTTCAGCTTTTTGGGACGCCTACAGAAACTGCATGTACTATTGTCGAGTGAAAAAAGTTAACTTGATATTGCATGATTGGTGTATAGGAGTATATCAATTGCACACTGAACCTGGCTGCCCAAGACACTACACAAGGTACACTTTAGGAAGTGTAAGAAAGTTTGCTCTTACTCTCCAAGAGTTAGAATGTAATCCCATAGTAGGAGTGTTTTGTCAGTGTAATTGTAAACTGGAAGTATCTGCTATTGCTAAAACTATTTGTTTCACATGTCTGCAGGTCTCACTGGAACTTCACGCCTTAAGTATACCTGGAGTGAGAAATCATTTCTCCTTCGAGAATAAGTATTGCGTAAATCCATAAAAGTATTGCATCAGAACATTGTGTAAATTCTTACAAGCATTGCGCAATGCACCCTCATACGTAGGTCATACGTTTTTGCAAGTAGGTTAGTAGGTCACTTCCGGTTTGCAAGTAGGTCAACCCTAGGTATTGCACAATTCTTTTAATTTATGCAACTAGGTCAGGTCACTAGGTCAAATGGAATCAAGCTCTCTGATTGATCGAAAAAACTAGGTCATGACCTTATGACGTCACTTCCTGTCAAATCCAGCCCTCTGATTGGCTGAAACTAGGTCACTTCCGGTCTACCAGTAGGTCATGACCTAGTTAGTAGCTGAAGCATTGCGCTGACTTTGCATGTATATACTACTTTCAAAGCAGGGGTGCAATACGAGCTTCTAGTGTATTGTCAATGGGGCATCGATATTCACCTTGACATAATTGTCAATACTTGAGGACCAGTATTGGTGTAAAAGGGGAGGAAGGGGTGGGGGTTATTAAGTACCAAGGGAATCCTGTATGTCTTGTCTGAGAGGAAAAAAATTATTGCAGTTTCCAACGATGCTTCAAGTTTTTGTTTTAGGATATAGGATTTCTTCACCTTCTTTAATGGGAGGGCGGGGGCATGTGCAGGAAAGGGTTGGATGCAGCTTGCCATCACCCAGCTAATTCTGGACTACAGACTTTATTACCTGCACTGTCCGCCCCACCACGTAGATATACACTAGGGCATGGGCGGAAAACTAGTCTCAACCACATGCTCAGTGTAGTCCCCTCTAGTAGTATAGACAGGGTCTGACAGTCAGCAAAGTCCCCGATCTCCCCTGTGTTTACACAACCCACCCAATCCACATGGCTACTTTGAATATGCATTATCCCTAGGTATCCAACAGATGACCATAGCACTCTTACTAGGTGATAGGGTACACTTAATGATTGGTTCTGTATAGGCCACTTCAGGCAAACAATCCAATTAACTACATTGTCCTCTGGGTATGTGTTGGGTAAGGTGACAATATCTCATCCTCTTGCATTTCACATAAACATGATAAATAGGATCATAAGGCCTATTTTTTAGGCTCAATTATATAACTTACTCTTTTTCAGAATAAAGTTAGAAAATGTATTAGTATCAGCTTTTTATAGCTCTTACAGTGTCTTGTATTGGATATGGCATAGCTATCTGACCATATATAATTAAAGGGAATGACTGTCTAAAGCTTACCAGCCACTGCCATACTAACTACAATTTACACTCAAGCTAAATGTCAGCACCGGAGCAATTATAGGACAATGAATGATTCAGCCCTATAGACTTCAGCCATGTGTACAGTGCATGTGTTTGGATACCTAGGGATAATGCATATTCAAAGTAGCCATGTGGATTTGGTGGATTGTGTAAACACGGGGAGACCGGGGACTGTCAGACTCTGTCTATACTACTAGAGGGGACTACACTGAGCATGTGGTTAAGACTAGTTTTCCACCCATGCAGTAGAGCGCTTTTTTATTCTCCAATACAGGTGTATTTGTTGTAGGTATGAACCTGCACACCAAATTTAGATACTGCTGTAGCTACAACCGGTTCTACTGTCTACTTACAGGGGTATTTATAGCCCATTTAAAATAGCGGCTGAGTGTGTTTGCAGAATTTGTTTCTTTTGTTTGGCCTTTATAAGTGTGTCTGGTCCCGTGAGGTAATCCTACAGGTTCCCGGCCATTCCTAGAACAACAGGTTAGAGCCTTTCCTTTTGTCTTCAATTTTGATCCCCAAAAAAACCAACACTTTAGGCAATCTTTCATATGATTTCGGCTCTGTGAAAACTCGATTTTAGGGTAATATCAAGATTCCAAAGGACCATCTATGTTTTATAACCTTTTTCCTTTGTCCTGTAGTGCACAACTTCAAGTCCCCTCCTACAAGATGATTCTGTGCATCCACCATACAAGCACTGGGTATAGGGACCTTAATGCACCCTGCACTAAGAGCCTTTTTCGCAGATCCTGTCCCATATCATGGTTTTGGTCCAGGGGTGTAGGCCGCACTCTATTTCACAAATACATGTGGTATATTTTTATCATCAATCTGACAGCACCCCACCAAGACTCCATCCCCCCAACCCATTTTTCTTCCCAACACCATTGGATCCTTGTGATCCATGTTTTACACACACCCAGAGTGAGTAGTATGTAAAAGGCGGCCTGTGGATGCGGCTGACGGAATGGCACCCTGAGGTCTTCTATAATAATGACAGTGATCCGTCTGCAGTGCCACCCCGCGCGGTTCCCTAATTACACCCAACTCGGTGTATCTGTCGGCTGGGCCCAAAACCTAATGAATGACCTAGCATTTCCCGCCCTTATTGACAATCAATGGATGTCGTCTGCTTTCTTGCTCAGCGCCGCCAAAAGCCCGCGCTTTTCTCTGGGACGCCGCTCTGCCGCAGCTGGTTCCCGCCGGCCATGATTAGAAAGTCGACTGCTCGGCAGTCTTCGCTTGTACCCAGTCAATTAGTGCCGCCATGTTTAATTACAGCCTCGGGTCTCCAGAAACCAGCGCACAGCTACAGTCGATAAGCGCGTCCCTAAAGGAACCAGCTCCAGGCTCCTCATAGTAGTGAAAAGAAATGGGGAAAAAGACACAAAATTAACAAACTGCAAAATTATTGGCACATAAAATTATTATGTATAACAGTTCTGTCAAATAACACCCATGAAGATACTCTGCTTCACAGCAGACCCAGATCAACCAGAAATAATCCTCCTTGTCATGTTTCTTTGAGTCATGATGCACCAATGCAGTGCTGGTAAGCCTGCTTGCATCATGCTGACCCTTCCATTGTGCACCACCCCCAGGCAGCATCACGATGCCTAAATGCAGCTCTGGCTTGTTGTAAATGCTCAGGGATGCATTCATGCATCATGGCGGCCCATGGATGTGATGCATTAGATTCAGGCAATATGCCATCCTTAAAGTATAGACCTTTTAAGTGCTTTCTAAGCAATGAAGTGCTGGCACCAATGAAGTGCTGGCACCAAGGAAGTGCTGGCACCAATGAAGTGCTGGAGCCAATGAAGTGCTGGTGCCAATGAAGTGCTGGCACCAATGAAGTGCTGGCGCCAATGAAGTGCTGGTGCCAATGAAGTTCTGGTGCCAATGAAGTGCTGGCACCAATGACGTGCTGGCACCAATGAAGTGCTGGCACCAATGAAGTGCTGGAACCAATGAAGTGCTGGAGCCAATGAAGTGCTGGTGCCAATGAAGTGCTGGCGCCAATGAAGTGCTGGTGCCAATGAAGTGCTGGCACCAATGAAGTGCTTGTGCCAATGAAGTGCTGGCACCATTGAAGTGCTGGCACCAATGAAGTGCTGGTGCCAATGAAGTGCTGGCACCAATGAAGTGCTGGCACCAATGAAGTGCTGGCACCAATGAAGTGCTGGCACCAATGAAGTGCTGGCACCAATGAAGTGCTGGCACCAATGAAGTGCTGGTGCCAATGACGTGCTGGCACCAATGATGTGCTGGCACCAATGAAGTGCTGGCATCAATGACGAGCTGGCACCAATGAATAGCAGGCACCAATGACGTGCTGGCACCAATGAAGTGCTGGTGCCAATGATGTGCTGGCACCAACGAAGTGCTGGCACCAACGAAGTGCTGGCACCAATGAAGTGCTAGTAAGACTACTCTATATCACTTCATTGGAGCATCATGCCAATCCTCTTCGGGTGTATCAATAGAGTGGGTATGATGCATGAATGCAGTCCTGACAAGTAGCTCACCATGGCTGCATCCTGCAGGCTGCATTCATGCATCATGGCGACCATTAGGCATAATACATGCCTTATCAGGCCTTAAAGGGTTAATGGCTTCAGGGATTAGGTAGGTGGGTTGCTCACCAGAGGCAGGGAATGCCTGATTTGAGATTGGAATAAGTGGCAGAGAACATTAGGATGTTTTTACCTCTGTGATACCATTAGTGATTTGACCCAGTTCTAGTAGATGCGTCTAACAGGTATTGTCTTTAGGTAAATCTCTATCTGTAGCTATAATGCAATCCTTAATCATTGGAACTCTGACTGTTTATCACCTTTTAGCTCCTTATCTTAAGCAAATTGTCAATTTATGACCATTGAATATTACATACACTCTCAGCCCCAATTGTAAATGGGCTATAAAGACGGCTGTAGTACATACCCCAGGACCCACATTGGGTCATTGGATTTGTACTGACAGCAACTACCACTGATTTCCAAAAATAGAAGTAATCTACTGTAAAAAGCTTGGCGCAGTCGGACAGTGTACTGTATGTGTAATTAGTTCGACATTGGACTTATTTAAATATCTCTGACATCAACATACACAGCCTAGATAGGCCTCGAATTGTCAAGAACCTTTATTCGATCAGCTCTGTGCTGACCATGTAGAGTGACCTTCTGAGCTGCTGATGTTGTACGACTGGTGTACCAAATCCTGAATGATAATGACAGTGCAGTTTGCAGACCCAGATAAACATGGATTCCATGGACAGATGGAGTAGTGATTGAATTTGGGTGTTGGCACAAAGTCACAATATAGTTACCCCGCCACCAATATGGTCCTGTCGAAATGGCATTATAAAACAGCCATTACATGCACTCACTCACTAGATCCCCTTTTTGCTCCAATGTCACTCCCCCCCCCCCCATTCTCAGATCCAGTCTTTACAGTTCAGAAGCATCTGATGTGTGTGTGTGTGGGGGGGGGGGATGGCGGTCAGCAGAGCACTAGGCTGTAATTACAGGCCACTTCGCCTGGATCCGTCTCAGAAGGTGGGCGTGGCTTCTTGAGTTGTGGGCGTGGTCGGCACAGGGGACCGACTTGGCATCCTGCCATCTCCCCCCCCCCCCCGCTATATACACGCAGGGTTAGGGTAGTGTCCTCCCTGGCCGCCTTTTGATGGCTGTGCGGTCACCACGTCATCGCTATCAATGCATTCAGACTTCAGTTGATTCTCCCGAATATGGCAAAAATATCACTCCAACAGTATGGCATCACTATTTGATTCATGAGGAAAGAGAGGAGAAAAAGAAGAAAAGAACAAGAAAAGAAAAAGACAATGAACAAGACGGTGAATAAGATGCACAGCATGACTAGTCTTCAGTACACTGTCTGGACTTTACCCTCTGTTGTACTCTTAGAAATATAACTGTAGAATCTTCCAAGTTTCCTCATAAAAATGAACAGTAAATCACCATAATTGTAATGCAAAGAAAGTGTAGTATTTACAATGTAGCCTCAGATGGCAGCACAATAAATGAACTGTGGTACAAGGAATCTATCTAAAAACAGGCGCATGAGCTTTGTCCCAATAGAACTGCTGTTAACTGTATGTGTATAAATAAAAGTTGTGTGCAAAGTGCAAAGTTTCTTTTTCTTCTCTTTTTTTTTTTTACTTTGGGTAGAGAGGGGGCATTTCTTCCCCATAAAAAATTTAACCAAAGTCGTGAGATCGCCAACCATTCCCTGATAATCCCACCCTCCCCATTCCCCGTCCCCGACCACTCAGTGGCCCCTCTCGGTCCTTTTTACAGTTCTTTGATCCTTGGATGGCGCCCAGGCCCGGCCCCTCCCCCTCCATTTGGCCGCCTCTATAGTGTGCGGTGGGGAGGCAGTGTTGTAACATGGTGTGGAAAGCATAATTCTGCCTTTTCCACACACCGTAGACATCCGCGTGGAAGCCACGCCCTCACTTCATTCTGAACCAGTGCTGGGAAGTCAGTTCTCCAGCACTGCATTAGTGCATCATGCGGACCTTTGAGAGTGCATCAACCCCATTATTCAATAAAATAGCCTTGGTGAGTAACTCCCCAGGGCTGCATTCATGCATCATGATGACCAAAGGACATGATACATTGATGTCCTACGGGGCCCTTGAAGTGCCAATATTCTGTCAGCTTTTGTGACAGAGATTACTCTTTTGTGACTGAAATTGCACGCTGGAAAAGACTGATTCTGTGGGTCCTGTCTCTCCTTTTTCATAAAACCAACCATTTCTCAGCACCCCATTGTCTGGTTCTGTGGGTCAGCTATATTTAGGTGGCATGGATTCTATAATGTCAACCCACCCCATGAGGCTGGTTCTATTGGCTTTCAACTGGTAAACAATAATTTACTAGAGAGAAAAAATGATCATAATAACAAGTTCAAAAACAACCTTGTATCTACTTATTCCACCTTTCTGATTTGATATTGAGGGGGCAGTTGGCCTACTTTTGTCAAATATGCTCTGCTATCAATAACAAAATTAAGTCCATGGGATATGCGGTGGTAATCGTATTGTGAAAAAAAATGTACAAAAATTAGAATTCTTATCTAAGTTGATTCATTTTTATTGTGTATGTGTCAGTGTGTATATGTAATAATCTGTGAGTATAAGGAGCTGGATATAAAACTTCCCTAGTCACTGTGTTATAATCCAAACTGTTAATGGTCAATGTGATTTTGAACTTATAAAGCAATACAATACAATTCCATGCATTCAGAGCATTCATCATTTAATATTTAATACTGGCTACATTAAATGATACAGTTGAATACTTTATAAATGCCCAATGCACATTCAATACAAAGCATTTCAACTTAAGTTGTTATCCTGAAAAGATGAGGAATTAACCACAATATAAAGTTGACATGGGTTTGTTTACCTCCCCCCCCCCCACACACACACATTGCACCTACCCTATGCCGCACGGCCCATGTCACAGTGTCACAGAACATGGACGTATATATCTAACCCTTTACTGATACCATAATGCATTCATGCACCATGCCTATTGTAAGCATGATGCATGAATGCAGCCATGGCGAGTAACTCACCAGGGCTGCATTTAGATGTGGAGTAAGAAGGAGTGGGGATGACGTTTATGGGGGGGGGACCATTTTCTTCCTATACTGATGAGTTTACTTGCAAATTTTTGAGCCTCTAAATTGGCCCAGAATAAGGCAGCTACTTTTACCCTTTCCTTCTTGAAATCCTGGTCCTCTTATACCATTCACCAACCCAAACCTTTGAGGTTGATACCACCCACGGAGGGTGGGCATGATGCACTAATGCAGTGCTGGTGAGTAGACTCACCAGCACTGCATTAGTGCATCATGCCGACCAAGACACATTCCAGAGACCAATACACATTATGCTGCCCCTGAAGTGTTTTAATATAAATATGCCACACTGTGATGCACATAACGCTCCATAGACGGCATGTCAATGATAACTAACCAGGTGGAACAACATGTTGTGCCTGAATGGTTTATTAGGAAGTAGCCATTTTAATGTCGTTTGTGCAAAGATTCAATGCATCATGCCCATTGGTCGTCATGATGCACCAATGAAGTGCCCTCCAGGAATGTATCAACTCAATAGGTCGGCATGATGCCTGGCTATAGCCCCGGCGAGTTACTCACCAGGGTTGCATTCAAGCATCATGCAGATCAATGTGCATGATACATGAATGCATTATCGGCCCTCAAAGGGTTTTACTAACAAATCCCCACACTGCGGAACGCCATACAATAACCACATGTACGGTAGGTGCGTGATTTAAGTTATGAATATTAATGAGGTGGTTTACCCATCATGCCTCAGGAGACGCTGGTATGGGCGTTCATCACGCGTCCATTAGGAGTACCTGGTACCAATGTGGTCATGGATGAAAGTGTCAGAATCGCTGTAACAGTGAAGTCCTTTACTTAGAAAAACTCCAAAACAAATATCACATATCTTAGTGGTTTAACTACATGTGTATAGATCTACGTATCCCCCATTGCATCCTTCTATATGTAAACATGGGGGAAGTTTAGAATCTATTTTGTACTCAATATTGTTAAAAAATCTAACCTAATAATGACATTTAATGCAATTTGTTCAACATTTAATGATACAATGTTTCTCCTTGTCCTCGCCAGGTGGCGGGTGGAGTAGCGTCTGCGTGCTGCGTTCCTGATGTTTGACGTGAGCGATAATACAGGTAATTAACCTATTGTCTGACTATCATGGGATGGGCGCCCCGTGCCCTCTAGCGGCCTACAGCCGAACTGAGTGTCATCCAATTTTGACAAGTCTTAAATGTGAATTACCAATCTATTAGTTTGCGGCATATGGAGGCTATCAGGAGTAATGGGGTTTAATAAATGAGCAAAATTAATGGTTCATTATAGGGAGCAGCTCGTGGTGAGGGGAGCAGCTCATGCTGTTGGGCGATATCGGGGGGTTAATGGGTTACTGTTGAGTGTTGAGGTATTCATTATTTATAGTTATAAGGGATGTCAGCTGCTATTTTGTGTTTGGTAGGTTACGGTTATTTTAACAGGAGTGTAGGTGTTTACAATGGCACATTTGTGAGAGTGTATTTTGAGACGTGTAGGTATTTAAATACATAGTCTGATAAAGATTAACTTCTCAGATAAAGTTCACCAGCACATTAAATAATAACACATTGAAATGGATGTTCGTTCCCTATTTCGACACCGCAGCCTAATCAACGTCGCATATCGTTGCCAGAAAAATAGGTCGAATTCATTATACTACAAACAGATAGAACTGAGCTTGGAGCTTGTGGTCTTGTATTTAGAGCATTAATTTGATATACATCATGATCAGCAGTCCACGTGTCAGAGTTCCTTAGTGCGTGTTCCTTTGAGTATTCAAAGGAAGGAAAAGAATTCACCGTGCGCGCATGAACCAGTTAACAATCCCCAGCTTCCTATACTACTCACAGAAGCATTTTCCAATCTTGTGCGGTTGTATGGAAGCTCTTGTATGTCTCGAAGCTCGTGATAGATTTGATACATTTCTAATTACCCCCGCGCCTTTTTCCAAAGCCTTTAGACCTGAGTACAATTGCATTCAACGACCAAATAGAATTTGGAACAAATATTGCGCCCGTAGGTAATTCTCTAAAAGGCATTATTCCTTCCTGGCAAACCATAAATGCGTTTCTGAACCTAACCTGTCCATATTTTTCCTATCAGTGTTCTAACGCGTTTTTAAGAGAGTTCTCTAAGTGTCCATGTGTGTTCCAAACATTCATGTGTCACACCACCAGTTTTACAACTCTCCACTTTATGGATACATGGTGGTAAAATTGCCTTATTTCCTAGAAAATGGAAACAATATGGGCGTGTGTTCGTAGCATAGGTGGGGGTTGTGAAAAATAAAAGACCATGGGGTGGGGTTCGGAGGGCGGGGTAGGCCGCACGCGACCAGGTCATCGGTGATTGGAGGTGGGGGTGGCGGGATACAAAACAGAAAATGTTGCGGAGCTCACGTCACCGGAAGTCTGCACGCGATGTGCGCGGGCAGCTCACGGCGTCCCACAAGGGGTCCACACGGAGTTGGGCACGGGGGCCTGTCAGCGTCCGATATCGTCTTGTCATCTTAGAACACTGGGTTAACCCTTTAAGGGCGGTTAGTGCAGAAGTGCATCATGCCCAGTGGTCGGCATGATGCACCAATGAAGTGCTGGCGAGACTGCTCGCTAGCACTTCATTTGTGCATCATGCCGACCCTATAGGGCTGATACAGCGCCAGAAGGTCGGCATGATGCCCCAATGGGCATGATACACTCCTGCATGCATTAATGCATTAGTTGCCTTTAACGGGTTAGCGAAGGTTATCGGGGATAGGATAAGGCTTGCGTTTTGTTGGGGCACGGTAGAATATTGCTATCGATAGAGCTTATCGACTCGTGCTGCCATTACCCCCCTCCCTCCCACCTCCCCTCTATCACATGATTAATGTACAACTCATGTCGTACTTAGACGTACACGACCAGCCGCTATTGTTGGACGTAAAATGCTGCCATGACGCTATCTTACTCTACCTGGTATCATACTTAGCTCTTTTAAGGCGGCATGATGCCTCAAAGGTATACTTCACCGTTTGGACATGATGCACCAATGCAGTGCCGGTAAATACACTCACAAACACTGCATTGGGGCATCATGACACCCTTTTCACTGGGACAGGAAAAGAGGGCACAGGGGGCCTCCCCATCAATTTCGGGAAGGTCCCCTAGGCCTAGATAAAGGTATGTAGAGTCTCCCAATACAGACTCCTGCGCCCCACCCAAAAATTGCTTCCTACGTCTTTGCTCTTTTGGTAGTTTTTCCCTTTCCTTCTCAGTAACGCAGGGTCGTCAAATGCATTAATATAGGCTTGGTGAGTTACCCAGCAGGGCTGGGAGTCATGCATCATATTCACGAGTAGGCATGGTCCATTGAAGCACTGTTTGACCCTTAAAGGTTTAAGGGGAACCAAAGATTGGCCATGATATATACCGATTTATATCTACCGGGTATGCCCTATAAAAGTCGTACCCAGAATGAGATGGCGTGATTACCTTATCTGTACATGAACCTGGCAGGTCTTACTGTCAATAAGATTTGTCAATTAATCATATTTACCGGTACTGAAACCTGAATAATCTAAACCACAGCGAGCAGAGATTAGGAGTGGTACTAGCATATTTCTCCATTCTTCCTTTCTTTCTTCATTCTTTTTTTTTTTATCTTTGTTTGTTTGTTTGTTTGTTTGTTTCTTTGTTCTTTGTTTGTTTCTTTCTTTCGTTCATTCGTTCGTTCTTCCTTCCTTCCATCCTTAATTATTTCCTTCCTTCCTCTCTCTTTCTTTCTTTCCTCCTTCCTTCCCTTCTATCTCTTTTTGCCATTTCTATTTCCATCCATCTTTCTTTTGTGATAGGACGGAGGTAGGGATTCAGGAGTGACATTCAAAGGGGTTTAACTTTAGGGGTGTACATGAATATATCATTATATGCTATATTCCAATATAGAGAATATGTAATGTTTACATCTCTAAAAGAAAAGAAAGAGATACAAATTGCATCTGAAAAACAACAAAAAAGAAACAAACCAAATTTCTTCATGTTGTTTTTATACAATTAGATATGGATTGTATAGATACATGTAAACATTAGTCTAGTCAGAGAACCTCCCCCAGTGATATCCTGTACTCCACTACCCCTCCTCTACCAATCCTATCACCAACTCTACCCCATATCCGCCCGTATCCGGGACCCTATGGGTGCCGTCACCATGACGATATGTCATGGTGGATAGTGGCAACCGGAAATGAAGTACGTCACGTGACTTGTATCTACATCCGGGGCCTGGTGGTGACGTGTTGATGGGTTGTGATTGGTCAATGGTGTGTAGGACAATGTACCCCTAGGTACTACCCCCTAGTGTAACCATCTAAGGACGGCATGGTTCATTAATACAGTATACCTATCTGTGGGCATGATGCATGAATGCAGTCTTGGTGAGTAACTCACCACTGCTGCATTAATGCATCATGCCAACTGTGCTCCTGAATAGTCAGCATGATGCACTGCAGCAGAGCTGCTGAGTTATGCACCAATGCATCATGGCAAACCGGCATGGACTTGGAGGCATGGTACCACCATGGAGACTAGAGGAACTATTACACTCTGTGGTTCCGCAGATAAATGGTTAATGATGGCTTATAGATTTATACCCATGTGTAATCAATTACCCCCATGTATCTGTATTCACCATTCAGCATCTACTAAATGATCACCACTCTCAACCACCCATAGGGTGCATTGTCTCTCTATGCAAACCAAACACTGGGTCTTCATGAAATTATGGTGTCAAGATTTCTTGTATTGAAATTGGGATCTTTTATTTATCCTACATATGATCGTTCGTCTGTTAGAGTTAGTAGGGAAGTAGTTTTGAGTACACCTGTAGGTTCTACAAATCACACATTACAGCTTTTCTAATCCAAAAACTAGCACACTTTGATAATCATCTATGCACTGGAAACTATGCTCCTTTGGGAAGAATAGTTTACTTCACATGGAACAGGGAGTTTTGAAATCACATAATTTATACTTAAGGATCTCTAGATAAATTTTGTTAAGCTTTATATTAGTTTATATGCAGTCTTTTTCCTTTATCATTATGTGTTTTTGAGATGTTCCTGTGAAACGTCATGGCAGAGTTGGATAAGAGATTTGCTGAAATTCCATATCATTATTTTATTACATACTCCTCTATAATTGAACCTCACAGTATGTTATCAGTGTAGACAGGGCTAATGATACCCTGGGTGCTGATATATCACTTATTATACCTGGTACCATTTTTAATATCACCATAATCATTTCTATCACAAATACCATATATCAGTTTTAGATTCATACCTAGTCAGAAATTACATAACGCTAATAATACGTCTATTGTGAAGACTAAAGATACGACAAAGACACCTTGAGAAATCATCAGCAAATAAACCTAGATCAATTTCATACAGAATTTGTCCTGACTTTAAAAATGTAACAAAGAAATATGTAGCCCCTGAAAATACATGTATAAAAAACTTAGTATCCATATTATTTGACTATCGCTAGATAGAATAAAGGTCTATTAAGAGAACTATCAGAACTTATTGGAATGCATGCTTTAAAATAAATGTCACCTTTCATAATCATATTCTCCTACACATTCTCGTAGTGATATGCCTGTACATGATGAAATCATTGACTAATGCATGTGTATGTATAACAACACAGTTAGACTTTTTGACCAATGGTTTAGGAGTCACCCACGCACCTCCACCAAATTGTCCACTAAAGTCCCCAAAGTCTTTATTTGCAGTCACCATGAGTAGATTAGCCCTTATCATATAGACCCCATGTTTAGGGTGTTAACTGTACACAGGTATATTACTGATAATGTGGCACAATGATATTAATATCTTAATGACCTACAGTCAACCCCAAGTACCAATAATTCTGACCAAAATTACTGACTTTGTCAGGATATAAGAACCAAGGTAGGGGGATGAGAGTGAGCGCGTACATATTGTATGTATCTAGACTTATGGCAACGCACTGGGGGTCAGCAGATATAGGATTTAGTATGGACGCCCAGTGAGACTGCCATTGCTTAATCTAGTGCCTTGAGAGATAAGCAATGATAACAACCAAAATGCCTGGGACTAGTTGATATGTGATGTACCAAAACGATTATGAAGTGGATAGAGGGAATAATCGGATTAATGCAACTCGCTCGCTTCCGATAGGATTTGACCTTTTTTTGTAAACATCATTGTGGAAGAGAAGCTCAACTAGAATGGAAGAGGGAATTATGCAATACAAAATAAAGACATACTAATAAGATATTGTCATTTTGTTCTGTATCTAACTCCTTAACAAAAGAGTGGATGAGTTTATATAGAAACTACACCTATAACCAAGCTAACAGAGACTGGATTTAATCGTCCTTATGGCCTGTTGCTTCCATGTGCCCTATTAATGTTAGATGCCCCCATCCTGCCCCCTGCACAACCCCCGCCGTCGTGTCAGTAAACCTACACCCTGTGAGGGTAGCATGGTGCTCCCAGGTTCGTGTTCCTTAGTCGTCACGATGCACCAATGCAGTGCTGGCGAGACTGCTCGCCAGCACTGCATTGGTGCATCATGCCGACCCTCCGGGGTTGCGTCAGTCATACAGGGGCATGATACATAAATGCAGTCCCGGTGAAGACACGTATGCATCATAGGAAACAAAAGGGCACGATGCATTAAAGCGTTCTTTGGCCCTTAAAAGTCAGCTTGAAGTGTGCGTGCTGGTACCCTGCCTACAGTGGGTATATTAATAACGCTACAACAAACACACGCCAGCACCCAGCCGAGTAGGCACCGGGCGATAATAGAGTAGTTTATGTAAGGCACCTGGCCCACACTGCGCCCCCTCACGGCACACGACACACTCGTGCCCCATGCGCGTGCGCAGTGGAGCGGCGGACCAATCAAATGACATAAATCAGCGGGCCGGAAAAACGTAAACTGATAATTTCTGTTTCCCTGATTGTCCGTGTGTGAAACGACCCTGGACAGGCGTGGTGGGGGCTGGGGGAGTGGATGGGGTCCTGGAGAGGACAGAGGGAGTAGACTCTAGAACTTTAAAAGATTTTTTTTTCTATTTTTCTTTTTTTTTCTCTGTGGAGGAGGAGGGCGGTTGGTTGCGATGATATGTATATAGATTTGTGGATGAGCAGGGATGCTGGGGGGGGGGAGGGCTGTAGTGGGGGTGAAGTGATGTAGAAAATGGCAAGGTATACCGAAGTCCCAGGTTATCCAGTGGGCCCGCCATTGTTTGACCTGATACTTGGACAGATAAGCACTGATAAAAACCAGCATGATGAGGACCAGTTTTCATATAATGCACCCTAAAATGTCGACTCTGAATGAAGGGAATTATCTCATTGGTTAATAATGTATCCCGCTAGGTCGATGGGGAGAGGACACATGTATACTCAACTCTTGAGACCTTGAAGGTTATGTTCCATAAATGGCTCACGTTCGTACAGATAGAACAACCATTCAGAAATAATCACATTCCTTCCCAGACGGCGTAGACTTGGCCTAAAGATGGGAGTTAGCTCAGAATCCGTCCTTTAATTTCTACTGCGATCCTCCAGGTTGACGTCTAAGAGCTGTTGACTCAGTAGTATATGGAAAGTAGGATAAGCGTCAGGTCATAGTGCATCAACAGACAGATATAGGCCTGAACAGCATTAGACCCAAAGTCCATTAGGCCTCTGCTGGCCGATAGGGCAATACAACTCCTATAGACGATTTGCCAACAGCCTCTGGGGTCTTATATCAGTCCGTGCCTACACTTTCTCTTATGAGGAGCATATACTATAATTGTCAACCTCAGATACAAAATTATCTTAATCACTTTTTTCTTCTTTCAAATTCATCTTTATCCTGAATGTCACTCGTGGTACAGACATGCGCACTGACTGCTCCATGCATCCGGCATGCGCCACATCTCGTGAATCCTCGCAGGGTGTCGCGAGACAAACGTGACTTTGCTCTAATTGTTAATACCCCCTCCTCCCAACCACAGATACACTCACACAGCGAGTTTATCCCATAGTGTGAATATTCACCCTTTAAGGTTCATCTGTCGCCATGATGTACTAATTGCTTGCCATTGACTCACCAGCACCGCATAGATATGGAAATCACAATACTGTCCCTCGGGGAGGGTATCAACCCTGTAGGGTCGGCATGATGCATGAATGCATTTATATGGCGACCAATGGGCATGATGCATTAATGCACTATATGGTTCTAAAAGAGCCCATACAAAGGCTCCTATCCCATACTGAGCCTGTTAATGAGCCCACTCTACTCGTGTTTAGTGACTTCTCAGCGGCAGCCTTAGGCTTGTTAGGCCCCATTCAGGCTTTGTATTAAAAACCTCCCCAGCCTCCCTCACAGCTTACAAGTAGCCTGGGGAATACAGCCTCTCCAGGGGCCACTCCTACACCCCCGCCCCCACTCAAAAACCACCCCCTCCCTACTCCAAAAAGCAGCCCACACCTACTCAAAAACCACCCCGACTCCAGCCCTCACACAATCCACAGAATGAAGTCATTGACAGCCTCCTAGTGGCGGAAAGGTGTACTAGGGGCAGCGGCCATGTTTGACGGATGAGTTGACAATTAAGGATTCTGTGGTCTGTAGCACCGTGCGCAATGTGGCTGAAGGCCTTTAACAGCCGCATGGTGCTTGGTTCTCATGATGCACCAATGCAGTGCTCCTGAGTCTACTGGCCAGCACTGCATTTGAGCATCTTGGCAGGATTATAAGAGTGTATGAGCCCATATAGTGTTAGCATAATGCCTGAATGTAGCCCTGGCGAGTAACTCGCCAGGGCTGCATTCATGCATCATGCCGACCAATGGGCAAGATGCATTAATGCAGCATGTCGTCTTTAATGGGTTAAGATGTCTGCATCGTGCACCGCGCGCCATCTCGCCGTGTGTCAGAGTATGAAAACATAAAGAATGGGAGAAATAGTGAAGGGGGGGGGGTGACACGTGCCCGGGGGGATGGGGGTGCGCAGGGCCCCCTAGCAGGCCAATTATGACATTTGGAAATCAAACAAACGTAGGGGTGTTGAGTGAAGAATTGGCTTAATTTGATGCCCGGGGGATGAGGGGTGAAAGATGAGGAGGAGGTCAGAAAGGTAGAGTTCCATCTTCCTGCTCATACTCTAACATCCTATTATATAGGGTACCTGGTAATTCTGTAGCACAAGGTGTATCCTTTATTTTGTTAAAGTTTTTTTTTTTTTTAATTTTATTTCATTTTTGACAATGTCAATTTGATGTATTTTAGAATATAACTTAGACATATCTGATTATGATTTACAAAGTGTGATTTATTACTACAGAGAAATAAAAAAAAAAAAAAAAAGAAGAATATATATAACACATTGGACTAGATGTATAAGTATGTACATACATATGTCTGTAGGTTCTCATATGTATGCAATGTCCATAGCATAGATTGCATCTTCATATCAACTCTCAAAACGAAACAGTTTAAGTTCCTCAAACTCATAAAGCTATTGGCGTACATGATGAAAACTTATGTCAAAGGGCAGAAAGGAGCACGCCTCCCTCCCGAGGATGGTTCTGTATTGAGTGAAGAATTGAAGCTGACCATTGCATTGCCTGACTGTATGTTGTCCCAACAGATGGACCAGTACTAGCGTGATACCATCCTCACCCCCTGAGGCCACAATGACCCATGGTAGGTCCTAACTGACACTCAGTGGTCATCTTTGTGTCACTCTAAGGGCTGCTCAATAGTCATATGTGAATAGATAGTAACCTGTAGGTGCAGCATACTGATTTAATGTAGCAGGAGGGCATCATGCCCATTGGTCGGCATGATGCACCAATGAAGTGCTGACGAGACTACTCGCCAGCACTTCATTGGAGCATCATGCCGACCCTCCTGGGTTGTTTCAACCCTGTAGGGTCGCCATGATGCATGGATGCAGCCCTGGTGAGTAGCGCACCAGGGCTGCATTCATGGTTGATTCCCCCTCTAGGTGCTGACAACTTGCACCAATTCAGTAGAGCTAATTTATTTGCCTGTGCTTCTTCATTTATGCCTCGTGACATCAATTGGCGTCTTGAGACATCACGCTGTTCTTAAAGGGTTAGATTCTTAACCTCGTCCATTGAGATTGTCATGCATTATAAGAAGGCCTAATCTTCTGGGTCAGTAACATCATGAAATACATGTGTCTTATAATGTCCCTTAGGGTTAGGTACTCCTTTAAGGGCTGCATGGTGCCTCCAGGTCCATGCCCCTTGGCCGTCATAATACACCATTGCAGCGCTGGCACCAACACATTCCTTTGTGCATTATGCAGATTCATAAATTAATCTAGGGTCAGCATGATGCGTGAATGTAGTCCTGACAAATTACTCACCAAGGCTCCAATAATACCATAATTTAATACATCATAACAGCCAATGGACATGATGCATTAACATAGCAGCAGTCCTTGAAGGGTTAACGCCAGTGAGATTACAATGGGATGTGCTGCTGTATACAACATAATTTCCCCATCTACAATAGCCAGGGGGCTGAGGTGAAGAAGAGGTCGGTAATTTCACCAGGAAGCTATATTGTTGTGTGTGGCATTATACTGGTGAATATGTGATAATGTGATGATTTGGTCATAGCTTCAGGGCTATGTATGTAGTGTCCATTGGCTACCCGTGTCACCCATTCACTGACCCTACAGAGGTCTTGGACATCTCCATTTCTGAATTACCTGACAATTTAAGGACTATATACCAGTAAGGATGTAAATCACTTCTGCCGTCCCTGCAGCAGTATTCCAACCATCTATGGCCATAATGCTGAAACCATAGAAAAGCAGTGACGCTTTTAAGGGCTTCAGAAGTGCATTATAGTCGGCATAATGCACCAATGAAGTGCTGGCGAGCAGACTTGCAAATACTTCATTTGAGCATCATGCCGACCCCGGGCTTCCTAGCCCACTTAAAAGGGTCTATTTCTCCTCTTTCTTGTCCCCTCTGACGTGTGTGGTGCACATATGTGTGGGCGAACGATAGTATAGGTCAAACAGAAGGTAGAGGACCTCATCCCCACTATAACAGTGTTAGGTTGATAATTCTGGTCCTACCTATCTTCCCAATATTGTACGAAAACTTTGGCACGTAAGTTAATAATCTTAAGTTAAGACAATCTTGCATTTGAGTTTCTGATATGTGGCAGCAGTGTATCCACACACAAGTCCTCAGCCCTCTTCTTCCCCAGAAATCCTGTTATGACTGCACTGAGGGCAAGCCATGACTTCCATTTACTATGTAGCCTATTTTTGGTTATAATATCAAAATACCCTCACTTTAATCTCATGATTATGGATAGTCCTGATGTTTAGATGCAGCCTTACTCACCATAAATCGTGGTTGGATGCTCTAAATTATCCAGAAGTCAATGTTTCAAGGAAGTAAACATGGAAATTTGGCTGTCTTTTTAAGATGACTGCCCTTGTACCAAAATGAAGCAATATATACCCGAAACAAGTTGTTATAATGCAATGTACATGAAATCAAGCCTATTTGGTGTGGATATATGCACATCCTGACCCCTTTTGACATTATCCAAGATGGACTCTTACTTCTGAACTACCAAAACTGCTATAACCATGCATATGGAGTGTACTAACACCGAACACATAATATTCCTTAAAACTGGTTCCGACGCTCGGAATGATAGAGGTCTAGGAGCCACTTTTTGGTGAAAAATGATTTGTGTCAAAGCTATTGATATTACCCAGACAAATTCCAGGAATGACATAAGAAAGTTCTTGTACATGTTTGGACTACACTATATTGGTGAACATAGTGAAATTTATTGCCCTCGTAGGAGATTTTCAAAATATATGGCACCCTATGGATATCTCTAAATTGAGAGCCAATAGGCATTTTTTAACCTCATTTTCAGATTCAGCAGCCTCAAATTAGGTATAATTGGTATGTTTGGTCTTTGTTTTTTTTCAGCTGTTGTACAGTGTAATTATTGACTTTTCAAGGACAATAACTGAAGCAGCTCAGATAATTAGCCATTCTGTAAGTCAATTATGGTGCTACATGAATAAGCTGGGACATCGACCTACATCGAAAGCCATTTCCTATGCATATTCAATCTTGAAGCATGGATTGTGCATCCGTTTAATTTGGCAAGATACTGTGTAGACATTAAATCAAAGATTATATTTCAAACAAGTGTCGCCCCCTCCAAATCCAGAAATATGAGGCCCTTGCAAAATCATCATTTTAATGTTCTGATTTGCTTTTTTACTAGAATGTGATAATTCTTATAGAATCAGCATGAAAACCAGGCAAATCTTACATGATATTTGAAATACATAAGAATGACATGGCCTAGATTTTCTCTCCATGACAGTCAACTGATGGTTTTACATTCTTATAATTAGAACCACCGATATATTATGTATGAGACAAACCTTCAACTGTTTGTGGTTTTATGCACCATGGCCGACATGCTGGTTTAATAAGT
The DNA here is from genome assembly GCA_949317995.1 of Acholoe squamosa. Classification (NCBI taxonomy): domain Eukaryota; kingdom Metazoa; phylum Annelida; class Polychaeta; order Phyllodocida; family Polynoidae; genus Acholoe; species Acholoe squamosa. Next base: position 5,924,654 of record OX439048.1, read on the forward strand.
AAAGCAGTCAGTGGCACATATAGATGGGTACTCTCTGGTTACAATATAATACAATTATCAATGTTAGGATCTGTAAGTATGTGTATAAAGTGTCCTAAAGTAGAGCAAAGTAGCACTAAAGGAGCTGATAATGTAGGATAAAGTATAGTTCTCCTTTATATATATATATATATATATATATATATATATATATATATATATATATATATATATATATATTTATTTATTTATTTATTTACAAAGACTTGTCCTATTGTGTTACACAACAAAGCCTGTGTGCTATGGTCAGTGTTATCTACAACCATTTAACCCTTTAAGGGTTCAGCTGATGCATTAATGCAACATGACTGTTGGTCGGCACGATGCTTGGATGCAGCCCTCGAAAGTTACTCGCCAGGGCTGCATCCATGCATTATGTTGACCCTACGACACTGATACACATATATTAATTCCCAGAGGTTCCTCATGATGCTCCAATGAAGTGCTGTCAAGCAGGCTCACACACACTTTATGTGTGCATCATAAAGACCAATGTACATGATGCACTTGTGTAGGTACAATTAAAGGTTCAAGTTTTTTTTAGAAAACCATCCAATTTGTTGCGATGCATGAATGTAACCCTGGCGAGTAACTCACCAGGTTGGCAATAATGTATCATGTCGAACCTTGAGACCTACCCATGCTTCAGAAGAATCGGCATGATGCATTAATATATATTATAACATTGCTGGGCGAAGTCAGAGTGGATTATTCTGAATGCTCCGTTCTGATTGGCTGATTGACCATGCATTATCTAGATGGATAATGCACTCCTGGAAAAGTAGGTTAACTTCATCTCACCTTTAGACTGCACATTTGATATTCCTGTATTGTCAGTTGGCTGATGGGTGATTTTTCTGTGTTATAACGGGAATAATGCACTTGGTCATGGCTGAGGCATTGAGGGGCCTTATAGTCTAGAGCACTCCCACAGCCATGCCCGTGCATTATTCCCTAACTAACGTTCCATTAAAGGTTTACATGAAGCAGACATTTATAAACCATTGGCAATTACACCAGTCCACAACTAGACCCTTGACTGTACATCATTGATACACTCCCGGTGTGTTGGCATGGTGTACAAAGGAAGTGCTGGAGAGCACTTCATCAGTTAAACATGCTAATAAATGTACATTAACCTGGAGGTGCCATGCTATCCTTAATGGCCTATGAACACATGATCAGCTCCATCATTGATCACAGCATTGATTTCCCCTTACACAGGTGGGTGGTTACCTGGGCCCAGGCCGCCAACTGAACCATTTGTTAACTTATTCTACCATGGCTTCACGTTTAATTTGAACATTTTCCATCTAGGACAGCCTTAGTGGCACATCGACCTACATTCTGTAATAGATTTAGAATCCATTTTCCAGATTTACCATCCAGTGCGTCTGAATGTAAACACTCTTGCTACCGCCTCTATTGTGTCTTAGCGTGTATAACAAACACCTTGAGCATTTGGCCAAATAAAAAAAAAAAGGTTTGTTTCCATTAACCTGACCGACCCTAGCAAAACAGGGGCAAAAACCTCTTTTTTTTTTATGATTTTGAAGAATTTTGTCTCATTTTTTCACATTTTAAAGAATGTTTTCATTATTTTTTGAGGATTTTTCCTGTACCCTTTGCGTGTTCTTCTCCTCTCTCACACTTGTCATTTTCCTATCATTACTTTACAATGAAATCAAGGAATTTGATACATCCATTGATATGTGCTCTCACATTTCCTATGTAATTGTAAAAAAAATAAATTAGAAAAATCCGACCTACCGACCCAATCATTTCAATCATGTTACTGGAAACACACCTTTATTTACTTATTTTTTTTACCTTAAGTCATTATCTGTCCTGTTATTAACATTAAGTTATTATCTATGCCATTCTAGCCAAAACACACACTAGGTCTAGGGAACCCTTGCCTCGTCTGGACAAATTATACTTAAAGGCGTCACTGATGCCAATGACTTCCTGGAGTCTCCGTGCTGAACCGCATCTTAAAACGTATTGGCATTCTCAAATAGTTTACATTGTATATAGATAAAATGAATAAGAAATTATGGGACTGCCTTTCATCCCAGAATGGTTATAGGCAACTGCTGGTACCAACATGATAAACTTATCAGTGGTAACTCGCTTAGTGAATGGCTGCACCCATCGGGCCTCCTACAATATCTGTATAGGCTACAATTTTGACACCGTATAAAATTGTGTAAGTAAATAAGACAGATTGATATCATAATTGGACCATTCTGTAACCTCCGGCCTCTTCTGCAATACCAGCCAACTGTCTGCAGTGCCACGTTACATCCGGTACTAACGTATTGTATTATATACAGGAAACAATTTCGATTATTTGTCCCCAACCATCGTATTGTAAACAAAACACACCCTGTTTCTCTTGGCACATGTCGCTGGGATGCGACGGGGGTATACGCCCAGGAATCATCCTCACTATAGATGATACAAATATCCAGTTTCTGAATTGTATATATCTATATATCCATGGAGGGATTAGGCCAAAAAAAGTTGTATGTTCCCAGTAACATGACTCAAAGACCCAGGGTCGGTAGGTCGGATCTTTCTTTTTTCTTTTATTATTATTATTATTATTATTATTATTATTATTATTATTATTATTATTATTATTATTATTATTATTATTATTATTATTATTATTATTATTATTATTATTATTCTGTATAGAAATATTGGCAGATATGTCATATTGTTTGAAATTATGAAATACTTATGATACAAGTGAAAAAGTTTCAAAAGATATACATATCTAAGCTCTCAACTGTACTCACAGAGATGATCTTCATGAAAAATGGATGAAAAAATCACGAAAAGTATGAAAAAAATATCGAAAAATGACCCAAAATTCTCAGAATAAAAAAAAAGAGTTTTTTTACCCTGCTTTGCTAGGATCGGTCGGGTAACTGGAAAGAAACCTTCTTTTTTTAGGCCTTACCACAACAACACTCTTATTTTTATTCTTTTGTAGTTATCCTTTTTCCACTGCTGTAGAGTGTTATGCTCACGGTATTATTACAGGGAGGTGGTATGGCAGTAGGTGGCGGTAGGTGGATAGTCCACTCCTCCACTCAGCCCCATTTACACCGACCCCTCTCCTATCTAATCACCATTTACATCACCCCCTGTACGGAATAATCACCACCCCTACCCCCCCCCCCACCACCACACCCATACCCTCATGGTATTATGAAATATGGAGTGTAGACGGCAAGCATAGCCACCATTTCATTATAGAGTCATTTTAACCCTCTAGGAACTGTATGATGCCTCAGTGGTACAAAAGCTCATTTGTTGTCATGATGCTTCAATGCAGTGCTGGTGTGAAGGTCAAGGCTCAGTGGTGCATTGTGCATCATGTTGACCATTGGGGGGCGTATCATCCTCACAGGGTCGACATGATGCATGAATGCAGTCCTGGTGATACATTCACCCTGTCTTTATCCACATGGAACGGTAGCAGTCTCACCAGCACTTCATTGGTGCATCATGACGACCAATGGGCATGATGCATTAATGCATCGGCTGCCCTTAAACAAGTTAAAGGGTTAATACTCACTCACTCCCCAACTCCTGCACGTATGAAGCCCCCATCCCGCACCCTGACCGTGCACATGATGCCCACTCCAACCCTGCCCATATCGTCACCCTCCCTCCACACCCTTATAATCTCCCACCCCCTATCACCACATCAAATGTGCACCCGCTGGTCTAATTGATAATGCTCCATATTTTAGTTTAACATTTCTCTGTGTCCCAGTTCTTTGCTTTGTTTACAATTCAACTGGAATACGTAAATGTGTGACTTTTCATGGCTGAATTGCTTTGCTTCTGCATGTCTCGGGTTATATCTGCTTGCCAGCTCCATCTGTGTCAAGATATCTGTAATTCCTTATGTCTCCATGGTGAAGAATCTGGATTCTCTCTCTCTCTCTCTCTCTCTCTCTCTCTCTCTCTCTCTCTCTCTCTGCTATTATGTTAATATCTCCCTCTAATATCTATCTCATTATCAAGATTAAAAAAGGGTAGGTCGTCAAACGATTTGGTAGTCAATCGCCTTGTAATATTTTCTGTATGGCTGAATGGCTGTTTCTGTCTTCTCTCTTTGTATAAGTGTATGATACATAGCTGTCTATTTATTACACTTTACAACCTTTACTTTCATACGATCATTTTGTGGTGTCTCCCATTCGCTCTCTACCATTCTCTCTTTGTCAGTCAGTCAGCCTGTCTGTCTGTCTGTCTGTCTGTCTGTCTGCCTGTCTCTCTCTCTCTCTCTCTCTCTCTCTCTCTCTCTCTCTCTCTCTCTTTCTGCCTCTTTCGTCCTCCCTGTCTGCCTGCCTCTGTCTGTCTTTCCCCATGCCCTCTCTCCCTGTCTCTCTTTGTCTCTGTCTCTGTCTCTCTGTCTCTGTCTCTGTCTGTCTCTCTGTCTCTCTCTCTGTCTCTTTCTTCCTCCCTGTCTGACTGTCTCTATCTGTCTGTCGCCATGCTCTCTCTCTCTCTCCCTGTCTCTCTATCTGCCTCTTTCTTCCTCCCTGTCTGACTGTCTCTATCTGTCTGTCGCCATGCTCTCTCTCTCTCTCTCTCTCTCTCTCTCTCTCTCTCTCTCTCTCTCTCTCTCTCTCTCCCTGCCTCTCCCATCCCCTGTCCCACACCCCACACACCCCATCCACGTACACCCCTATCTCCACTTCCCCCCAACACGTGCGTGACGTGGCCGTTTGACATAGATAGATAGATGGGAGTGGGTAAGGGGTGCTGAGGGTACCATGGGAGTGATGAAGGGAGGGGTGCTGAGGCCCCTACATGGAGGGTCCCAGGCATTATAGACTATATTAATCATCCTTTCCCCTGCACAGTGCACAATAAGTGTAGCCGTGCTGGTCTAGCATGTTACAAGACACTTTAAACCTCTCTCTGTTAACCCGTTAAGGGCCCTCAATGCATTGGTGCATCATGCCCATTGGTTGTCATGATGCACCAATGAAGTGCTGGCCAGCATTTCATTGGTGCATCATGCCGATCCTCCGGGGGTGCATCAACTGCTCCAATGATGTTTGGCTACACTGCATTCATGTATCATGAAATACAAAAGGGCATAAAGGAAAACAGAAAAATGACCACTATAAGGGCCTCTGTGGGTTAACAAAAAGAAGGGGGGAGGTAAACCATGGATAGCAGAACCAAAGGTAGATAGCTATATGAGCCGCTTTAGAATCTATTCTTCCTCGTTGACTGCAGACACACACGAACTATGGTCATTAGACGACTGGCCCCTTGTACTTTGGACGTCCGTCACACGCCAAAAGTATCCAGACCCATTTTCTCAGTCATTTCTATTCCTGCTTGGTCTAAGATATTATACTAGTGACATGAATAGACGCCAAATCTCTGCGCTCTCTCCCTGTAGAGTAAACTGTGTGCATTGGCAGTGGGAATAGCCGCAATTAGAGGTGATAAAGACTGGGTTATTTGAGGGGGGGGGGGGGTGGTTGGTACCAAGTTATCGGTGCTAGACAGTTACACGGTGGTAGCCGGAGTGGAATCAGTCCGCGCCGGGAGGGGAGACCGGCAGGATGTGCTTGGTGCCTACCGGGATCCGACCTACGTCTCCCGTCAAGCAATCCTCCAGCAGGCGTCCCCCCTCCTCAGCGCTATTTTCTGGATGTGTGGTAGGTGCGTGGGTATTATCTCAAAGTAATAGCTTTGGTTATGTCAAGGCGATCAAGGTGATCATCCGTGGATGTGTAGGGGAGGAGGAGAAATGGCATCACGCTGCCGTGATAGAACAGGTGGGGAAACTTGTTGGGAAATGGTGGGGGGGGGGGGGACGTATCATCTGATTGGAATGTTCAATCCCGGGTGGTCAACGTTTAATCTATTAAAATCAGTGGCGGATTTAGACGTGAGCGCGGAGGCTAGACTGGCTGCAGTCCATTGATTTTATTATGAGATAATTGAAAAAAGTGGGAAAATGAATATTGAAAGCATTTCTAGTGAATCTATTTCTAGTTAATCAATGAGCCTAGCAGCCAGAGGAGGAGAGGCATGGGGGGGGGGGGGTATAGTGCACTGAAAACCTAGAAGTTCTGAAACTAGTCAGTGGTGACCACTTTAGGTCCTCAAGTTGACGATACCTAAAACTACAGCTTTAGGTAGTCAAAATGACGACTCTAAGTCGTCATTCTGACGACCTGAGTCATCAATATGACGACTATGTACAGTCAGTATTGTCATCCGGATGACTCAGGTCTTCAGGATGATGACCTAAAGTCGTCATTTTGACTACCTAAAGCTGTAGTTTTAGGTATCGTCAACTTGAGGACCTAAAGTGGTCACCGCTGACTAGTTTCGGATCTTCCATGTTTTCAGTGTGGGGTTGGGAGGAGAGTTCAGGGACTGCAGCCAGTCTAGGCGGAGGCGTGTGTCCTCTCATTTTTGCCTATAGTTAGGAATTTATCAAACCCTTTTAAGTCTTGGATTTAGTCGACTATATAGACTACGGTAAATAAAGAGCGAACCCCGAGCGAGCCCCCCTCCTTTCTTCAAAATCCTGGATCCGCCACTGTGACGATTGACATTTTTCTTTCGCAGTCAATCCACATGGTTCGCGTCAGTTTCTCTCTACAAATATACATGAAAGTGGAGGCTCCACTACGCGATTTTTTGGCACATTCTCACTAACTGCTATCCCTATAGTGCCTAAGCTATAGGGTGTTGACATTCCTATATTGTAAACATGAGATTCAAAAATGCAAACATGAGATTTCAGGGGTCATTTCATGGGTGATCTCTCTCCTTGTGTACCATATTTACCAACTAACCTGCACCTGCATAGACTCTGTGATTGGGTGAGAGTTCAATATATAAACACCAACACAGCAAAATATAAATAACAACACAGCAGTCACACAGATCACACGTCTTGTACTGTAAAAATCAAACCTGTCTGATATTGAGTTGCAGAGGCTCCCCAATGTGAAAGTCTGCAATGTTTACATAACATCAGCTTGATTTAGTAAACAAAAACATCTCTTTGACAACACAAGCATGCTTGAGATCACACACAATCACATCCCCAGATAAACAAATAGCTCCCTCAACATTCACATTCTACCTTGTAATGGTAACAAATACTACTCTTTTACCCATGTTTGTCTCCCATTTTCTGAGAATCGCTGCGATTCTCTGCAAAAATCGCGTAGTGGAGCCTTACCTAATCATGTCGGCGCCCCTTCAAGTTTAATACATGAGTTCTAGTATACAGTTGTATGGGCACACGTTGAGGTTCCATGGTCGTCCAGTCGGCATCACGAGGACGCCGTCCGCCACCCCCTCCATGTGGGTCGGACCGCGCCATGTGCATTCTAACCGTCCTATACCGAGGTTCAAGGTTACCAAGTGGGCCCGCCATTGTTTGATCTGGTACTCGAAGAGATAAGCACTGATAACAACTAGGTACCAGTGGTTATCTAATGCAACCTAGAAATTCCACAGTGAATGAAGGCAACTATCGCATTGGTCAATATATTAAATGCATCCCGCTATACGAGACAGAGCCATTGCTAGTACCAAACAAATTAGCTAGGTGGCTCATGTAGTCGAGGCTAGATCAGCAATTGGCCTCTTTGTACAGTTTACTTTGGTTGGCCCTTTCTAATAGTCTATATGAAGCTATATTCTAAAAGTCTATACCTTTGGATAGCAAATACTTTAAACTTACACAATATTATATAGACTTAGTACTTCAAATACAAGAGAAATTAAACTTTAAAAGTTTTCTTAGAGGGCACATATATTAATCCAGGCTGAGTAAAACAAGGCCATTGTCTCCCTATCAGGCTGATCCCCTCCATTCACACCTAAAACAATGGACATGTACTTAAGGTGATTAAGATAGAGGCAGGGGCAGCTTATCAGTCTTATCAATTTCCATTGTTTTCTGTGGGTGGAGGGGAAGATAAGAGATTACCCACAATCCTCTGCCAGATCCAAGATGGCTCTCGGGGGCCAGTTACATAACTAATCCAAGATGGTCACCTCCATACACGAATGGCTCTGTTCCCTATTCTGTCTATTGAGGTTTCCCATAATACACTCTGTTCGTGGAGGGCCCCTGCTTATTGCCATAAGTAGGTCAGTCACGTGACCAATGCCATTGGCCAGACCAGGTCACATGACTGACCTACTTATGGTAATTAGCAGGAACCCTCCACAAACAGAGTGTATTGTGGGAAACCTCAATAGACAGAATAGAATGTGCAGCCTAAAATCAGGGTCATGTTAATTGCTATAAAACAGGTAATCTATGGTCATTAAGTGCACACACTTATGCCTTTGTCAGTGTTTACTTATACGGTGCTAAGGAGCCTCTGTAACAATATTCCATTAGATATAATTCATAAATGAGGTACGGGTACTCAATGTAAAAGCTAGTGCCGCATTGGTGACTGAAAGTCGCTCAAGTTTGGACTAAAGACCGCGCCCATGTAATTGTGTGTTTGGTAAGCTACTTTGTCATATACTGCTTACGTGACCTCTGTACTGGTCAAGGTACTGGACAACAGTCTTACTGAGGCCTTTACCGCTCAGTCAATTTGCCACGTCAAGGTGGAAGTTTTTCCCGTACACTGGTTGTTGCTTCGTATATTTGTTGTATATTTTACATGTCCACTCCGTTCCACTCATATGGCATGAAGGTATCGTGAACTGTGAGAGCTCAGTTGAAGATAGTCAATACTCGTACGCGCTAAATTATTGCATACATTATGCATATACCGGTATGCATAGTTTTAGTGTAAAATGAAATAATTATTATAACTCTTTGTGCACCCACCAACCCACCAATGTTGCTGTTTACCACGTAGTCTCACTATGATATTTTACGGTGGCGGCGGAGCTGTGTAGCTGTGTACTGTATCATGGTAGGATAGGCGCTCTTCGGGAGCATCTCCTACGTCTCTCGAAGAGGGCACCACTGGTAGCCTTGGGCGGTGTGATGTAGGGGGCAGACAAGAGGGCGCTCAGTGTCTAACTAATCAACCGTAACGAGAGGTATATATTCCGCCGTCCTCTTATGATCGGGGATTTGCAGTCCTAACTAGCTGGTAGGCTGACCTTGTCTCGAAACGGCCTAATGGTTATCTAAGCGAGAGCATTAACACCTTACAGGGTACTGGCTATAGGCATATGAAAGGTTGAAACACATTTGCAAGTCGTCTTGTAACAGTACTGTAATAAAGTGATTCTGAAACCTACTCCAACCGACTAGTTATTGCTTTGATAATATAGTTATCTCGATATCAGTAGAATCTCGAAACGGCAATACCTACAATAGTAAGATTTAATCTAATCTCCCACACTTTGTCCACTGCTCCACCACCACTGTATATAGAATAACATGTATAAGATGATATATAACATAGGTTTCTCTAAGCCTGGATCTTCAGGCAAAGCAGTAGACGTTGGGTTTATTTGCCGGCATTTATTTTACACCAGGTGTATACTATAGAATGTATCCAGTGCGGCTTTACACGACCTTAATCTGGTTCTAATGAGGCGTTTACTTCTCTTTCCTCCAGGTCCTGGTGGCTGCCTCTGGACGCACCCCCACCCCTGACTTCCCCTCTATCCAGACTGATCCACCTTGTGGGTTACAGGGGACATGTGGATCAACGTGAGACCAATCAACAACAGGAACAGGAAATGAAAATTCGCTGGTACCTTAACGGTTACCACTAACACTTGGCTGTTCGACTGCAATTGTGATAATTCATAAGTAGATGCATGTACACTGAGGAGTATTACTGAAAATGATGGCGCCGACACAACGCCCTCTAAATGAGCATTTATAGGAAACAAAATGGCGCCCACACCACCTAACTTACGGGGGGCAAAATGGCTACCTACAAGGACTAAGCCATTGGCCTCCTATGTATAAAGCCATACGGTTTGTACTAGAACCCTACCTGGTGGGTCTGCTGGGACTTCCGCCCCACTGACCACACCGGAACGGGATGTGTGTGGCTCCACCTAGCGGATCCCTGCCGGATTAACTTCACGGACGCTGATCCGGACTTTACGGCAGATCTGTCTCGTTAATCCGGATTTAGAACAAACTGGGATTAAAAGAGTGAGACGTACATATAAACATCCAAATCCGTCCACTCAATGTTCTCTATATATTGTGCCGGGCTCTGCTAAATACTGCCAGTATAATAAATGGACAAAGTGTAACTTAGGTTGAATTATTTAGTGTGGTGCATAAATAGCCGACAGAGGACGTCACCGCACCTGGGCCTATTACACAAGCCTGTCATATATTACACAGATTTATCATCTTATCTCTTTGATTTTTACTCCATTTTCTATTTCAATTTGGCACAGATACAAGTGCAAGGGGAGTATAAATTCCGGACATTTGTTTTGAATCTTGCTCCGTTTCTTCTCTTTTATGTTTTGAGAGTTGGCTTCCATATCGTACAGTCAGAGGGAATGGTGATACCTAAGCCAAGTTCCCAGGCCCTAGTTTTCTAATGTTGGACACAAATATTGAATACAATTATGACCATGTAAACCTGTGTATAGTATATATGTGAATGCACTGAACCTCTAATTGCTGTAAAGTGTATTGTTATCTTTTTTCACCAATTTATTTTTCAAGTGATATATGCAGCATGCTATTGTAGAGGTTGGTGAAAACGTTCTGGAGAAACCGAGACTCGAACCCGGGGCCCTCCAACTTCGAAGCGGCTTCTCTACCTCTGAGGGCTACTTCCCCTACACTATAAACCCCCGTGAATCAACTTGAGGTGATACATTTTCAGTGAGTCTTGATCAGAATATAACTTTTTGGCACACAGTAGTAATTTTGTGTTGAGTGTTTATAGTGTTATAAGAGGAGAAATATTAAAAAGGGACACATACAAGTATGCCCCACGATGCAGAAATATGTGAATATAGGGGAAAGGGGCACCATGTTATGGTCTAAGGTCAAGCATGGAGTATACTACACTACAGAATACCTGAATCACACATGTCACCCCCCCCCCGCCTCCAGCACATACACCCATAGAATGCATTCCACACTCATCCATTCACACACCCACGCACCATAAGTTTGACATGCAACCAACTCAACCTGTTATCAGCCTTTTGGCAGTTAGTACTCAGAGCCCAGACAGAATCTCATCCCTATAGATCTAAATTCAGTCTGCCCTCATCTCTCATCGTTGTTATGATATATCTATAAAGATAATGATTGTTATTCACACACCTATATTCTATAGTATGAGAAACATGACACCTGATAAATTATAACAATAAAAGTGAAATCCAGGGATGTGCAGATCACATCATAGAGTTTATTACCTTAGTTTCACACATAGCATGTTCCATTATTACCACAGTTTTTTATTACATAATCAGACAAACTTGCAGTGGCTTTTTACTTTTTGTTTTATTTCTACCCCTTATGTGACCATATAGCAGTAGTGGTACAGAAAGAGGTGAGAGTGTTTGAGTGTTTTATGGTGAAGAATACAATGTATATGTAAGTGCTGAGGTGAGTAGCAGATTTTAGGAGAGGGGGGGGGGGGGTATAACCTTTAGCGTCCTCCTGCTCCTCCACCCATGGTTGATGGCTATATACTTACATCCTGACAGCATCCTCCCCGTGCCCCCACAGTGTGGTATATATGGCCCTCACAGACACACACAGCCCTCATGTCCTCCTGCCCTGTCCTTAGACCTACACACCTAACCCTGAAGCCCTTTAAAGGCCGCTGATGCATTAATGCATCATGCCCATTGGTCGTCATGATGCATGAATGCAGCCCTGGCGAGGAACTCAAGCGTCATGCATCATGCGGACCCTATGGGGTTGATATACAACCCGGAGGGTCGTCATGATGTTCCAATGAAGTGCTTGCGAGCCGGCACTTCATTGGTGCATCATGACGACCAATAGGCATGATGCACTCCTGCATCAGTGGCCTTTGAAGGGTGACTTAAGGCCTGTCAGGCCGGTATTGTACACCCAAAGACCAGGTGGCGGACGAGCACGGTGGACGGGCACCTGTCGGCAGGACAGACCACTTGAGACGTCACCACTACAATTTAATCAATTAGGCGACATTAAAGTTGTCAATACATTGGCCTCGTCCACGCCCACTTGGCCACGCAAAATGGACATACAAATGAGCAAAAACGCAGCCATTCCATCAAAGTGTACAACGCCTATAGATACAACCCATACACGGCGCGTCTCTCGGGTCTTCTTTACTTTATTAAGAGTAGCGACTGGGGCCTCGAATTGAGTCAATCAGTGTCAATACAACTCTACGTCCCTTTGTTAAGGGGGGGGGGAGGTAATTTCACAAAGTCCATATATATATATATATATATATAAACCCTTTAGGTGCCTCATAGTTCGGCATGATGCGTTAATGCATTCATGGCGAATCACTCATAAGTTCTTACAACCATGTATATCATCATTATGCCCATTCTATTTGGCATCACTCATTCCTGGTAAGTAACTCGCCAGTGCTGCATTGGTGCATCACAGTGGTCATGTAACATACATTATGAGGCATTGTGTGGCTGGTAAAGTGTTATACATGTATTAGTTGTGATATGGACACAGGACGTGGAGGTAAAAGGTACAGCAGGGACGCGCGGCAGACGCGGGGTAAATGCAGGGTCATGATATCTTTAGACGCCAATAGGGGGCGCGCCGGAGGGATTGTAGAATCAGGAATTCGTATAAATCTCTAGGAAACAGACTCCCAGAATTCCCTGCACGTCTTAATCATACATTTTATTTTTTGTAGACTGGCAGAGTTTTTTTTTATTACAACAGTTCCCCAAAATTTGAGAACACTGTATACATGTGGAATATGCACTGAATGTCTAAATGAATTCAGCTCTATGTCATGTTGAGGATAAGGCTTACTATAGTTTCCTTTTGTACAAATGTATTAGACAAGACATTCTTGACTGGGGCGTGGAGATATTGAATCTCATTCTATCTTTCCCCGTTCTCCACTGCATGTGACGTAATTAAAATAGCCCCAAACCGCTTACTGAGAAAGTGATATAAGGGATTTTTACCATGAGATAAACACAGGTATCTACCCGAAACTATGTTCCACTCGGTAGCCTTGAAGAATTTAGGACAGTATATTTATGTAATCTTCATTGCATGCACAGCAAACACGTTGTGTCCAAATTGCGATTACATGCAGAGGTCGTCATTTATTCATCTATGAATTAGTGTGACTGGCAGGCAGAACAGATACTCTATTAACACTGTCACGGCTTTTCCATCGTCTTTGCCCGATCATGACATTGTCGGTCTCGTACCGCGCCCAGCATCCCGCGTCCCGCCTGTTCCCGGTCGTCTTGTACCAGAGTCTGGTGCTGCGGTCGCTGGTAGCCTGGGGAGGAGCCGGGGGCGCGTCGCGCGGCTCCTGCCCCTTAATGTCGATATTTACCTGTATATAAACCTCCTACAGGTGTGCAGAGGTCCTCCACCAGGGCCACCCCTCCAGGTGCCCCTCCTCCTGTGTATATTAGGTACACCGGTCTTCTTTGCCTTGGCCTTCCGTTTTCTTGGTGTGTAATCGGGCGCGACGCGCGGCGCGACGTGGTGTGTTGTGTGAGTGCCGCGAGGCGGACGGACGGGGACGGGCTCTGATCATCACACGGCATCAACACGGCGCGGGGCGGGGAGTCCCGGGGAGGGGGGAACGGCCCGCCGTCTGGACGCGGCGCGTTGATTGCTGTTATTTCGTGTTTGTATTTTGTACACACGACCTTTAGTTTATAGGGATCGGGCCCTTGTGACTCCGGGGGGTCGGACGTCGAGATGCAAGCCCCGCCCCCGGGGCGCGAGGAGGGAGACCCGGCGACGCGAACCGCTGACCCGTACCCTCTCTGGACGGTCGCGACGCGCCCTCCTAAAATAGCCGCGACGCGTTTGGACGTGCAGTGTCGTAGAGCGGGGAATGTGACGGTACAAAGTAGGGAGGTAAAAGGGACTTCCTGATCCTGAATGTGGAGATCAAACTGATGGTTAAACCGTCAGGCAGCAACCTTACAACTTTCCCTCGTATATATGTATATCAACTGCCCGATGTAAGCCCATGTAGGCCCTGGGCGCTGCACTATTTTAGGATTTGTAAATTGAGACCCCCCTGCTGCGAGAGGATATTACCATCATGTAACCGATGATTGATAGTAAAATATGGATTATGCAATGTAGTTAACTTTCAGCACCGATACCGAGCGGAACCCATCGCGTCCCCGCGCCGTGAAATTAAAATAATTACACCTACTTCCACTGTTCCAGGCATGCGTTTCACATTGGCTTCTCAGTGTTATCTGGGATGCATCTACACTTTCATATCACATTTCACTTGTGTCCACTCTTAGTATCCAATGTATACTGGGATATTGGCCACTAGCTGGTCTGGAGCTGGTTCCAGCGACACACACTGATAAGAACTGATAGTTGGGACCAGCATGTCCCTGGAAGTGGGTGTTAACCAGGGACAAGGTACCCATCATGGTATGTCTTATCAGTGGGTTTTACCTCAACCAGCGAAATTCAAAATGGCGGCTCCACTAGGCCTCCATACTAAGTCCTATAGGCCCCAATAAACCCGATTACGTAATGTTTTGATGACATAATACCCCGATTATGTAATAGAATATAGATAGAAATCTAAATAAACAAGATTATGACGTCATAATTAATTTATAAATTAATATATTTGCATAGACAGATAAACATATATATGTTAACATATTAGGTATTATGCAAATAAGCACATGAAAAATTTTCATACTCATATTGCATAATTTTAGCCTATTTCCCTTTTAGATTTCTGGAGTAATCTATCTTCTACATTCTTAAAATGTGTTTTAGATCATGAACACTTTCTTGCTACAATTCTTAAACACTTTGTCCTAAACACGTTCGCTAATGTGTTCAGATTTATAATACCAGGTGTTTGGAGAATTTCCTTTATCACAGAAATGTGTTCAGTGAGTATATCAAACGTGTTTAGTGATTATAACGTGTTAGATAGTAATGTGTTCACAGTGGCGTAGGAAGCAAATCTTTATTGGGGGGGGGGGGCAACTGGGGCCCCACCTCAACCACCTCGAATTGTCGGCTCAAGCGCAATAACGCCAATACATACCTATATAAAATTTGTATAAAGTAATTTTTGATGAATTATAGATCTTATTTAAGATCCAGGCCCCCATTTTCCCTATCCAATTACTATATCGATCTAATTTGAGAAGCAAAGTTTGAGCTTCTTGTTCAATTTATTAGGAATTCTTGGCAATTTTTTTGGGGGGCCCAGACATACTCAAGCCCCACCTCCTTTATGACTGGGGGGGGGGGGCTTTTCCTACACCCCTGAGTTTATGAAAATCCCTTGAGTATCTGGGGTAATATTAATAGTGGCATGCATCTCAAAGAATCTGTATTCATGTCCTTTTCTCTTCCTCCATTTCCTATTCAATCTTTCCTCATACCAACTGTTCCACGTTTTGCGCCATCACACATCCATCCATTTCCAAAACACCCCCGACTCACCCTGCCCTCTAACCAGCACCATCCACCCTCCCGACCCCTCCGCCTCCCAGTCCCGGTCCTCCCCCGGGGGATCGATCCGGGCGCGGATCAAAGATTGCCGGCAAATCGATGTGTGTGGCCGGGAGAGGCTGCAGAGGGAGGAAGCCCGGCCGTGATCACAAACTCCGACCCCGCCTGGCACCACAATAGGACGACGCCTCTAGAAACCCCGCGTCACGTCCAAATACAGCCCTCAGTCACCCTCCTCCAGCCCGCACTGTGCGAGACCCACATATAGTAGGCCGAAACACGATCTACACATGCAGGCAGGGGGATGGTGGGGGAAGTGTCGTCAATATAAGATTAATTCAATGTGGATTATCCCAACTAAATTGTTAATTAAATGAATATAGGGTAATACATTGTTTATAGGTGTGTACATGCAATGTAGACCATTTCTGAAATCTAGTTCAATTGAAAAATATAATAAAAAGATTAGCTGAGAATTCGAGGTGTAACTTAATGATGTATACCCGGGTGTATACATGTAGACAAACTCTGAGGCTAAATTTGCCTTGAGGAATGAACAACTTACATGTTTGTTGTACACACGCGAACTGCCAATATCCTGTACGTACCACGTCCAAGCCTGAGGGGTTGTTCCTCCTGGCTGCCCCTCACCCCTCTCTCACCCCCCCCCCCCAACCCTTCTCTACCTGCCTGGTTTACCATGCAGGTGCTTAATTCTATTACTACCAGTGAGTAACTCGCCAGGACTACATCAATGCATCATGCCGACCCTTAAAGGATGTATACTGCCCCAGAAGGTCATCTTGATGCTCCAGTGTATAGCGCTGGCGAACAGACTCGTTGGTGCAGATGTCGACCAATGGGCATGGTGCACTCCTGAAATAGACGCCTTGGTGTTTGGAGGTGATTAAGCATTATCTTTGTGGGGCACGGCTACACACCCTGGAGCCCCTCCAGGAGCTGAGACGAGGGAAGTCCTTAACATTTGTTTCTGAGGATTTGGTACTGCCATGACAGAGTTCTAACATAAGGAATGACATAGAGTAGCAGTGCAGTGATATCCAGGCGTACAAGGGCCTATGGATTATGGAAGCACTAAGTTTGTAATGGATGTACGTATACATACCAGGTAGCCCTTATACACCCTATACACAAAAAATCTAATAACCAAATAAATATGTAAATAAATACGTAACTATATATATATATATATATATATATATATATATATATATATATATATATATATAAATATCAGTTTTGTTTCTTTTAAATTGTGGACACAAATTACTCCTTGATTCTTATGTTATTGACTAGACGTTAGTAACCGATTCAATTCAGACGGAAGGGGTTAGATTCTGAAAGCAAATATATTAACAGTGTGGCCTACACAAAGTTTTCCTCCGTCAACATATTCATATTCTGGATTAAGGATCAGCCTATGCAGCAGGCTGGAGAAGTCTTATAAAGACAGACTTCATCCAGGCGTCTCCTCCAGGTGTAGTCAGGTGTAAAGTGGACGCAGGGCGGGCGTTCATCCAGCGTTCCTCCAGCGTCTTCCTTCAGCACCCCGCAGCGCCCCCTACAGCCGTATACAGGCACCACTCACCGTGAAATCTCCCCCTAATTCCACCAGCAGTCACTCCACATCCATAATCTGTCCTGATACTTTAAGGGCTGCCAATGCAGGAGTGCATCATCCCCATTGGTCGTCATGATGCACCAATGAAGTGAGTCTACTCGCCAGCACTTCATTGGTGCATCATGACGACCCTACGGGACAGTACAAATTATAGATCATCATGATGTATGAAAGCAGCACTGGCGAGTTACTTGCATGATGCATTAATGCATCAGCGGCCCTTAAAGGGCCAACCACACCAAAACAAGACGAAATCCGCACCCCAGACTTATTGGAAAATTGCGAAATAGTTTCGTAAATTAGCTTCGTGTGTGTGTGTCGGTTGGGCTGGGTATTCAGTAATCACAGGCCACAAATTACTGCAACAGCGCTTTACAAACGTCGATTGGCTACAAAATAGTATTAGGAAACAAATCGGGAGGTCAATACAAGTTTATCCTCCATTTTCTAATGGGGTGAACACCCGGGGGTGAACATCATACCATTACAACAGGATTGGGTGAATGTTGTGTGGGATTTCCATGCAGGCAGTTAGAGACCACCCAACAGCACATCGTGAATTTACAATTCAAGCTGAGTATATTTATATGATGACAATGATGGTAATGGCTTTAGGAAGGATACAATATAATCATTTACTGTATAAGAATATCTATATATAAATAGCAACAAATTGTTTATAACGTCTCTCCCTCCTTTTCCAGGTTCTGAATCTCCCAACGTCCTGTCTCAAACTATTCTGAGTATGAAGGGCACTTTTTATACCGTCCCTGATTGCTTGCTTCTACAGATTTATGCACGGGCGGAAAACTAGTCTCCACAACATTCTAGGAATAATGCATATTCAAAGTAGCCATGTGGATTGGGTGGGTTGTGTAAAGACAGGGGAGACCGGGGACTGTCAGACCCTGTCTATACTACTAGAGGGGACTACACTGAGAATGTTGTGGAGACTAGTTTTCCGCCCATGGATTTACGAGTGTAGGGTCAACTACAATTGGATTTTTAGATATCAACATACTTCGACACATGATAATTGGCCAATTTCAAACATAGAAAATAAGTAATTACATATATGGCCTTGACACAGAAAGTTACTCATTCTACAAGATTTGTTATGAGTTGAATACTTCCATATTTATACCCCCTTTCCACACCCACATTACTCAGATCCCCCCCCCACCCCCCTGCACCCATAGGCGATAAGATAACGTCGATATCCTGCACGTCACAGTTTACAGGCGGCGTGGTGACAATACATTTCATATCGACGTCAAACCAGTCCCCACTACCTCCAACATCCAGCCCACCCCCTTATCTAAGCACGGTAAATAAAAAATAAGTCGCCTTGTGCCGCTCTATGAATGCAATATAATCAATACATGGTGTGTGTTATGGGCAGGAGGTGCCGGGCCGCATTGAACGTCCTCTCACTTTGATCTCAGGGTCCAGGATGGGACGACGCTCAGCCTTTTGACCCTTTAAGGACCGCTGATGCATTAATGCATCATGTGGGCTGTGCCGGGTTGTATACATTTTCAGAGAGTCGGCATGGTGCTCAAATGACGTGCTGGTGAGAATTAAGACTCGCCAGCACTTAAGGAGAACATCATGGCGACCAACGGTCGTGATGCACTCCTGCATCACCGACCCTCCATATGCAGCCGCCATGATGCACTTATATGCATCGATGCATTGGCGCATCATGAGCCTGTATCAAAGCCATTGGGTTGGCATGATGCGTTGATACACTCTTAGCGAATAGAGCTGCTGCATTTGTGCATCATGGTGACCAAAAGGCGTAATGCATTAACGTTAACTATGCTGCCATTAAAGGGTTAATGCCTCTGGAGGACATGAGGGGTAGGTGGTGTGTGTGCGTGGGGGGGGGGGGGTCAATACTCTGTCACTGACTGACTCTGGTCTCACATCGATCACAGTTTGCTGCACTCCTTCCTCCTCCTATAACTGTGTGCAGTTGTACATACTGTATCTAACTCACTTACCCATACACTCGCCAGTTTAACATTGTTTAAAGTATCTGCTTCCTTATCCAACAATATTTCATGGTTATATTTCGGCAAGTTTTATCAGCAAGTTACACGAGTGCAGCGCTGGCGAGTTACTCACTAGGGCTGCATTTATGTATCATGGCCTACAACACACACACACACTGTCTCTCTCACTACCTCAGCCAGTCACTCATCCATTCACTTACTTACTCACTCACCTATCCACCCACTCACCCACGCTATCACGCACTCACACACTCACTCACTCTCTCTCTCTCACTCACTCACTCACTCACTCACCCACTCACCAATGCACTCACACACTCACTCACTCACCCACTCACTAACTCACTCACTCAATTCACACACTCACTCAATTCACTCAATCACTCACTCACCCAATCGCCCAATCGCTCAATCACCCACTCAGTCATCCACTCACTCGCTCACTTGCTCAATCACTCATCACTCACTCACCCACATACTCACACACTTACTCATTCAATCAACTGCTCACTCATTCACCAACTCACTCACGTGCACCTATTCACCCACTCACTCACACACTTACTCAGCCAATAGCTTACTCACTCAGTCAGTCACTCATTCACTCACTCACTGACTCACTCACCTACTCACCCACTCATTCGCTCACCCACTCACTAACTCATTCACTTACCCACTCACGCACTCACTCATCACTCACCCAGTCACCCACCATCTCACTCACACACTCAAACATTCACTCACATTGTCATTAATTCACTTTCTAACTCACCAATTTATAAAGTATTTTAAAGTGAGTAGTCAATATGTATAGTTAGTAAGTGGATGTTGTGTTAACAGGGGCGTAGGAAAAGGGGGGGGGGTCAGGGGGCCTGGGCCCCCCCAATCATAAAGGAGGTGGGGCCTGAGTATGTCTAGGCCCCCCCAAAATTTGCCAAGAATTCATAATAAAATGAACAAGAGCGAAAACTTTGCATCTCAAATTAGATTGATATGGTAATGGGATAGGGAAAATTGGGGCCTGCACCTTAAAGCAGATCTAGAATTCATAACAAAATACTTTTCTATACAAATTTTAAATAGGTATGTATATGCACTTTTGAGCTTGAGTCGACGATTGAAGGTGGTTGAGTTTGGCTCGCACTGCCCCCACCCAATGAAGATTTGCTTCATACGCCTCTGCAGTTAATTCCTGTGAATGACAACTCAAAGTTCAAGATTAACTTTAAGCGCTTTAGATGTGTAAGAAGGCCATCATGTACTTTGGTCTTCTATTTCTGTCTTGGTCAATAAAGTTAATGAATGCACT
This sequence comes from Acholoe squamosa, assembly GCA_949317995.1. Taxonomy (NCBI): domain Eukaryota; kingdom Metazoa; phylum Annelida; class Polychaeta; order Phyllodocida; family Polynoidae; genus Acholoe; species Acholoe squamosa. Next base: position 5,945,317 of record OX439048.1, read on the forward strand.
CAGTAACTTTAGCGTTCTTGTAAGGAGACTGTTCTTGGAAGGAAATTAGCATTACTTAAAGAAAAGAAAACATGACCCTATTTTCATGAGTGCGTATTTTGATGGCCTTCACAATAACTAAAGTGATTCTGCCAAGTTTACTGAAATATCTGTTACCTAGTAATACTGTAGAGAGGAAAGCAGCTGGTGTATCTGATGGATCTGGTCATGATTGCCAAAATGCACTTCACTTGTACTGTTTGCAGCTTTTGTCTTTGGTGTGCTTTTCTATTTCCTTCCACAAAAATCAATATGATTCATTCATGCAACATAAGAACTAGGGACCGTGTGTAACTTAGTTTAAGGGTAACATCAAAATATATATGTTTTCTTAATACCCTAGACATTATAATATTGACTAAAAGAAACAACATCAGAATTTGCAGCTCAGGAGGGTAGGTGTACATAAGGATGCGGTCATGATGCACCAATGAACTCACCAGCACTTCATTGGTGCATCATGACGACCAATGGGCATGATGCACTCCTGCATCAATTACCTACCCTTGTAGGGTTGAGAGGAGGTGAGGTGAGAGAAGGTGAGTCTGCAGTATAAAGTGTACACAGGTAACACAGTAGTAGTGGGTGAACCACCCTCAGTCCTCATTATATTAATTACACAGATAGTAATTACACACACTGTACCGGCCATGCAATGTAACCAGCCATCTATGAACAAATATAAATCACACTGCTACCCTGCTCAAGGACACATGCATATCATCAACCCTTTAAGGGCCGCTGATGCTTCATTGCATCATGCAGTATTGATCGTCATGATGCATGAATACAGCCTTGACGAGTTACTCGCCAGGGCTACATTCACGCATCATGCCGACCCTACTGGATTGATATGCAAACTCCTGGAGGGTCGGCATGATGCTCTGATGAAGTGCTGGTAAGCAGACTCGCCAGCACTTCATTTGTGCATCATGACGACCATGATGCATTCCTGCATCAGCAGCCCTCTAAGGGTTAAAGACTGCATGATGTCCTGAAGTTCATGGTACTTGGTCGTCATGATGCACCAATGCAGTACTGATGCTAGCAATGACTTCATTGGTGCATCATGCTGACCCTTCATCAGCATATATCCAACCAGAAGGGTCTGCATGATACATAGGTGCAGCCCTGGCGAGTTACTCACCAGGTCTATATTCATAAACAAACAGCAATGCCAATTGGCATAATGCATACAGTCAGCACAGCATAAATGGTTAAAATAAGTGGGGGATAGGACAGGATTTGTGCAATTTACCCATCTATTTCAGCACCTGAGACACAAGTTGTCATTAACAATTCAAATTTATATGCATTTGCTGCATGAATTTTCATTTGGTGTAATTATGGGTTGGAGATGCACAGGTCGTGATTTATGTGCGTAGGACTACTTTCGGGTACCTTCAATATGGGTCAATAAAATAGTGCACAAAGGGTAATGATAATCCTAATTCCAAATTTAGCAAACACGTATGGTTGTAAAATCTGCTGGGTTTGTTACCAGGTGGTAATCATTCCTTTCACATACTTGTATGGTACTTGGCTAAATGTTGATAAGATGTAAGGGTGCAGAGTGTCAGCTAGATGAGGGCTCTAATCATTGTGTTATGAGAAATAAAACTAATAAACATTGCAGCATGACCTACCACTGGTTGTGACCTTGGCTGTACTGTAATTCACTTTTTTTCTTTTTTTCAAAATAAGTACATAATCCTCATCCCAAAGTTGTCAGAGTTTCATTGCTATTCCTTTCACCACCGTACTGCCACCTGGGAGTTCTTGTTATGGTGGTTCACTGTTCAGTTTCACGTTTTCAACTGCTATTTTTATTTTTTACAGTATTGCCACTGCCAAAACTAGGCACCATACCGACCCTATGGAATTGATGCACTTCCAGAGTGCTAGAATGATGCACTTATTTAGTTTTGGTGAGTTATTCACCAGTGTTCAGTGTTGCATAATGAGTTCTAGACAACTCCAGAGGTCGAGGGGTTTTCAGGAACTTAGCTTATTGCAGCTTAGATACATAGAAGTTCACAAGAATTCCTCCTAACTGACTGTTACTTCACGAGTTACCCTTCAAGCAGTATTCCACGAGACTGAGCTGAGGGGAATACTGCTTTGAGGTAATTGAGCTGAATCTCTGTATGTATGCATGCTATGTTTCTATAGAACTGATCTACCACGAAAAATTATTTTTTTGTTGTTGGTTTCATATTTCATTGGTTAATTATATCGACAATCCCCCCAACAAAAACCAAGGAATTTGAGGTTATTTGATGAGGTCGCAGTGGAGAACGGGGCCATAAAGAATGGGATCCTCACACCCCTGGGAATGAGCGGCCAGGAATGGTCCTCCCTATGCTTTACCATAAGCCATATCATTCTCAATATGAAATAACGGGATTTACCATGCATGTTTATAGACCTGAAATATAAAAACCACTAGAAGCTGGATCCAGGCTGGATCTCCCATCCCCATCTCCCAGTGACTGTATGGTGGTGGTGGTGGTGGATCTGGGACAACCCCAGCAGCCAGAGCCTGAGATAATGAGCTACAATTACATGGTAATAGGTCCATTGTATGACAGGGTTATAGATGGTAGGGGGCACCGCAGGGGGGGGGGCTCAGCCTATACACCTTAACCCTGCAAGGGTTGCAGATACAGGAGTGCATCATGCTCACCGGTCAGCAAGATGATGCTCACCGGTCAGCATGATGCATCAATACAGCCCCAGACAGGAACTTTGGCAAAAAAAAGTTGTGTTTCCAGTAACCCGACCGACCCTAGCATAACAGGACAAAACATTTTTTTTTTTTTTGGGGGGGGGGGGGACTTTGATGAACTATTGTCATTTTTTAGGATCTTTTCTTAATTTTTTGAAAGTTTTCATACTTTTTTGAGGATTAATTTTTTGAAAGTTTTCATACTTTTTTGAGGATATTTTTTTTTTATTATTCATTTTCACCCCCTCATTCACGGTTGTCAACTTTTTCCATCATTATTTTGCAATGAAATCAAAAAATTTGATGCATCCATTGATATGTGCCGTAACATTTCCTATCATGTAAAAAAGAAAATTAAAATCGGACCTACCAACCCTACCTTTTCAAATTATGTTACTGGAAACAAACAACATTTTTTTCTGGCCTTACCAGGGCTACAGGGTTATAGATGGCAGGGGGCTGGGCAGAGGGGGTGGCTTCATGATGATCAATGGGCATGATGCATTAATGCATTATGTGTTCTTTAAAGGGTTAACATATGTGCACATGCAGACTACATAGAATATAGAGATGTGGCCTTGTAACAATATCATATTGGGGTGTATTATGTGATGGTTTATGTGCTGGAAGTATGGGAACTTTATCCTACAGTGGTGGGGAATAGGCACAGATCATGTTGGACATGTTATTGTATGGCTTTACTGCTGATATCAGCTAACATTTACTTTGCTAGATTCCTATTTGAAAAGTCTGGAGAAAAAAATGTGTGAATATATAGAGAATTTATTATTAATTGATTTAATACTCTAAAGATCCTGGCCTTCTAAAGGGAATCATGGCAGTTACTGGTCCTTTAAATGACAAGTCAAGAGGCCTAGTTCCACTATAAGTAGTACTTCATTGTCTTATTGGCTGTGGTTTGGGAGGGGAGAGGGCCACTGGCGAGGGTTTGGTCTGCGAAATTGTTTAAATTTCCCAGGAAATACAGCATTCATGTTTTACTTGAAGAGGGGACGTCAAACTAGGGTATGTATTTGTGGCCTTCTAATACAGTTCAAATTATCAATTATGCAAGCATTATATATAACTTGTTCTGCATATCAATTTGAACACATAACTCTCTATACATACATGAGGTGTCAGTGACCCTGTCCCCATCTGCCTCTTGTGTACAGAGTAAATATGGTGCCACTGTTCACCCCAGGCACCATCTGCTCTGTACACTTCATGTATGTGTGTGAGCAACTCAATATATGGCTGGTCATCTTTAACCCTTTAAATGCCAACATTGGATTTGTGCATTATGCACACTAGTCGAGGTGCACTGATGAAATGCTGGAGGGTCTTCCTACCACCACTTTATTGGTGCACCATAATGACCCCCATTAAGGTTATTCACAAAGTTGAAGATAATGAAAATTCATGATTGGATGGAAATTGTTATTCTCACCAAAATTTATCACTCACTCTGAGGTAAGATGTGCATGCCTCAGAGTACGATTTTGAAATTCTCTCTTTGGTTATTGTGGTGTATTTCATAAAACACATTTTAAGACACGTCCTGGAGGTATCCTAAAATGTCAATTCAACTATTTTTCTATATGTGGTAGAAGATTTGCCACATGGAATGTTTGCCAGAATTCAAGTCTGGCAAGTACGTTTTTAGAATTACAAACTATTCTCAAAATCAGCGAACCTGCCTGAAAATTCACTCACTTCACCCAAAACTCAAGAATGTACTCTAAACTTTCTGAATAAGCTTCCTGACAATGTATCAATCCATTGGTATGATACATCAATGCCATATTGGCCTGGAACCTTTCATTAGCAGCATAGCATTGGTACAATTTTACTAAGTAATACGCTGATACTGCCATAGCAAAGGCGTAGGAAGCAAATCTTCATTGGGGGGGGGCGGCAGGGGCCCCACACTGACCACCTTGAATTGTCAGCTCAAGCACACTAGCGCCTATACATGCCTACATATAATTTATATAGAAAAGTAATTTTTTTATGAATTTTAGGCCTGATTTGAAGCCCAGGCCCCCATTTTCTCATCCCATTACAATATCAGTTTAATGTGAAATGCAAAGTTTAAGCTTCTTGTTCAATTTATTATAACTTCTTGGCAAAGTTTTTGGGGGGCCCAGACATACTCAGGCCCCACCTCCTTTCCTACGCCTCTGCATATATCATGACATAGCTAGTCTGGTGAGTATCCCTCCCATATTCTAGGTTTGGCATAATGCATAGATGTATACAGTCAATGAAAAAGGAGTTCCATATCTGTCAAGACAATACTGCCCTTAAATGTTTTAACTAAATTTCTTCACAAGTCTTTTTTTTACACATTCTAACACTACATTACTTGTCTATGAATATTTTCCATTCATAAAAGTACCAAAAAGAAAGAAAGAAAAAAAACACGTTCCAAACTTTGTAAATTACCTTCCAGAATCAACAGATCTCTTGATAGAAAAAGAAATAAAGAAATGGCGTCTGATAAAGTCTATATACACAAGCCCATCCTGCAGTTTCCAGGAAAGTAACGATGAGTAAATGACCTTTGTGACCAATACCAATGTCTGACGTGTATATGGCACATGTATGTGCCAATACAACACTCACACACAATTACATTTACATATATATAATATACTATATGAGACATCATTAACCCTTTAAGGGCCGCCGATGCATTTATGCATCATGCCTATTGGTCGTCATGATGCAGGGATGCAGCCCTGGTGAGTTACTCAGCAGGGCTGCATTATGCATCATGCCGACCCTTTGGGAGCCAGGCAGATACACCCGGAGAGTCGGCATGATGCTCCAATGAAGTCTCACCAGCATTTCATCGGTGCATCATTACGGCCAATGGGCATGATGCACTCATGCATCAGCGGCATTTAAAGGGTTAACACACACACACATTGTCAGCAGTGTTTTAGATGTATTTACATGCATAAGTGATCTGCATAATGTCAGCAGCAGAAGTTTTTTACTTCCTTCTGCAAATAGAAGACCCACACATGTAAACGCACTTGGAGGTGGAATACATGTAAAGCATGAATAAACGATCATTTGAGACAATGTTTATGGTGGATGTGTGCTTTCACGGCTACGTTAAACTGACCAGCACACCAATATATAAATACAGAATTGAGTAAGAAAATCAATAGAGATCCTTGTCGCTCTGCAATGTCAGAGTGATCTCGGGAATGTCAGCAGAACAATAGCAATATCAGGATGATGTAAGCAATGTTAGCAATGTCAGAGTGAAATCAGTGATGTGAGAGTGACATCAGCCTCAATGTCAGATTGATGTTAAAATGTCATCATACTAGCAGCAATGTCAGAGTGAAGGCAGCAATATCAGAGTGTTATCAGCAATGAACGAGTAATGTCAGCAATGTTAGAGCGACACCACAATGACAAAGTGATGTCAGCAATATCAGAGTGATGTCAGCAATGTCAGAATGACGTCAGCAATGATAGAATGACATCAGTCATGTCAGAATGACGTCAACAATGTCAGAGTGATGTAAGCAATATCAGAGTCATATCAGTTATGTCATTATGATATCAGCAATGTTTTAGTGATACTAGCAATGTCAGAGTGATATCAGCAATGTCAGAATGACATCAGCAATGTCAGAGTGACATCAGCAATGTCAGAGTGATGATTGAAATAGTCTCAATGAATGTCAATGAGAGTGACTTGATCCTTGTCAATTAGAGTGACGTCAGCAGGGATTGGTGTCCACCTGACTCTGTGTGCGCGCACAGACTACATGCATGTGTGCATGTTACCCGAGTGCCCATGAGTGTTTATTTAACATTGTGTGCACGTTAAGTGCCGCTACACGTGCAGCTACTTAATTATTAACCACCCCCAGAGGCCGCCACTCAGCAACATTTAACTCTTTACGGGTGACTAATGCATTGGTGCATCATGCCCATTGGTCTTCATGATGCACCAATGAAGTGCTGGCGAGTCTGCCGCCAGGACTTCATTGGTGCATCATGCCAACCCTCTGGTGATGATTCAACTTGATAGCGACCACTTGATGCATTGATGCCGCCCTGAGGAGTTACCCTAATTTATTGCTACATTCATAATGACAAATTCTCATGATGACATTATTAAAAGGGTTAGAGCAGCCATTCCGCATCATTTAATTGACTCCCTCTCACCGTGGCACTGGGGCAGCCCAAAACAAAAGGCCAGGGATTCTGCTCTGGGTTAGGGAAGGCACCCATGTCATGCATCCCTAACCCCATGCCCCCCCCCCTCACTGTCAATACCCCCCTGTGGGCCCATGGGAACGGTCGATCACACGCCGCCATGCCAACAATAGGATCGGTCATGATCGGTTTCCTCTTCACGTCAATTATTCACGTCGTCGCCGCCTCCCGCCAAATCTCGCCTTGATTAGCGTGATCTCGTGAGACTGAGGTTTGGGACGCTGACATTGGCTGTAGTCACTGTTTGGGTAAACCTCTGAGGGCCACATGGTGCATTAATGCATCATGCCCTATGGTTGACATGATACATGAATACAGCCCTAGTGAGTAACTCGCCATGGCTACACTTGCATAGTATCGGCATGATGCACCAATGAATATTGAATTGCTCATCAGCGCTTCACGAGTTGATAATAAATACGATATCAAACTGTAACAGGGATCTGCAGGCATGATGCCGTCTTTACCCTTTAAGGGAAATCATTTCATTAATGCATATTCATTAATGCATCATGCCAATCGATCGTCATGATGCATGAATGTAGCCCTAGTGAGGGCCATGGTAAGTTGCATCATGCCGACCCTACAGGGTTGATACACGCTCGGAGTGTCAGCATGATGCTCCAATGAAGTACTGGCGAGCAGTCTCGCCAGTACTTCATTGGTGCATCATGATGACAAATGGCCACGATGCACTCCTGCATCAGCAGCCCATAAAGGGTTAACTCAACCCCACCTCCACCCCCCACCCCCAGGGGAATGAGGCGTAACACGGTTTGTTTAAGCAGCACCAATCAGTGCATTGTTAAGTGTTACTAAATGAGGATCTCCCTGTCTCTAAGTAGCTTAACTGACAACTAAATTCATTACCACCCTTACATTCCAAAACACAGCTGCTAAATCAAATCAACTCCTTTTATTGGTGTCCAATAATGACCAAATAAGGGCATATTGAGCCTGTAATAGTTAAGCATGTAAACCCAATTATGACGTACCACTCTGCACTACTGGTGCCAATTATGATGTACCACTCTGCACTACTGGTGCCAATTATGACGTACCACTCTGCACTACTGGTGCCAATTATGACGTACCACTCTGCACTACTGGTGCCAATTATGACGTACCACTCCGCACTACTGGTGCCAATTTTGACGTACCACTCTGCACTACTGGTCCCAATTATGACGTACCACTCTGCACTACTGGTGCCAATTATGATGTACCACTCTGCACTACTGGTGCCAATTATGACGTACCACTCTGCACTACTGGTGCCAATTATGACGTACCACTCTGCACTACTGGTGCCAATTATGACGTACCACTCTGCACTACTGGTGCCAATTATGACGTACCACTCTGCACTACTGGTGCCAATTTTGACGTACCACTCTGCACTACTGGTCCCAATTATGACGTACCACTCTGCACTACTGGTGCCAATTATGACGTACCACTCTGCACTACTGGTGCCAATTATGACGTACCACTCTGCACTACTGGTGCCAATTTTGACGTACCACTCTGCACTACTGGTGCCAATTATGACGTACCACTCTGCACTACTGGTGCCAATTATGACGTACCACTCTGCACTACTGGTGCCAATTATGACGTACCACTCTGCACTACTGGTGCCAATTATGACATAACACTCTGCACTACTGGTGCCAATTATGACGTACCACTCTGCACTACTGGTGCCAATTATGACGTACCACTCCGCACTACTGGTGCCAATTATGACGTACCACTCTGCACTACTGGTGCCAATTATGACGTACCACTCTGCACTACTGGTGCCAATTATGACGTACCACTCCGCACTACTGGTGCCAATTTTGACGTACCACTCTGCACTACTGGTCCCAATTATGACGTACCACTCTGCACTACTGGTGCCAATTATGATGTACCACTCTGCACTACTGGTGCCAATTATGACGTACCACTCTGCACTACTGGTGCCAATTATGACGTACCACTCTGCACTACTGGTGCCAATTATGACATAACACTCTGCACTACTGGTGCCAATTATGACGTACCACTCTGCACTACTGGTGCCAATTATGACATACCACTCCGCACTACTGGTGCCAATTATGATGTACCACTCTGCACTACTGGTGCCAATTATGACGTACCACTCTGCACTACTGGTGCCAATTATGATGTACCACTCTGCACTACTGGTGCCAATTATGACATAACACTCTGCACTACTGGTCCCAATTATGACATACCACTCTGCACTACTGGTCCCAATTATGATGTACCACTCTGCACTACTGGTGCCAATTATGACGTACCACTCTGCACTACTGGTCCCAATTATGACGTACCACTGTGCACTATTCCAAGGATACACTGTAAGAATGTCCCCGAAATAAAGACTGAATCCTTGTCCCAAAGTTGCTAGAGATCCATCGTTATATTCACAGTGTTTCCTTGAACCGCCATACTGCCACCTGGGGCTTCTTGTAAAAACTAAACTGGCTCACTGCAATACTCTTCAGTTGTATCAGGTTCCCTGGTAGATTCAGAAGTTATATTTTATAGTGTACCTTGTGGGCCCCATACAGCAGTGTATCTACCACATAGGGTCGTCATGATGCATTGATGCAGCTCTGGCGAGTTACTCACAAGGCCTGCATTTATGCATCATGCCGACCATGAAGGATCAAATAGTTGAGATAGGGAGATCCGTTGGGAGATATAACCACATGTGTTTAAATGTCCAATAATGCCTTGATATCTTGATATACCTTTTGGTTAAATAATTAATCAGGGGCGTAGGAAAAGGGGGGGGGGCAGGGGGGCCTCCCCCCAATAGTGAGGAGGTTCCCTATATAAGTCTATATAAAAATATAGCAGGCCCCTGCAACCGAGACCCCTGCCCCCCACCCATAAAGATTTGCTTCCTACGCCCCTGTTAATGAAGGCATGAGGAGCTATATTTCGATGTATCATGAAGACCAAGGGGCATCAAAGTACACTCGACAGGGCTGACCAAGGGGTACAATATCAGGAGCGTAGGAAGCAATTTTTTATGGGGGGGGGGCACAGGGCTCTAGGTTGGGGGGGGCTGCTATATTTTTATATGGGCTTATATAGGGAACATTTTCATTATTGGGGGTCCCAGGCCCCCTGCCCCCCCCCCCCTTTTCCTACGCCCCTGAATATGTATTAATATGTATCAAAGTACTCAAAGTACGCATGTAAGGGTAAACACCAGATTGGATTCTAACTAAATGACAATATAAGGCGATATAAGTGATATTTGTTGATTGTATTATTCTGACCTTATCTACTTCACGGGTTATTAAACATGCAGAGATGGCAGACAGGCGACAAAGAGGCTCTCATTTGCATATTTGATTGGATGTTTTTTGTCATGTGACGGACGGACGGACGCTGCGTCTGAAATGACGTGTGTCGTAGTGTAAAAGTGCCCGGATGGAATCATGACAGGAAGTTTGATGTGACACGCACATGCGCATAGGTGAGTGGTGATAAATGACGTATTGACATACATGAATAAATCAGGGATGTCACGGTTAAAAATAGATGAAAATGTAAATGAATAGATAAATTGATAAATGAATAAGTAAATAAAGAGATTGCTGTAATTCTTCGCTTTTATCTCTTATCTTTTTATTAATAGAATTTGTAGGAGGAAACAAGTTATTCGGCTCTTTTTTTGTGCGTGTTTTTTTTCCAAAGCCTACGCTCTAAAAATAAAACAACACTACTATTTCTCCACATTTACATTTGGATGACATTTTTATTTGTAGCTTGAACCAACAGTTTCGGCACATGTGCCTTCATCAGGGTTGTTCATTTCACACATATACAGTATGAGGTAGTGCGTGGGTCCATACGGTAGATGCTGATGCCCAATCATTATTATTATAACAATATGAGTTATAAATAGAATCAATAAGATGATGATGTCATACTTGGAGTGGTGTTATTCGGCTCTTAGAGCTAGTTTAATTGTCATACTTGGAGTGGTGTTATTCGGCTCTTTGAGCTAGTTTAATTGTCACCTCCAACAATATTCTTTTTTTAAGGATTTATACAGAATATACAACAAAAACGACAACAATAACAACAAGAACAGGATCAGCGACATAATACATACATACAAGCCAGGTCAATAAACGACCAAGCAGCCATGACATTGTGAATCGTCTTCTGTTTGATTTGGAAATAAAACACACATGTTGAATCAGCACTGATTTTTAGGTAGATGTTAAATCACAACTGATTTGATGCTGTGTGAACTTCCAAAGTCAACTATCAGTAAATTTCAACCTTGCATCAACTGTTTCATATACAATCAATATTGATTCAACTCTAGTGTGCCAAAATGGGTCTGATATATGCTATATTTATTGACTGCATAATCTGTTCATTAACTATGTATAGACACAGTTTTATTTGAGTTGAATAAAGGGATTCGGCACTGCCTGATTCTATTTGGTTGTCTTACGGATATGTATATATACAGTAATAGTGACAGTAAATGTACGACGTGCGGATGTTGGTTTCTTACCTGAAAGCTGTAGGATATATGTTACGATATCATTATATGAGACGTCAATAACTCTTTTAACTCATAGATTACGAAACAATAAGGACACCAGACTATATACCTACTCATGTGTTAATGTGTAAATCAGGAATGAGAAGGATTTACACCTTTTGATTTTCCACTCACTCTACTTGTAAATCCCTCAGATCCTCTGCCCCCAGCTATAGTGTAAATTATGGGACAACGGACCCGCTTGATCCCTATATAAAACACCATCTTTGATAGACCAAGATGTCTGTATCTAAAGCGTCTTCACACGTTCTCAATCAGGTCCCCATTCACCCACCTCCCAGTGTCTCTGTGTCTGCACACAATAGGATAAAGCAGACGACAAAGAACTTCCCGCCCAAACACACAGACGCTGATCCAAAAGCAGACGACTTTTGGTGTCCCCCATTGTATCCTCCCCTATTATCGCCTTCTCCCCCGCCTTCTTCTGTGACATAATGGGCGGGGCAGACAAAGGGGGCGGTGTAACAGGTTGCTACGGAAACTCCCGCGCTTTGTTTTAGACAACAATGGCTGCTCATTTACTGTCTATTCAAATATCGTCTGCTCCGGCCAAATGGACGCTGGACGGACGCGGCACGGACGCAGCATGGACGCTGGGAGTGGTAGGTCCTGTTAGGGATGCCACAAAAAGGACACCTCATGCAGGGGCTGGGTGGGGGTGGGGGCTTGAGGGAAGGGAGGGGGCGTAGAAAAAAGGAAGACTAAAAAGACAGATGGAGAGTGCGTCCCCATAGTTTTTGTGTAATTAGTATGTGATCCTGTCATCACGAATTGGTTCCTCGCTTTTACATAAAAACTCAGACACGTTTCTTGTCCCTCTCAATTCAAATGCCCCTGGGGCTGGGGCTGCAGGGACCATGGGAAATGGAGTAGGGGGGGGGGGTAAAAGTTATGGGACATAAAAAGATGGAGAAATGCATTACGACAGAAAGTCACCAGAGCTATTATAAAGGAGATGAAATGGAATGTCCAGAGAAATCAGAAAGTTATAGAGAAAAGACAGAGATAAAACAATGATAAAAATGATATGTGAAAAAAAAGAAGAAAAAGAAAAAGAACAGCATTGAGTAATTGTGAGTGCAGATCTTGGCATCTGGAATCAAGTGTATGCGTGCTTGTCTTTCTTACATGTTATTTTTTTCTTTTCTTTCCTTTACTTGTTTCTTTCAAGTTAATCATTTCAGTACTGCAAAATTCGAGCGTAGGGGGAGGGAGAGAGGGAAAGGAGTCTTTCTTTTTAAGTTAGATCCAAAAGCTGTCTGTTTAGGTATAGATGGATCGGGAGGAGATTTGGGATGGGGTGAGGGGAGGGGGGGGCGTAAGTAGATAATGACCCTGGATTAACACCCTGCAGACTGGGGGCAAACTGTGAGCATTATATAGACTATATACCGGGTATATACAAAGTCCGGGATATAAAATCTCCTACTCCTGGCAGTTAGATAGGGTATACATTAGAAGGTTATCTAAACTACATGATTTAATACTTCTATTTAAGGACAAATCCAGCATGAAAGAGGCCTATCACAGCTCACACTATGTCATGGTGCACACGATATTTGTCTGTAACTGTAGGATTTGAACAGTTCCCAATTTCATTGGAAATGGTATATAAACGTTGTATACGTAATTATCTTGCAGTAACAAGTTTATATAAACCTTGTATACGTAATTATCTTGCAGTAACAAGTTTATCGCAGGCCTTACACCAGGAGTTCTTTTAGCCCAGGGGTCTGTTACACAACCGAAATCTGTGGTCCCTTATTATAATTTATTAGAAAATATGTTACAAGTAAAAACCTAGGTGGTGTTCACTAATTTTTCGTGCTCTTTAGTAGATTAGCAAGATCCACTTATTTCTATTCTGAGGTAGCAGGTTGTCCCATGGGTGTGGCCATTGCAGGAGCTTGTTGCCAGTGAGTTCTATCGATAAGACCTATCAGATGGGTACCAGTTGGCCCCCGAGAGGACCGCAGTGAAGAGTTGGTGTCATTTCATTGGATGATAATCAAACCAGCTAAGTCCGTATAGAAATTGTTAGGTGTTTCATAACTATTCTTTAATATTTTGATGGTGTTCTTTAATTTATTTCTGGTGGTCGTAAAGGGGTTTATGCAGTGTTACATAAATAAAAGTTATACAGACCTAAATAGGGGTACTAAGTTTTTTAATAAATTGAAAACAATGTAATTTTGTTATAGTTATATATCGGGAAGTCCCAAAATACACACATAAAGATAACAACTTGTTTGATTATGATATTATTCCAATAGTTTTGGCACTATAAAAGCACCTAAATATTGCTCACTATTTTGTGCTAGTTAATTTTTGTTTAATAACATGCTCTTTAATATTATGGGCATATTTTTAATTGCCTTTAGGGGTCATTTTACAGGATTTTAGTTGTTGTAGAGGGCCTTTAAATATATATTTAGCTTATGTCTGTATAGATTAATTAAATTATTTCTAACATCATATGGGGTTTGCATTTATTTTGCAGGTGTTATGGGGCCCTGTGATGATGTAGTACACAAAAATGTGTCGTTTACCATGTACCCCATACTTTATGGACGAGCACCAATATTAACTACCAGGAAATGATTAAAGAACATGAATGTATTTGGTACTCTTCCAGTCGAATACACATTATAAAACAGAATTATTTCTTACTCTGCTTCGTGATCTTTTTTTAAACATTTTAGCAGTTAAGAGCACAAATTAACTAGCACCATTTGTGTAACAGACCCCTGGGCCTTTTAGAGACTAGCGGTGCATTCATGCATCTAGTGCATTGGTCGTCATGATGCATGGACATAGCAAACATGAATCCTTGACACCATCATGCAATTCACGCAAGGTTAGTTTTCCCAAAGGCACCTAAATCTGAAATGTATTCTTTTCCCACCCAATTCACAGAAATCCCCTATTCCATCCATACCCTTGATACATGTACAAATCGTTCCCACATGCAGCACGTAATCTGCAATATGCACCTATAGCGGAGAGGATGACCGCCGTGCATGTCAACAATACGGAACAAACGAAAGGGACATTGGATAAATTAAACAATTATATCAGAGGCGTATGAAGCAAATCTTTCTTTGACCATCTTGAATTGTCGGCTCAAGTGCAATAGTAGCTATTACCTATATAACATTTGTATTGAAAAGTAATTTCTATGAATTTTTGATCCAATTTGAGGCCCAGGCCTCTATTTTCCCTATCCCATTCCAATATCAATCTAATTAGAGATCAATTTTTTAGAATCTTGCTCAATTTATTATGAATTCTTGGCAATTTTTTTTTTTGGGGGGGGGCAGACATGCTCAGGCCGCAGCTCCTTTATGATTGGGGGGGGAAGGCCCCCCTGCCCCCCTTTTCCAACGCCTCTGATGTCAACATCTATAATAACATTTCTGATATATCTATATCTTCTTAACCCTGTACTGGCTACATACTTGGTTACTGCACGTATCTTTGGCCGTCATGATGCGCGAATGCAGGCCGTCACGATGCGCGAATGCAGGCCGTCACGATGCGCGAATGCAGGCCGTCACAATGCGCGAATGCAGGCCGTCACGATGCGCGAATGCAGGCCGTCACGATGCATGAATACAAGCCGTCATGATGCACGAATGCAGGCCTGCACTTCTTTGGTGCATCATGCCGACCCTCTTTCAGTGTACCAGCCATGTAGAGTTAGCATGATGCATGAATGCAGTCCTGGTGAGTTCTACATTCGTGCATCATGACGACCAATGGGCATGATGCAACAATGCATCAGCGGCCCTTAAAGGGTTCAAGGGTTCAATGACAGGAAAAAAACTGTTTGGAAAAAGTAAAATGTAATTGAGGTCTTTATTGACATTGATACAAAGAAGGAAATCTTAGACAAACCAAACTGAATAGTTTTTAAAAGTCATTTTTTGAGTATGGGATTTAATAACACATTGTATATAAGTTGGCGATGCTTGTTTTCATTGAATTTGATTAATATATACTCATTTTGTCATGAAACAGAAGTTAACGTGTGAGCTGTTTAAATTTACATCAGGCCAAAAAAAAAAAAGAAGCTGGGTTTCCAGTCCTTAACATGGTCCAAAAAGTAGAGGTAGGTAGGTTTTTTTGTGTTTCATTTTTTTTTTTGCATCCAATGCCTTATACTTTGCCAGGTTTTCGACGGTTATTATAACAAAGGATCGTTTCCTGTACGAAATATGAGAAAATGATGTGGAAATATTTGTAGAAAACTGTTTGGAAAAAGTAAAATGTAATTGAGGTCTTTATTGACATTGATACAAAGAAGGAAATCTTAGACAAACCAAACTGAATAGTTTTTAAAAGTCATTTTTTGAGTATGGGATTTAATAACACATTGTATATAAGTTGGCGATGCTTGTTTTCATTGAATTTGATTAATATATACTCATTTTGTCATGAAACAGAAGTTAACGTGTGAGCTGTTTAAATTTACATCAGGCCAAAAAAAAAAAAGAAGCTGGGTTTCCAGTCCTTAACATGGTCCAAAAAGTAGAGGTAGGTAGGTTTTTTTGTGTTTCATTTTTTTTTTTGCATCCAATGCCTTATACTTTGCCAGGTTTTCGACGGTTATTATAACAAAGGATCGTTTCCTGTACGAAATATGAGAAAATGATGTGGAAATATTTGTATATCTCCCGAAAAAAAAATTTTGACATAAAAACTTTTTAAAAGAAATGAAAACATCTTCAAAAATGTGAAAAAATGTGAAAAAAATTCTTAGGTTGGCCCTTTTTAGCTGAGGTTGGTCGGGTGACCGGAAACCTTTTTTTCGGCCTCACCAACAGTCTCTACTAGTACTGTATAAAGTTGGGACCAATAAATACACGTCAGAAGCCTATTTATTAAGGCAGAGGAAAGATATCACTAGCATGAGATGTCTAAATGGCTCGTATATATAGTGTATATAGGATAGGCATGTAATTAAAAGTTAATTCATCCCAGCTTTATAGCCATGCTGGAAACAGTACATCAATATAGCATATTCCATGAGCACTATATAAGCGTGTCAGGCATTGTAAAAGTGTGACCATAACTAAAGGCTGACTACACATAAATATACACTGCCACACTGTGTGCCGCATGGTGAGTGGTTTTATAGCTGTGTTTATACCACGATTTCGGCACTTCGGGTGGGTTTATATGCAGTTTAGCCGTGCATTATTCTGCATATACCACCCTTGTGCATTTTTGAAATTTTTGGTATATACTTTTTCGAGGTCACGTTGGACTTAGAATATTTTTGGAGACGCTGGCGGACATAGAAATTTAGCCTCGCCATTGTTTCAATGTGAAAAATCGTCCCA
Source organism: Acholoe squamosa (assembly GCA_949317995.1). Taxonomy (NCBI): domain Eukaryota; kingdom Metazoa; phylum Annelida; class Polychaeta; order Phyllodocida; family Polynoidae; genus Acholoe; species Acholoe squamosa. The sequence continues at coordinate 5,962,292 of OX439048.1, forward strand.
ACTCGTATCAGGATTGAACCCCGGCCGCAGTGGTGGTAGGCGAAGGCCTTAGCCATAGCGCCACACTGAACAGTGATGAAATCCAATGTGAAGGGAAATAAGTTCTAACCTGCTATGTTTCCAGTCAGTTTTCGTATGGAATCCAACCATAACATGTTATAATATTAAAATCCCAAGAAGTATTCGATCCATAGACGAGGAATGCGTGCTAATTGTCTCCATTTTCTTCAATATAAATAAGAATCCATTGATTTTCCAAACCGGTCCGCAGTTTTCGCCGTCTTCCTCGTACGGCGAGCGGATGACCTATATCCACATCCGGGCCCCTGACACACTTTCGCCGAACAAGGAGGCGGGTGGGAATGGCCGGACCGCCACTCGCGTACGTTGGGAAAATCAATGGATTCTTATTTACAAAAACAATGGCTTCGCGCAGGGCAGCCACAGGCCGTGTCGCTAGCACTTACAAAATGTCTTCGCCTGGCTATATTCTTTGGATTTCAGGTAAGAAATTGATACAAAATGGAGGAAATGGTGGTATAAACCTATTAGGTAATGCATATCGGGGCCCCACGGGCTGTATATGCTGTATATACCCTCGCCGCTCCGCGGCTCAGGTATATACAGCATATACAGCCCTAGGGCCCCGATATGCATCATCTATTAGCTTAATATTAGAGCAGCAAGCACTAGCTGGGTCAGTAAAGGAGTAAGATGGGGAGGGTGTTTTTGTTTCAGAGTCTATGCCGCTGTCTGACACTCCCTCTTATTGTGTTTTTTTTTATGGGGTAGGATAGAACATATTGGGGGCAAACGCACGTGGATGCATGTCCACATATTCCATCAATACCAAGGGTATACAGAGGCGTAGGAAGCAAATCATCATTGGGGGGGGGGGGGGCAGTGAGGGCCCCGTCGCGACCACCTTGATTTGTCGGCTGAAGCATGATGTCGCCTATACATATGTATATAGAATTTGTATAGAAAAGTATTTTTTGGTGAATTTGTGATCTAACTTAAGATCAGATCCCCATTTTCGCTATCCAATGACCATTTTAATCTAATTTGAGATGCAATGTACAGACTGAACTCCTCGTCTCTCTCGTATTCTAATTTGAGATGCAAAGTTTTAGCTTCTTTTCATTTTTCTTTTCCTACGCCCCTGAGTATAGCAGTTCAGGGGGGTGTTGCTTGTATACTAAATAGAGCTAGGAGTAGATACATACTTTTGTCGCATACTCTTAGTGAGGGATGCCTCTCCATCCAAGTGAGCCAAATCATCCGTGGATTTTCTGATCGTCAACTTTGTTGAAACAAGCCCCTTGATCTCGCGTGTTAGGATTTATCCCCACTCAGTAACCTCACCACCACAATCTCCCCCTCTCCCCTATCCCGGTGGGTGGGCGGCGCCTGTGCTGGGCTCCCCTGTCGGGAATCCCGGCCTCCAGGGCCTTGTTTGCCGGAGTAGGATCCCCTCCTGGGGCGGTCTGCATGCAAACGTCAACCACACGTCACAGCTAGCATCTCCCTTGTAGCAATTGATGTAACGTCACGATTGGCGTCATAGGGCCTCATAGACGTAGCGTCACAGAGCGTCAAATATATCGTCACAGTCATGATTGGCGTCATAAAGCGTCATATACTTTCTGTTGCATAGCGTCAGCTAAATATCAAAAGTAGCATTATGTAGCGTCACAATCCGAATCATACTTAGCCTCACATATCGTCAAGTATGACAACCCCTCCTTTAGACTGCGGCTCTTCCTTTAGACTATGACCCCTCCTTTAGACTATGACCCCTCCTTTAGACTGTGACCCCTTCTTTAGACTATGACCCCTCCTTTAGACTATGACCCCTCCTTTAGACTGTGACCCCTCCTTTAGACTGTGACCCCTTCTTTAGACTATGACCGCTCCTTTAGACTATGACCCCTCCTTTAGACTGTGACCCCTTCTTTAGACTGCGACCCTTCCTTTAGACTGTGACCCCTTCTTTAGACTGTGACCCCTCCTTTAGACTGTGACCCCTCCTTTAGACTGCGATCCCTCCTTTAGACTGCGACCCCTCCTTTAGACTGAGACCCCTCCTTGAGACTATGACCCCTCCTTTAGACTGTGACCCCTCCTTTAGACTATGACCCCTCCTTTAGACTGCGACCCCTCCTTTAGACTATGACCCCTCCTTTAGACTGCGACCCCTCCTTTAGACTGTGACCCCTTCTTTAGACTGTGACCCCTTCTTTAGACTGCGACCCCTCCTTTAGACTGTGATCCCTTCTTTAGACTGCAACCCCTTCTTTAGACTGCGACCCCTCCTTTAGACTGTGACCCCTTCTTTAGACTGCAACCCCTCCTTTAGACTATGATCCCTCCTTAGACTGTGACCCCTCCTTTAGACTGTGACCCCTTCTTTAGACTGCGACCCCTCCTTTAGACTATGACCCTGACTTTAGACTTTGACCCCTCCTTTAGACTGTGACCCTTCCTTTAGACTGCGACCCCTCCTTTTGACTATGACCCCTCCTATAGACTGCGACCCCTCCTTTAGACTATGACCCCTCCTTTAGACTGTGACCCCTTCTTTAGACTGCGACCCCTCCTTTAGACTGTGACCCCTTCTTTAGACTGCACACCCTCCTTTAGACTATGATCCCTCCTTTAGACTGTGACCCTTCCTTTAGACTGTGACCCCTTCTTTAGACTGCCACCCCTCCTTTAGACTATGACCCCTTCTTTAGACTGTGACCCCTCCTTTAGACTGCGATCCCTCCTTTAGACTGCGACCCCTCCTTTAGACTGAGACCCCTCCTTGAGACTATGACCCCTCCTTTAGACTGTGACCCCTCCTTTAGACTATGACCCCTCCTTTAGACTGTGACCCCTCCTTTAGACTGCGACCCCTCCTTTAGACTATGACCCCTTCTTTAGACTGCGACCCCTTCTTTAGACTGCGACCCCTCCTTTAGACTGTGACCCCTTCTTTAGACTGCAACCCCTTCTTTAGACTATGATCCCTCCTTTAGACTGTGACCCCTCCTTTAGACTGTGACCCCTTCTTTAGACTGCGACCCCTCCTTTAGACTATGACCCCGACTTTAGACTTTGACCTCTCCTTTAGACTGTGACCCCTCCTTTAGACTGCGACCCCTCCTTTAGACTATGACCCCTCCTTTAGACTGCGACCCCTCCTTTGTACTATGACCCCTCCTTTAGACTGTGACCCCTTCTTTTGACTGCGACCCCTCCTTTAGACTGTGACCCCTTCTTTAGACTGCAACCCCTCCTTTAGACTATGATCCCTCCTTTAGACTGTGACCCCTCCTTTAGGCTGTGACCCCTTCTTTAGACTGCGACCCCTCCTTTAGACTATGACCCCTTCTTTAGTCTCTGACCCCTCCTTTAGACTATGATCCCTCCTTTAGACTATGACCCCTTCTTTAGACTGCAACCCCTCCTTTAGACTATGATCCCTCCTTTAGACTGCGACCCCTCCTTTAGACTGTGACCTCTTCTTTAGACTGCGACCCCTCCTTTAGACTGTGACCCCTTCTTTAGACTGCAACCCCTCCTTTAGACTATGATCCCTCCTTTAGACTGCGACCCCTCCTTTAGACTATGACCCCTTCTTTAGACTGTGACCCCTCCTTTAGACTGTGACCCCTCCTTTAGACTGTGACCCCTCCTTTAGACTATGATCCCTCCTTTAGACTATGACCCCTTCTTTAGACTGTGACCCCTTCTTTAGACTGTGACCCCTCCTTTGGACTATGATCCCTCCTTTAGACTGCGACCCCTCCTTTAGACTATGACCCCTTCTTTAGACTGCGACGCCTCCTTTAGACTATGACCCCTCCTTTAGACTGTGACCCCTTCTTTAGACTGCGACCCCTCCTTTAGATTATGACCCCTCCTTTAGACTGCGACCCCTCCTTTAGACTATGACCCCTCCTTTAGACTATGACCCCTTCTTTAGACTGCGACCCCTTCTTTAGACTGCGACCCCTCCTTTAGACTGTGACCCCTTCTTTAGACTTCAACCCCTCCTTTAGACTATGATCCCTCCTTTAGACTGTGACCCCTCCTTTAGACTGTGACCCCTTCTTTAGACTGTGACCCCTCCTTTAGACTATGATCCCTCCTTTAGACTGCGATCCCTCCTTTAGGCTGCGACCCCTCCTTTAGACTGAGACCCCTCCTTTAGACTGCGACCCCTCCTTTAGACTGCGACCCCTCCTTTACGCTGCGACCCCTCCTTTTAGGCTGCGACCCCTCCCTTAGGCCGCTACCCCTCCTTTAGTCCGTGACCCCTCATTTTAGGTTGCCACCCCTCATCAGGCTGCAACCCCTCCTTTCCTAAACCTGCCACTGGTATAATTATGCAGAGAAATAAAACATATAACAATCTCCAACAGGAGGTCTGGATATCAGATACAAATTATTCATGTTATTGCGGCCTGCTGCTGAGTGGCTGTGGATAATTTGTATAAATTAGACAGTGTCTGCTCATGGGTGTCTCTGTGTGTCTTTAAGGCCAACAACTTGTCCATGTGGACTTGTCGCCATGATGCGTGAATGCAGCTCTGGTGAGTGACTCGTGTATCATGCCAAACTCGTGTATCATGCCATACCCTCACAGCTGGTCCACATGATTTGCCAAGTAATTGCAAACAGTGGATCACGAAGACAAATGAACGTGAAGCTGCTCTCCAATGGTTAGTTATTGTATATATAGCTCCCTTCTCATAGACCATACATCATGGACCATATACTCAGTGACCCCTAATAATTCAGACCCCCTCCCTGACCACCTCTGGATTTAGAGCAGTCGTAATGTTTATCCAAAAAAGGGGGGAAATGACAAGAGGCACACAGAGTAAATCCATTTCAGTCAATGTAGTTATGAAACTGGCTGACATCAGATGTTTTCTGAGGTGGTCCCAGAGGATTAATGCCAAACTAGAGACTGGGCATTTGAAAAAACAAATTTCACAATAAATGTCATCAGCGACTGGACATTCTGACTTAGCATTCGTTCATTTTCAGAGCTACCAGGGAAAGATGGGTGGGTACAATAGTGTCATACCCGAACTTCAGGTCTCTCACATGCTATCTACTCAAACAGTCCAAACACCTCACCCTCTCCCCAACCTTAATCCTACCAGCATGTCACTACCCTTAGCCTCTGCAGCACATCATGCCTTGTTCTTTTATACTTATAAAGGTTGCCAACCTGTGCTACATTAATGCATGATGCTATGTCGGCACCAAGGGACTAAACATATAATTTCACATGTGATGTATGAGTTACTCACTGAGTGATGTATGAGTTACTCACTGAGTGATGTATGAGTTACTCACTGAGTGATGTATGAGTTACTCACTGAGTGATGTATGAGTTACTCACTGAGTGATGTATGGGTTACTCACTGAGTGATGTATGCGTTACTCACTGAGTGATGTATGAGTTACTCACTGGGGATGCATCCATGTCTCATTTGATATGACAATAGACATTATATCAAAGCACTAGAGATGTTCCCACCAAGTATAGGACGGATCTAAGATATGTCTTTACTGAAGGGCATTTTCAGTTTAAAAGCAATTTTGCCAGTCATTTCTGTTTTAATCGTAGAGGAGAAGCCTTGCACATCGCTTATAAGCAGAATTGATGGGAAATGAGGCCAATATTGCATCTCTAGAGCTAAATAGATGATAGGAATAGCCTACAGTAGGGGGTAACTTAGCCTAAACAACCCTATATTTTGCCACATTTTCAAATTTTTGAAGCATATTATTTGTTACAGAGAGGTTGTTTATAATAAATACCATTTGCATCAACACAGATCTTGGAGTTTTGATAAAACTTCTTTGAGATGCATTATGATCAGATTTCTTATGATTGTACTCAGTCAGATAACCAAAAAAGGTCTTCAGCTGCCAATCCCAGCCCATTCCTTTCCCTCGGGAACCTCCATCCCCCAACCATCACATCTCCCATTGGAGTTGAAGCTATCACTACAGGATCAACTATGCACTTCCTCATTGGTCTGAAGGTGTAACCCCCTTAAAAGATTTTAACATTTCTGTCCAATCATTGTCATCTGTACTCATTTGACAAATCTCTCAGTGTCTGAGCAAACAATTGAGTGAGGATTTGATGTATTTAAAATGGTAGAATGTGTACAGTCTGGATAATTCTCAGGGTAGATTTTGGTGAAAAATGGTAATTTCCGGCAATCTGAGAGCCTGTTCGATGACTGATATTTTTGAAAGTAATTATGCTACAGTTATCAAAATAGTCTCAATTGGACTTCCCATGTACACAGAAAAAATATGTTTCTCTTCAAAGGCTGTGAGAGTGATGAAAGGTGTCCATGGCAACCAGTCACATGATTTTCAAAATATTGCAGAAATGATTCTATGATCAGGTAGCCCTTTATCATAGCTTTAACCTGATATCTAGATTAATATTGCAGCTTGATTGGTTGGAAAATTATTAATTACCTTTCAAAACAAGTCATGGAAACTTAAAGTTTTCAGGCCCATACTTGGTAAAAAAAAAGATCTATAGACCTAAACATGATGCTGCCTTTGAACGGCCCCCACCCCCCCATCTTCTCCACACACCTATCCTGACTCCCATGGTGCCCTCAGTCTTTACCTGCCCAGGCAGGAACATCAAAGGTAGCCAGGGTCAGAGGTCACACCCTGCTCACCTGTCCTCAGGTATATCTCAGGTGTGCCTCAGGTGTACATAGGTGTGGTACATGCAGGTGTAACATGTTAGCCTACCAGCCCACATGTGGGCGTGTCTCTCCATCACCCTCTATGGGCTGCTGGTGCAGGAATGCTTCATTCCCATTGGTCAAAATGGTCCATTGCCAATTCAGGGGCGGATCCAGAAGGGGTAGTCTAGGGGGCGGGCACAGCCAGGAAAATTGGGTCGAGGGGGAGGGGACATGTGCCCCCCTAGCCGACATAAGGCTGTGTTGCATTTATGCATTCTCTCCCACTACAGTCATGTCTCTATTGGCTGGGAGCGGGCTGCAGCTGGTGTCTGGCGACATGCACTGATAAGAGCTGATAAGATGGGACCAGCATGTCCCTGGAAGTGGGTGTTAACCAGGGACAAGATACCCATCATGGGTTGACTTTTTCAGTGGGCTTTACCTCAACCAGCGAAATTCAAAATGGTGGACGCACAAGGTGTCCGTACTGAGCCCTTATAGATTTGGTTGGTTCTCTGAATCATGATTACAATAGACTTCAATGGCTATAAGTAAATATGTTTGATGGCATAGGTGGCTGGTAAGTGAATCAACCGACCTATTGAAGACAGGGTTATAGAGACGTGACTGTACAGGGTTTGTTTGATGGGCTTTGAACACTTTGGTGCCATGTTGGGTCTTGGTAGGCTTTGGAAATTTTGGTCACACGTCGGGATCTAGGTGAGCTGAACTCATTCGGCCATATTGGGTTATAGATGGGAGGCTCACTAGGGGCACAACTTGGGTTCTAGCTAGGCAGTTCACAACAGGCTCAGATTGGGTTCTAAATGGGCTGTCTTTTTTCACAGATTGGGTCGTAGATGGGCAAACCACCTTCACCCTAGGGAAGAACTGGCAATGTGATATCAACCATGATAATTCCCTCTACTCACTGCAGAATGTTTGGGGTTCATCATGTAACAACATGTACCCATCATGCTAGTAGGTGATTGTAATCAGGTACAGCTACCAGATCCAGTAATGGCGGATCCACTGGGCATCGATACCAAGCCCTACTGAGTAACTTATATATGCTATTCTATGGGATAAGGACACCAAGAGTTCACATTAATCGACAATCGATAACAAACAGCAAACAAAGTTTGACTTTGCTGTCAGCCCAGAGGCCCCAGTCCAATCCATTATGGATGTGGATATCGACCTGCTGCCTGTCGTGTCATCCACAGTCACAGTGCACACACATCCATGGCATTGATTGGAAACACCAGAAAGTTACAACTGTTAACCATTCACTGATCGCTGATTTAGTTCATGTTGCAAGCAGTGGGATATGGACGTCCCATATAATTAACCTCCATATCCCACACCCCCACTTTAGCTAGTAAAAGCACCCAAAATGACCATTGACCATGTAGATGTAAACGGTTATAGTTTCAAACACTTCTAACAAAAGACAACATGAAATCAAGCAGAGGCTCGCTTGAATTGGGTCTGAATGAGTTATTTCACTTGGCTTCCCTCGTGAGTTAATCCTCAGTCAGACCCGACACTCGTGAACCTTTGCTTATGTATTCTAGCATCATGCCCATTGGTCGTCATGATGCATAAATGCAGCCCTGGTGAGTAACTTACCAGGGTTACATTCATATATACACTGCTGGAGAGTTAGCATGATGCGCCAGTACTTCATTGGTGCATCATGACGACCAATGGGCATGATGCACTCCTGCATCAGTGGTCCTTAAAGGTTTAACCATTTAAAGACCATATGATAATAGGTTCTACTCCTTGTTAAAACACCAAGTGACATTCTGATTATATGATCAAACTACACTCTAAGATGTATTCACCAGGGGTTCTCATAAAGCTGAAAAATGAACAACCATGATAACATTGCAGTGAAAAGTTGAAGTTTCTACAATGAAGCAATGATCATACAATGAATCTCCGTGAAAATGCAATTTTGAGACAACGATTTCACCATAATGTCGACAACATTTTTGTATACTATTAGTGTATATACACGTCTATAACCCTAGCTTTGTTCTGAAACTTATTTTGCTAAATGGTTAAAAATTATTTCAATTTGAACTATAGATGCAGTAATCAGTTATAACGCTTACAGATTGCATACGGCAGTATTTCACTTGTTGTACATACATTGTCTCAAGACCTGTTCACAAGTCCACACACCATGTCATTTATTTGCACTAAATGGCCAGCCTCCAGGTTATGGTGGCCATTATACAGAGTTATGTTGATATAAACCATAGCTGTGCGTGCTACATGCAAACATTGCTACACAATGGGAGGCTGCCTACATCCATCTTAGGACTGCATGCCTCATGGCAACTCCTAAACCAACCTATATATGGTACATACAACCCCCCCCCCCCCAACCCTACTTGCTTGAATGCCTATATCCAAAGCCAAGCCTCCCCCACCCCTTCCCCTCATTCCCTCACACAGATCTGCAGAGTTACCTGCCCCCCTAAATTTCTTCCTCATCCCTTTGTCCCGATCTTCATACCCTTTCTTCCAATTATTTCCCACTCTTTCCCCCTGGATTTAATGATTTTATTTACCTTTTTATTACCCTTTCCCTCCTTATTTCCACCCTTCCCTCCTTCTCCTGCCACCTACTACTTTCCTCTGTCCTCCCTCCCTCCCTCCCTCCCTCCCTCCCCTGCCGAGCCCTACCCTGCGCCCCTTCCCCTATTCTCTTCCCCCTCTCCCTGCCTCCCATCCCTTATATACTCACCCATTCCCCTCAACCTTTACAACTTTCTGTCATATCTGTTCCTATTTCTACTATCAATCACCCCCCCCCCCCACACACACACACGGTGGCACCTCCTTCCTCCCTTGTCAGCACCTTCCCACATCTCCTCACCTGTCCTCCTGCCTGCATATCTCTCCATCCTACACCTGGTGGCTGTTGCTAAACCCTTGGAAGTCACTTCTGTTGGAGGTGTACTTCCAAAAACGGAAGGCACTCATCTTTGGTAGTCTCTTCTCTATTGCATTGCCAAATGGCACTTCCCAACAGAAGTGGTCCAGAAGTGGTTACTAAAAACCCCTCAACTGGAAGTTGCTCCCTACACTCTGTCACATAAGTATATAGGTGTGGGCAGTCTGGGAAGCACTCACGTGTGACCACTTTTCGCAACACAGTTTGATATGCAGGAAAGTGACTACTTCTGGACTACAGTGTTGGAAGTGATACTGAGTGGTTAAGTAGAGGAGGGAAGTGGGAAGTGAGGTACCTACCCTGGAAAGAAACAACTCAATCTTTTCGCAACAGCCTCCTGAAAACCAGTGTAGACTGTGCTGCCTAGCACATAGACATGACTCCATACATGTAACGATGCGATGCCCACGATGTACTCAATTGTCAACCCCAGGGTCTATATCCCATCTGTCACCACGTCTTACTTCATCACCTATAAGTCTCTATATCACTGACCTTTGACCTACAGGTCTCTATCACTGACCTCTGACCTGTCTCCGCCCGACCTTGACCTTGGTTTTAGGTATGTACCTGCCTGTGGTGCCCGCTCGATGGCCAGTATTCAGCCCCCGTCAGTCTGATTATATCCCTGTCCGCCAGGGGAGCCACCATGCATGTGGAAGGTGTGATGGGAGGGGTAGGGGTATGTAAGTCCATTGAACCATCTTAAGGTCTTTTTGTACAGATGTTATTCACCTGGGTGTCTTCAGGAGTCCAGGAGCTACCTCATAGGCTTTAATTTTGTAGGATGGAATGGCTAGTTTAAAAAATATCCTGAGGTTGGAAGTTGGTGGTCACACAAAACCAAAAAAAAATATTTTCAATTTGAGACTTTCAAAATATCGGCAGATCCCGGATACACATAATTATAATATGATGTTTGTGAATTATTTATTTCTCTATTCATTATTCTTTTCAAACATCTAGTCCCATTCCACAATAGACTTAGATATATGTTCACAAATACATGTCATATAGGTCTAAAGTAATCTCTGGGGGTTAATCCATAACTTTAAAAGAATATTCTGTCATTGAAATGAACAGAATACTTGCAATGAAATGAATATCTTTCATGAATATCATTTACAATTTTCATGGTATAACTCAATACATCATGTTGTGAATTGCATCAAAACGATCAAGAGTTTTTCCCTCACAAACCTTATATCTTTTCAAACAAAATCTACACTTAATACATGTAATTCTTTAACTTATGAATCGCTATTCAGGTCTGCTAAGATATATGTCCATTTTGCATAAGATCACGTACACCCTATGTCTTTGGTAACTCAGATTAAGGCTCCTTGTGATCCTACTTTCCTTGGTTCCTTAGATAATATATAAAGACTACCATCTTATGTCTTTGGTCCCTCAGAATTAGACTGCCCTACCGATCATCTTACCCTGTAGACGTCTTTGGTCCCTCAGATGGCAGCAGGTGTGGTCACGTGACAATAGACTCACTGACCTGAACATGTGACGTATATCGATCCCGACATGCTCAGCCAGCCGGAAGTAGAACCCCACCCGGCTAGCTGTGACGTGCGCGCGCATCCTGCAGCTAACGTGTGGTGTCATCCGGTGTGGGGTGAGGGGAGATGGGTGGGTTGCCGGGTGGGTTGAAGATATTGGTAGAATTCAAAGTGTCCTATGCAGGGTTATACAGTTGTACGCTTGGTCTAAATTAGACAACATAAATCTACTGGTCGATATTAAGCAGACTTGCGGGATGGAATTTGACTATATTTCTAAGTGTTTTTCAAACCCTTTTTTATGGTCTTACGGCGAAGATAACTTCAGATGGTAAAGATAAGTCAATGCCATTTCCAAAGGAAACTGAAGATATCTTTGAAAATTTAAAGATATCTTGAGTATAGTTATCTCTAACCTTTAATCCTCTCAAGGATATTATTGCAAATGTATCATAAATAATGACAGCATCTATAGAAATGAAATCTTGAAGATATCCACAGACCTATCTTCAGTGTTATCTTCATTTATGCCTATCTTTAGTGAAGATACCTCACCGTCCGTTCAAAGGACCGCTGTGGTCCTACATGTGTCATACATTTGCTATAATATTCTTGACAAGATAAGTTAGAGATAACTATTCTCAAGATATCTCTAAATTTTCAAAGATACCTTCAGTTTCCTTTGGAAATGGCATTGACTTATCCTTACAATCTGAAGTTGTCTTCACCGTCTGTGCAAAAGACCACTGTAATCTTTGTATAAATTGGACAGGTTGTACTTAAAAACCAGTGGTCGATATTAACCTTACTATAAGGAAGGTCAACATCGCTTGCCTCTTTCAGAATTTCCTCCAGTTAGAATCAACGCCCTAAATACATAAGTAAATGTTCACGCCCATATAATGGCTTTGTGGAATACGGCAGCACCACCTCTGGGAATAAGATGCAAAAATACTCTATGGAAGTGGACATTTGCATTTATGTCATGACTACACAGGTTTGAAACGCTTTAGATAGAGAAATTTAACAATATTTAGCTGATTTTATTGCAGCAGGTCACGTGACCACCAGCCATTGATTACAGGCATATTGTATTCCATCCCCCCATTGAATACGGCGTGTCCAGTACTGTTCTATAGTAACAATTGTGTCTGCCATGACATAATTACATAGTCTTTCAGAATGTAGCTGGTGTTGTACTTACATTTGTACTCTCTCATGAAATTATGACATCATTATGACATCATTATGAGACATTTGTAGATATTATCTAATGCTGGCAGAATAAATACCAGTTTTACTTGATACATTTAAAATAACAGGTACATAACCACTCCAATGGCAACCATAATTTTGGGATTATATAGCTGCCATTGTATAAATAAGCAAATGTCAACGAGCATGGGATATTTTTGCATCGTATTCACCAAGGTGAGGCTGTCCGTATTCAACGAAGCCTTATAGGCTGAGTTGAATGCGGACAGGCCTCACCGAGGTGAATACGATGCAAAAATATCCCATGTGAGTTGACATTTGCATTTATGTCATGGCCTAGGGGGTTATTTTGCTTTTAAATAAAGAAAAACTGCCCAGATCTGTTAAAAATCCAAGATGGCGGACACCCATTGAATACAGCCACATTGTATTCAATGCCCCCCATTGAATACGGCAGTTCTAGTACTAATCTATAGTGACGTTCGTATCAGCCATGACATAAACCCCTTAACCATTGGTTTTCCATAGTTTGTCGCTCTTTCGTGCAAGGTGCAGCAAAGCACTAGGTAGCCAGGACGCTTTTAGTCAAGATCTTAAAAAAAGGTAACCTTCGGAGTATTACTATATGACAAAAGTGTTAATCCTACACCTACAATCTAAATGCTACAATAAGGTATGCAACAGGTCATATTTCCATGTTCTGCCATGTCATCAGTCATCTAATCTTTGATTTGTTTTGATACAACAGTAATTGATTTGATGATACATGTAACGGTTTACTTGGAACTATACGGCACATGGCTATTGTATTATTGACCAATGGTAGGCATCCCTAGCATAAACTGTGGAGTCGGGGGCTGAAGGTGTTAGTCATAGTGGAGTCGGGGTCTAATGGCGGCCCCCAGCTGATAATGGCTATGTGAGCTATATGCTAGGTCTGCTTTCATTTTCTGTCAGTGCCTTCTGATAACATCAATTATACACACACTGATTTGTGAAGGTTACCCCTTAAGGGCCGCTGATGCAGGAGTGTATCAAGCCCATTGGTTGTCATGATGTACCAATGAAGTGCTGGTCATTGGTGCATCATGCCATCCCTCCTGGAGAGTATCATGCAGTACAAATACAACTCCATTCCCTCCATTGTTGGATATAACTACATGCATATAGACTAATTCGCCGGGGCTACATTCATGCATCATGCCGACCCTTCAGGGTTGGTACACCCCCAGGAGGGTCGGCATGGTATTCCAAAGGGGTGCTGGTGCATCATGACCGCTAATGAGCATGATGTACTCCTGCATCAGCAGCCCTCAAAGGGTTAAAGTGTTAGATATTATAATTACCCTTCTAGTCTACTGATGCATCTACAGTGTTAGATATTATAATTACCCTTCTAGTCTACTGATGCGTCTACAGTGTTAGATACTGTGATCACCCTTCTAGTCTACTGATGTGTCTACAGTGTTAGATACTGTGATCACCCTTCTAGTCTACTGATGTGTCTACAGTGTTAGATACTGTGATCATCCTTCTAGTCTACTGATGTGTCTACAGTTTTGTGATCACCCTTTTGGTCTACTGATGTGTCTACAGTGTTAGATACTGTGATCACGCTTCTAGTCTACTGATGTGTCTACAGTGTTAGATACTGTGATTACCCTTCTAGTCTACTGATGTGTCTACAGTGTAAGATACTGTGATCACCCTTTTGGTCTACTGATGCATCTACAGTGTTAGATACTGTGATCACCCTTCTAGTCTACTGATGTGTCTACAGTGATAGATACTGTGATCACCCTTCTAGTCTACTGATGCATCTACAGTGTTAGATATTATAATTACCCTTCTAGTCTACTGATGTGTCTACAGTGAGTGCCTTGGCACTAATGGCAAAAGGGCAAGAGTCAGTCGTCATGGTAATGTAGAAAGGTTATTGGATTATTCAAATGAACACATGTAGCATGTCAAACTATGCAGAAAAATGGGACTACTTCAAAAAGGTACAAAATTAACAGTAGTGATAGATATAAAACCAAGACAGTTTGTTCATCTTTAATCTTGCATAACAATTGCAATCGAATTATTGTTTCATAAGTTTGATCTCTAATCTAAGGCAGAATTATTCTTGATTTTCTAAAATATTTCAATGCTAATATTTATCTTAAGTTAAATACGACAGCCCCATAGGTTTAACCAAGAACTTCTGTATCACCCCCCTCAGTGTAATAAACCTTTCCCCATATCACACTGCCAGGTAGATCATCAAAAATGGTCATATAACTAATGCTGTAATGGTTACTCATAAAATGATTTTTTGAACATTTCTGACAAAAATCATTTGAGATAAATACAAAGGAGTACTCTAATTGGTTGCCTCGTTTGATAACCCTCATATATTGGTTTTCAAAAAGCCATAGTTTTGAATGAGTGCCGGTTTCATATAACATCGGAATTGTGGGGTTCATGAAATGTATCTTGACCATAATTGATACGTACCTTCAATAAACCCCTGTTTTGTGTAAGGCCAAGGATTATGATTTAGAAGTGTGAGGACTGTGAAAAACTATCGCTGATGTGAATGACCTCCAAATTTAGATAAAACACCTCAAGAAGCGGCTGGGAAACAATGAAGACATCATCATGGTATTTGAGGAGAGGGCTAGCTATTCGTGTTTGTTTTATCTGGAATAAATGATTCTGTAAAGTTACGGGTAAAAGGTCACTAGCCATGCCTAAATATTACTGTGGTTTACGATGGCTGTGAAGACACAGTATATCACTTCATGCTAAGAGGTCTTCTGCATTTTTCAAATTTGGCAGGAGAGGCAAAAGAAGTGTTGCCGTTACTTTAGCACAATGTTACTACAACACTATTGCACAAGAATTGTAGACATATACATCATAGGAAAAGCTTCAGTAGTTTCATACAAGGTAGATAAGGATGAATAGATGATAAAACATAAGAAAACTCAATTTTGCCAAAATGTCAGTTACAGCCTTTTCAAACTAATGACGTGACTTGTGGGCCTTAAATGGGGGCCAAGTAGAGTTGAAATAAATAACTATTGCACACTTACTCAATGTCAACAATTTTCAAACATTAACGATATTACTTCTCCATAATAAAGCAGCTGTTACAAACTACTTAACAAACTGTTAAAACTCTTTAAGGGCTGCTGATGCATTAATGCATCATGCCCATTGGTCGACATGGTGCATAAATGTAACCCTATTGAGTAACTCTCCATGGCTACATTCATGAATCATCCTGATTCTACAGGGTCTATACACTCCAGGAGGGTCAGAATGATGCACCAATGAAGTGCTGGCAAGCAGACTCACCAGCACTTCATTGGTGCATCATGCTGACACATATATATTCCCGTATGGGCATGGCAATGGGCATGATGCATTCCTGCATCAGCCACCCTTAATGGTTAGATAACCATCTACAAAAACAAGGAGCTTTTCTTCACTGACAATTTAAACAAGCTAATAACACATCAAACCATGTCATTAATCAAATTTATTAAGACTTACAGGCAGATGTTCCATTCATCAGTGCCCAATTATTCAAACGGTTCGCACAAATTATTCAAATCTATGACACCTTTTATGTGTCTGTCTTTGATTAACGGAGGGCAGACTGAGACAGTTGGAAAAATGGACATTGTGAGAATATGATATATTTCTCTATGGTATATAGATGTTTTATGTACTATTTTATATATATATAATGGACATTGTGAGAGTATGATATATTTCTCTATGGTATATAGATGTTTTATGTACTATTTTATATATATATATATATATATATATATATATATATATATATATATATATATTCAGTTTTAGTTGTACATAGAGTAGGCTTATTGAAAAGCCTATAATTTTCAATATAGACAATGCCACGTTGGAATGCATAGTGTGTTAGTCAGCTTGAATAGAAAGACACATCTGTCTCGGTATAGATAACATGGGGTTAGTAACAGAATCCAAAAAATGTTGAATTATCCAAATTTGGGAGCCAAGAAAAGGGAGTAGTGGTGCCTATGGTTAGAAGGTTTTTAATCTGACCTATGTCATGCTTTTATTCCATGTTAATATATATAGAATACTCAAAACTACATTTTTCTAGGGTGATCACCCTTTTAGTCTACTGATGCGTCTACAGTGTTAGATACTGTGATCACCCTTCTTGTCTACTGATGTGTCTACAGTGTTAGATACTGTGATTACCCTTCTAGTCTACTGATGCATGTACAGTGCTAGATACTGTGATCACCCTTCTAGTCTACTGATGCGTCTACAGTGTAAGATACTGTGATCACCCTTCAAGTCTACTGATGTGTCTACAGTGTTAGATATTGTGATCACCCTTTTAATCTACTGATGTGTCTACAGTGTTAGATACTGTGATTACCCTTCTAGTCTACTGATGCATCTACAGTGTTAGATACTGTGATCACCCTTATAGTCTACTGATGCATCTACAGTGTTAGATATTATGATTACCCTTCTTAGCAGTCTACTGATGAGTCTACAGTGAGTGCCTTGGCGCTGATGGCAAAAGGGCAAAAGTCAGTCGTCATGGTTATGTGGTAAGGTTATTGGATTATTCACATGAACACATGTAGCATGTCAAACTATGCAAGAAAATAGGACTACCTCAGAAACTTAGAATTGTTCTGAAAGGTACAAGATTCACAGTACTGATAGATATAAAACCAAGACAGTTTGTTCATCTTTCATCTTGCAAAACAATTGCAATCGAATTATTGTTTCATAAGTTTGATCCCTAATCTAAGGCAGAATTATTCTTGATTTTCTAAAATATTTCAATGCTAATATTTATCTTAAGTTGAATACGACAGCCCCATAGGTTAAACCAAGAACTTCTGTATCACCCCCCTCAGTGTAATAAACCTTTCCCGGTATCACACTGCCAGGTAGATCATCAAAAATGGTCATATAACTAATGCTGTAATGGTTACTCATGAAATGATTTTTTGAACATTTCTGACAAAATTCATTTGAGATAAATACAAAGGAGTACTCTAATTGGTTGCCTCGTTTGATAACCCTCATATATTGGTTTTAAATAAGCCATAGTTTTGAATGAGCGCCGGTTTCATATAACATTGGAATTGTGGGGTTCATGAAATGTATCTTGACCATAATTGATACGTACCTTCAATAAACCCCTGTTTTGTGTAAGGCCAAGGATTATGATTCAGAAGTGTGAGGACTGTGAGAAACTATCGCTGATGTGAATTACCTCCAAATTTAGATAAAACACCTCAAGAAGCGGCTGGGAAACAATGAAGACATCATCATGGTATTTGAGGAGAGGGCTAGCTATTCTTGTTTATTTTATCTGGAATAAATGATTCTGTAATGTTATGGTAAAAAGGTCACTAGCCATGCCTAAATATTAGTGTGGTTTACGATGGCTGTGAAGACACAGTATATCACTTCATGCTAAGAGGTCTTCTGCATTTTTCAAATTTGGCAGGAGAAGCAAAAGAAGTGCTCCAGTTACTTGAGCACAATGTTGCTACAACACTATTGCACTAGAATTGTAGACATATACATCATAGGAAGAGCTTCAATAGTTTCATACAAGGTAGATAAGGATCAATAGATGATAAAACATAAGAAAACTCAATTTTGTTAAAATGTCAGTTATAGCCTTTTCGAACTAATGACGTGACTTGTGGGCCTTAAATGGGGGCCAAGTAGAGTTGAAATAATTAACTATTGCACACTTACTCAATGTCAACAGTTTTCGAACATTAGCAAAAAGCTTCTACATAATAAAGCAGCTGTTACAAACTCCTCAACAAACTGTTATAACTCTTTAAGGGCCGCTGATGCATGAATGCATCATGCCCATTGTTTGACATGGTGCATGAATGTAGCCCTATTGAGTAACTCTCCATGGCTACATTCATGAATCATCCTGATTCTACAGGGTCGATACACTCCAGGAGGGTTGGCATGATGCACCAATGAAGTGCTGGCGAGCAGACTCACCAGCACTTCATTGGTGCATCATGCTGACACATATATATTCCCGTATGGACATGGCAATGGGCATGATGCATTCCTGCATCAGCCGCCCTTAATGGTTAAATAACCATCTACAAAAACAAGGAGCTTTTTTTCACTGACAGTTTAAACAAGCTAATAACACATCAAACCATGTCATTAATCAAATTTATTAAGACTTACAGGCAGATGTTCCATTCAGCAGTGCCCAATTACTCAAACGGTTCGCACAAATTATTCAAATCTATGACACCTTATATGTGTCTGTGTTTGGTTAACGGAGGGCAGATTGAGACAGTTGGAAAAATGGACATTGTTAGAATATGATATATTTCTGTATGGTATATAGATGTTTTATGTACTATTATATATATATGTATATATATATATATATATATATATATATATATATATATATATATATATACATATTTATTCAGTTTTAGTTGTACATAGAGTAGGCTTAATGAAAAGCCTATAATTCTCAATATGGACAATGCCACGTTGGAATGCATAGTGTGTTAGTCAGCTTGAATAGAAAGACACATCTGTCTTGGGATAGATAACATTGGGTCTGTAACAGAATCCAAAAAATGTTGAATTATCTAAATTTGAAAGCCAAGAAAAGGGAGTAGTGGTGCCTATGGTTAGAAGGTTTTTAATCTGACCTATGTCATGCTTTTATTCCATGTTAAAATATAGAATACTCAAAACTACTTTTTTCTAGGGTGATCCCAGAACTAGGGGAGTCCATTTAATCAGACAGAGAACTCGTTTTTGATCTCTGTCATGAATTTTTGGTGATCTTCAATGTTCCTTAGCTTACTATGAAGGGCATTCCACATTAAACCAGTTTGGTAGGAAACACTGAAGTTTAATGGAAAAATGTTGAACTTTTTATATAAGAAATTGTTAGAAATATGCTGGCGAGATCTGTAGCAAAATCTTAATGATGAGTTTATTAAGACCTGGATTTTGTCGAGCAGTGTCTTAGTACAGGCAGAGTAGATTAAATCACCATAGTCTTGACAATATCACAGGCTGTTTTTGGTGGGCACATTTTGTCTCTCTTTGCCAAGCATATATTTTGTGGTTCAGAGACCTACATAGCAGGTCGATATGCTTAGTAAAGGTAAGAGAGGAATCCAGGGTTACACCAAGATATTTGTACATTAAGGTGTTGGTAAGGGGAGTATTATTCATTTGAATTATAGGCTTATTTACTTTTTTAAGCTTGTTTGATGTGCCAAAACTGATTTTTTTAGTTTTTGGCATCTTTGTTTATACTCTGGGTTATTTCACTTGTTAGGACATTATAGGAAGTGAAAATGGCTGTATCGTCCGCATAGTGTTGTACTTGCATATTTGTTAAACAATATTTTAAGTCGTTGATATAAATAATGAAGAGGAGAGGTCCTAGAATTGACCCATGTGGGACGCCATATGTAATAATTTCAGGGTTGGACTTTATATTATTTGCAATGGTACACTGAGAGCGATTTGAGAGATATGAAGTAAACCAGAGAATTTTAAGAAAATCCAATTTTTGTAATTTTTTTGTTAGAATTTTGTGGTCTAAAGTATCAAAAACCTTTTTAAAATTGATAAAAATACTAGAGGTGACTTGTTTATTGTTAATGGCAGCATAAATATGATCTGTGAATTTTGCAAGACTGTGTAAAGTTGAGCGTCCAGGACGAAGCCATCTTTTCGTCTGATAGTATATTATGTGTATTTAAGCACTGGAGAGTGTGTTTATGCACTATTTTTTCTAGGATTTTTGATGTTGTCAGGGTAGATATTGGTATATAGTTTGTCACATGATTCTTATTTCTGTCCTTTGGTAGTGGGGTCACGGTGGCTATTTTCCATGCATCAGGGAAAGTATTAGTTTCGATGGATAGCTTGATTATATGCCTAAAATGACTAGGAAGAGTTAGTAGTGCATCTTTTAATACAGGGGTTGATAGGTGTTCTATGCCAGAGGGCTTGTTAATATCTATCTCTTTAATTAGTTTTATAATTTCATCTAATTCTGGGGGTTTTAATACAAAGTTATTGTCATAGGATTGGCCTATGTAAGTCCACGGAGCATTCATATCTTTTGCCAGGTTTGCTCCAATATTGGTAAAGTAGTGGTTGATATAGGTAGCAGTCTGGAGGTTGTCAACCGGTATATTGGTTTCAGCATCTACTAGGTTAATAGGGTAGGGGGGCAGGGATTTTAGGACTAACAAGTTCATTAACACATTTCCAATACTTTTTGGGATCTTTAGCATTGTCCTTCAATCATTTTCTGTGGTAGTTACGCTTTGCCTTTCTAACTAATGTCTTGGATCTGTTTCTTAAGAAGACAGCAATCCTTTTTGGGATCATTTGTCCTTTTGGCATGTTTCATTGCTTTTATTTTTGGCACTAATAAAGTCCAAGAGTTCATCATCTAGCCAGGGAGGCTTTCTCTTTTTAAAGTAAGAGTGCCTGAGTGGGCATGTGATACTCAGTATAGACAGGATTTGTTTAATAAAAATATCCCATGCTTGGTTTGGACACACTGTATTCCAAAAGGCTTCCCAGTCTGAGTTGTAGAGACCTAGTGCAAACTTTTCTGACATAATCTTTAGAACTTTTACCATAGTATGTAGCTGGTGGGTTCCTAATAGCTTGGAAATTTCTTGTTATATATACTAATTCATAACCAGTAATATTGAGGGTCTTTAGGCCAGAAGAAGAACAGTTTTTAGTGTTGGTACATACCAGGTCTAGGAGAGACAGGGGGGGGGGAGATAGTGCTGTAATGTGTGTGTTCATTTATTAACTGTGTGAGTCCAAGCTGGGTTAGGGTCGATTTGAGGTTTTTCATGTTAGTCTTTTGGGGTTTTGGTATTCTGTTTCTTTTTAGCAGATTTATGTTAAAATCCCCAAGTATAAAGATTTCTTTTAGTTCTTTTAGATCTTTTAGTTCTCCAAGGAGATTAAAAGATTGAGTAAACTTCTTTAGAAATTTTTTGACATTGGCATTTGGGGGTCTATAGACACTAGCTACTACCATTTGCCTTAGGCTACCTTTTTTGGTTGGGCACCATTGAATCTCAATATCTTTATCTGATTTGTTTAATGCAGATGAAATCGAATCAACATATGTGACAGAGTTATGGAAATACATTCCCACCCCTCCTCCAGTTTTGCCCTGAATAGCTCTGTCTAGCCTGGTAAAAGAATAATTTTGAACATGAATCTTATTGTTAGGAATAACATCATGTAACCAACTTTCAGAAATAGTCAAGGAATCAAGACCACTGTCTTGAAGCCTAATTCTTAGGGATTCAATATTTGATTGCAGACTGTGTGTGTTTAAATGAGCAAAGTGGAAACCCTTATCTGAAAAACTACCCACTGTTATGGGTAGTTAAAAACAAAGTATTTCTCAACAGTGTATTGGAGTCCCATAGTTTTAAGATCACCAGTTGCAGGACATGGAAATGTATACCTCTAGTTATGAGCAGGCTAGTATTAGGCACAAGCTCTGGCAGGAGGTGCCGCTAGTGTCCAATCTCTGTCAAAGGGGCAGAGAATATGATAGGGCAGGTGAGAAAATGGAGATGTTTTGTCATATCCCTTTGGTTAGGTAAGCCAACATTTTGGGTAAGAATAGTCTTCAGGAATAATTTTGTTTAAAGGGAAAATAATACTAATATGTCAAAAACATTTCTTAGGTGGAAATAAGATAGGTCTATAATATCTTGAGAGTTAAATGCTTCGA
The DNA here is from genome assembly GCA_949317995.1 of Acholoe squamosa. Taxonomy (NCBI): domain Eukaryota; kingdom Metazoa; phylum Annelida; class Polychaeta; order Phyllodocida; family Polynoidae; genus Acholoe; species Acholoe squamosa. The sequence goes on from OX439048.1 coordinate 5,984,534, forward strand.
GATGCACGTATCATAGCCAGACTAGGTAAAGGTCTGTATTGATATGCAATCAAACTTATAATATGAAAACTGGAAAGTTTGTAGTTCCGTTGTAAAGTCTGTGTATTTGATTTAAATCAACAAGAAATGTGCATATGACGCATTTATGTAAATAATGATATACAAAATAAAATGACAACGTACTATAAAAGCTAGTTGTCAACAAATCAAATAATGATGATATTCCCATGTAGCAAGCCCGCTCGGGGCCAAATTGGTTTTACCCGGGATAAGGTGGTTCAAAGCGGGCAGTATTCAGTACATGGGTTTTAGGTTCGGCAGATGCTGGGTTTCCAGTCAGGGCCACACAGGGCAGCCCAAATCAGGCAAACCCACTTGAGCCCGTTGGGCTCCCAACGGGTTTTATCCTCAGCATACGGTCTGGGCCACATTGGGCCGCCCAATTTGGGCACTGGTCAGCATTAAAATGGGCAACCACATTGGGCCCAGGATGGTCTCAAAATGGGCATCCCAAGATGGGTACTTAGCTGCATAAAGTCTTCCCAGTCTGGGGTGAGAGTGGGTTTGGACAGGGCAGCCTCATCTTCTGAACTGTTCTAAACTCTGTGATGAGTGTTCCCCCTCCCTCTCTCTTTTTTGTTCGTCCCTCCCCTATCCATCCCCTACCCCTTCTATCTCCTCCTCATTCCACTCAACCTGCCCTGCCCTTTCCCCCTCTCACCCCGCTCTGCCCTGCCCTTCTGTCACCCTGCCCTCCCTGGGCCTCCCTAGCCCACTTAAAATGGTCTATTTCTCCTCTTTCCTATCCCCTCAGGATGTGTGTGGTGCACATATGTGCAGGCACTGACACATTCCTCTGTGAATTTGTGTAATGAGGATCTCGCCATGAATATGACCTTAGCTGTCGAAATGGCGTTAAACATCTATTACTCACTCACTCTCACTCCCAGCCCTCACCCTGCCTTGCCCTGCCCTGCTCTTGCCCTGCCCTGCCCTGCTCTCGCCCTGCCCTGCCCTACTCTCATCCTGCCCTGCCCTCCTCTCACCCTGCCCTGCCCTGCTCTCACCCTTGCCCTGCCCTGCTCTCACCCTGCCCTGACCTGCTCTCGCCCTGCTGCCATGCCCAGCTCTCACCCTGCCATGCCCTACTCTCACCCTGCACCGCCCTGGCATCTCCTTCGCTCACATGCCCTGCCCTGCCCTGCTCTCACCCTGCCCTGCCCTGCTCTTACCCTGCCCTGCTCTCACCCTGCCCTGCCCTCTCACCCTGCCCTGTCCTACTCTCACCCTGCACTGCCCTGGCATCTCCTTTGCTCACATGCCCTGCCCTGCTCTCACCCTGCCCTGCCCTGCCCTCATCTCACCCTGCCCTGCCCTCTTCTCACCCTGCCCTGCCCTCCTCTCACCCTGCCCTGCCCTGCCCCCTCCCTTCCCTCCACCACTGCTGTAGGACACTTTCCCTATACCATTAATACACAGGTAGCTTCATAGTAGGGATCCAGATATTTCATGTAAAAGGCAACACTGACTAGTCCTGGAAAGAACAGCTTCATGTCTTTCTTTGTACTAGTAGGCTTGCAAGGTGTATTTGTGGTGTGGGGGCAAACAGGTCCCACACCTGGCCAGGTATAAGAGGACTATATATAGAGGCAATTGAGAAACCCAAAAATATCCCCTGCCCCTGTAGGCCAGTCCATGGCAGACTTACTACAAAGTGGTTTCACAGCACTCCTGGCAGAATTCTACTACCCATACCAAACTTATTTCTTTTAGACATATGACAACTGGAATAGACTACTAAATCAGATATGAAGTAATAATGTGCAGACTTTCTCATAGTCTGGAATTACTTAGATGTTTCTAGTCAAAAGTGCAAATCAAGGTCATCTGAGTAGTAGTGGAATGGCAACACCATTTCTATTGCACTGAACTTGGAACAAGAGCAGATATGCAGAGGTACAGTCATTATGAACTTGAAGGCTCTCTTCTCTACTCCTACATAGGGAATTATAAGTTTGAGGCCAGAACGTCACTTTAATGAATCAAAGTGCCTTGTGTTGGCTGAATGAGTTTGATTCAAATAAATGGTACTGCTCTGCCTTTCCACTTGGGTAGATATTGCATTTACTGCTTTGGTGATGGGGGGGGGGGTAGATTAGCTCAAGGATTTGTTGCTTATTGATTTAAAAAAAAAAAAAAAAAAAGATTTTGGATAAATTTCTCTAAAAGAATTTTTAACATGTCACCACTAATTTTTCATCAAATCGGGCAGCCCACTTTAGGCCACACCAAAAACCCATGTTAAACTTACTTTGAGCCCAAATCAGTGAGCCCAATTTCAAACAGATCTGTGCCTGAATCGGTTAGCCCAGTGTGGCCCAGACCCTTTGCTGAGGACAAAACCCATCGGGCGCCCACTGTGTTAACCCAGTGTGGCCCACATCAGGAGCCCGCTCTGGCCCAGACTCGGGCCACACCATGTTTGCTACCTGGGTTGGCCTTTGTCTAATGCATACAACTCAACAGAAGATAATGAGTATGCCAGAGTCATTTACAATATAACTAAATATTGTAGCAACTAGTCTAAGTGCAGAGCGAGAAATTTGTTTTAAATATATATGGAGATTATTACGATAATTTGGAATATGGCTATCCTAGAGAAATAGTTTCCACAAGGCCATGCCTTATGTTCACTAGTTCTAGTGCCAGATACAGCTGTACAGGAGAAAGATGGGCAGTCAGATATGGATATTTACCTTTCCTCAATCAATACCATGTATTCTTTGAGTGACGGGCAAATATTGCCAAAAGTCCCCACTGCAGAACTTATTATGTCTACCATGTATACATAACATTCACAGGGATGGGAATATAAAGTTTAAGAAAATTAGTACAGTGTGCCCTTATTTCCTGTGCATTTTAAAGATGGATTTAATTGAAGATTAATTTTTTAAGATGAAGGGAAATGACATACTTAAATGAAACATAAATAAAAAGTAATTTAGAGGTGCATTCTTACGGCTCTTGTAGATAATGTCGCCATCCCAGTATATGCATTTATAGCATATATATATATATATATATATATATATATATATATATATATATATATATATATATATATATATATATATATTGGGTGAATAGTGGATTGCTGCCAGGGGCCCATCAGTCCAACCTCCTCATTTCTTGAAGTAATATACTGATTGAGAATTGGAATGGATTCATTCAATGCTTCTTGTTGGGATAGGTATTGCCCTGTCGACTTGTTGTAAAAAGTCCACTCCAGTAAGTTGGGCAATTACAGCACAGAATCCAGATTGGAAGACAACAGATCTGGCTTTACAATACTCCTCAGTCTATACTATTTTTCAAGATTCAGACTCAGATATGTGCACCTATTCGTATTTGCGATACATGAAAGAAGAATGATACCAAGACCTACTGTGTCCTGCATATCAGGAACACATCACATATAAGGTGCACGCCAAGTTGACTACAGAGTTATAAGGCTTGGGCTTGGTTTTGAGAAGTTCTTTCTTAATCAGATAATTATGACATCCAGACTTTGAAGGGACAGAACAACAATGAGTGATGCAAACTGCTAGAAATGATGCAAAAAGAGGAATAAGAAGAAAAAAACGCCAAATGAAAGTTAGAATAAAAGAGCCAAAAAAAGTCAATAATAGCTAAAACAGGAATAACACGAAGAAGAGAAATCCAAGGGAGAATATTCTCATCCTTATTTTTCCTGTATGTCTGTCTCTCTCGTAAAGTTTAATTTTCCCTTTCTTTCTGAGCTTTTCCTGACTCCATTCCGGAGGGGTATCTCATGTACAGTTAACTCTAACAAATAACTGTTTAATCTACCAGGGATCCTTGTTAACTGAACAGTGAACAACCGTAATCATATTGCCATGAAGTTGTATAGTTTCTACAACGAAGCCCGTAGTAGTATACAATGGTACAAGGAATCTGAGTGAAAGTAACAACAGATCTCCGGCAAGTTAGGGACAATGATTTCACCATTATTTTGGAGAGAATTACAGTGTATCATTGCCTACCTCAGTCACTGACAGAAGTAGAGGTCAGTGGGAGCAGGACCATTAGATAGGGCAGAGTGGTGGTGTAGGGCCAGGGCACAACTTAACCATTTAAGGGCCACTGATGCATTAATGCATCATGGCCATTGGTCGTCATGGTGCACCAATGAAGTGTCGACTCTTCGGGAGTGTATGTATCAACCACATAGGGTCGGTATGATGCTCCAATGAAGTTCTGCCGCACAGTCTCACCAGCACTTCATTGGTGCATCATGACAACCAATTGGCTTAATGCCATCCTGCATCCCTGGTGAGTTACTCGCCTATGTATCAGTATCAAAGGGTAAGCATGATGCATGAATGCAGCCCTGTTGAGTAACTTACCAAGGCTGCATTCATATACCTCCATGACCAATTGGTGTAATGCCTTAAAATGCTGTGCTTCTTTAAATGATCAATGACAACTATAACCAAAGCCCTTTCCTCTCCCCTCACTCATCACTCACTCTTCAAGCACCATCCCTCTCCCCTCACTCATCACTCACTCTTCAAGCACCATCCCTCTACCTTCACTCATCACTCACTCCTCAAGCACCATCCCTCTCCCTTCACTCATCACTCACTCTTCAAGCACCATCCCTCTCCCCTCACTCATCACTCACTCTTCAAGCACTATCCCTCTCCCCTCACTCATCACTCACTCTTCAAGCACCATCCCTCTCCCCTCACTCATCACTCACTCTTCAAGCACCATCCCTCTCCCCTCACTCATCACTCACTCTTCAAGCACTATCCCTCTCCCCTCACCCATCACTCACTCTTCAAGCACTATCCCTCTCCCCTCACCCATCACTCACTCTTCAAGCACTATCCCTCTCCCCTCACTCATCACTCACTCTTCAAGCACCACCCCTCTCCCCTCACTCATCACTCACTCTTCAAGCACCATCCCTCTCCCTTCACTCATCACTCACTCTTCAAGCACCATCCCTCTCCCCTCACTCATCACTCACTCTTCAAGCACCATCCCTCTTCCTTCACTCATCACTCACTCTTCAAGCACTATCCCTCTCCCCTCACCCATCACTTACTCTTCAAGCACTATCCCTCTCCCCCACTCATCACTTACTCTTCAAGCACTATCCCAGCAGCAGGAGGTAGCCACATTGGTCGACATGATGCATAAATGCAGCACAAGTGAGTTACTCACCAGGGCTGCATCCATGCATCATGCCGACCCTATGTTGGTGGCACACTCCAAAGAGGGTTGGCATGATGCATTTTTACTGCTTCATTGGTGCATCATGCACCAACCAAGGCATCACACAGTCCTTAGAGGGTAGAAGGCCTGGAGGGGACATGTAGAGGGTCCTGGATCAGTGTGGTGGGTGGGAGTGGTGGTGTGGCCTCTACCCCTATTGTCCCACCCCTCATTATGTACCATCCTCTAGTACTATAGGTATGTACTACCTCCTGTACCTAGACCTAGGGGAACAGATGGTAGGATGACCAATGACGGCTCTTTATTTACTACTTCTACCCACCTCAGATATTAACCCTTTTAGGATAACACAGTGCCCCACCAACCCTTTAAATCCAATATGTGTTAGTACATTATGCCCTTTGGGGAGTGGTCTTTATTTACCAACAGGGGGGGGGGCTGGTGAGTTTGGCAGGGGGGCGTAAAAAATTCAGACCCCTCCCGAGGGGGGGCTAAAAATATTTTGAACCCTCTTGAGGGGGGGGGCTAAAAAAAGCACCCTCTTTTTAGCAAAAAAGCCTGCGCGCTACTATAAATTAAAGAGGGGCGTGAAAAATTCTACGTGCCTCCGTCATGGGGTGCCTCCGTCATGGGGGGCGCAAAAGATTTTGACTGCCACCGAGGGGGGGGCGTAAAAAATTTTCGCGCTTCCAAGTGCAAACCCACCACCCCCCCTGTTGATAAATAATGACCACTCCCTTAGTCTCTATAAAGCTATATAAATAAATGTAGCCCTGGTGGGCAACTCATCAGGGCTGCATTCATGCATCATGCTGACCCTGTATAGGGTTTGATACAGCTCTTTTTGACTACTAATTATACCCACCTCAGATATTAATTTTTTAGGGGGCATACAGTGAATTAATGCATTATTCCCTTCAGTTATGATTCATAAATGCAGCCCTGGTGAGTAGCCCACACTCTCAGCCCGCATAGTAAATCGGCTACAAATAGCCCTGTAATTAAGCAGGGGAACCACTTGTAGCTACAATACTTTGTACATCTGGTATCGGCGTTCATGCTTATACAAGGTAATACTGTAGGTCACAATTAAAAGCGTTGCACTGTTTATTTACAAGGGCGGGTTGACAGTGTACAGTAGCGGATCTGGAATGTGGAAGAGGTAGTGGCAAGTCCTGAAAGGAGTGGGCGCAACCTCGATTTTTTAGTACAATTTGAGGTAATAAAATTAGCAAAGAAGCTGTAAAGTGTAGACGAGAGTGAGGGATGCGCGTCCCCACGCCCCCCTCCCCCATCTTAGTCTGGCGCTGATTCTCCATTAGTGCATTTGTGCCTCATGCTGAATACCCCCCTGAACGGTCACCATGATGCTCCAATGTAGAATCAATGAGATATTCACCAGCACTACATTGGTGCATCATGACGACATGAGCCGTGGGGTATCATTCAGCCCTTAGAGGGTTATGGAAGTTTCAGTGACACATACACTGAGGATATCTCGGTAAATATCGCCTTGTATTGTGAGTTATGGCTAGTGACAATCGTTAACCCTTTAAGGGCTGCTGATGTAGGAGTGCATCGTGCCCATTGGTCGCCATGATGCACCAATGAAGTGCTGGTGAGACTGCTCACCAGCACTTCATTGGAGCATCACGGTGATCCTCCGGGAGTGTATTATCAACCCCGTAGGGTCGGCATGATGCTGCAATGAAGTGCTGGCAAGCAGTCTTACCAGGGTTTCACTAGTGCATCACGACGACCAATGGGCATGATGTACATTTGCTTCAGTGGATTTAAAGGGTTATATATTGCCCTGTCTTGTGAGTTATAGCTGGTCACACTAGTTAACATATTGTGGTATTCTAGTCATAGGATACCAAGTCAGTGTGGCAATATTTACAACTGGTTATAACGAGATGTGTTGCAGTTTTAAGATTAGTTGTAGAGTTACAATAGCAGGTGTTTCTACAAAGACACTAGGTACTTGCATGCTGAATCAAATTAAGCAAGAGATCTTGATTGGGCAAAGATCTTGATATCGACCTTGAGAATTTAGACTTGGGAAGAAAAATAAGAAAATAAATCAAAAATAATTTGCATTGTAGATAGGTCTTCATTATATAATTATTATGTATGTTTATGTGGGGAGTTTTACTAACCCAAATATACATTGAGTGTTGTCTTAAATAATTTCAGTAAACATATCAATGGATCCTGATGCAGTGGTAGTAAGGATATTCTATCACTTTGGTCTCATTGATAAGATAACTGAGTGACAAAAAGAAAAGACACAACTGCAGGAAGCCAATGATATTCTCGAGAAAAGGATATCCTCAAGGAAATACACTGTGGCCACACATATGTATTGGAAAATTTCCAAATTTTTTCTTGATGAGAGAGATACCATCTACCCACGTATAAGCCACACCCGTGTATAAGCTGCACCTCAACTTTGGGAGAATGCTATAATTTCCAGTAAACACCATACCAAAATATCACATAGCTTTGTGGTTTAACTAGGTTTGGTTACTACCATATTGGTCTGAACTACGATTTTTTTTTTTCATGTTATGTGCAGGGTAAAACAGTACACTGCAAAAATGGTGTTTAGATCCTAAACACAATTCTAAACATATTCTTGCAACGTTTTTGTATAATCACATTAATTTCCTAAACATGTTTAGCCAAACAATGTGCTTAGCTCAAGTGTTTAGAAATGTAGGTGTTTAGGTTAAAACTTTTGTGTTTAGATATATGAATTTTTGTGTTTAGGTGTTTAAATGATTTGATGGAGATTTAAGGTTTGCAGACATGTATGCATTAAAAAACAGAGATATATTTTTGGTTTTTTTCTCATTTACTGGGGGGGGACATTAGCAGGTATTTACTTGTCAAAGTCTCCAAAGATGTCAGCCACAGCTATATATGTGTACATAATTATAGTACACACTGCATCAGAATGAGAGACTTGAGAAAGTACAACAGCTTGGCAGGAAGGAAATTGCCTTATCTATTCCAGAATAACATCAAATAGGTGTCAGTCATGGATTTTATTGATTATTTTATGGTAATGATGGTGGCATGAGGTGAATCTAGTCAATTTTCTATTGCCCTTTCTATTCACATGACATTCTACGAAATGAAACCATGATAAACATGGGATTTGGGGACATTTGTCACAACAATTGATTATAACTGTGTGCAGATAGTCCAGTCAAAGGTAGTGCTGCTACCTGGTGTGGATTCAACATCCAAGTATCTAAACATATTAATGTTTAAATCTAAACACCTATTATTCAACTGTCTCAACTCTAAACATCCAAACATGTTTAGCATAAATGTTTATGTAGTTAGAATAAAAGTGTTCATTTCGTAAATGTGTAGTCGATGAGACACCTAACTGACCTATATGTTTAGGTTTTAAACGTGTTTAGACCTAAACATGTTTAAAATCTAAACACCATTTTTGCAGTGTATGGGAGATTTTATTATGCTCCTCGTATAAAAAGTATTATTTTGTTTGGGTTGGGATTGAACACAGGACCCCTGCATTTGAAAATCTTTGCCCTACCAACTGAGCTAGCCAGGCAATCAATTTCCCTAGACTCAAGAGTATAGCATATTCTCTTGGCTGTAGGTATAAGGTAACGGTGATGGACATTTCTCCATCAGAATTGATAGTACAGCGGTAGCAAGTAGGTATCCCATGTAAAAGGTCCAGAGTTCAAATGGATTTGAATCGATTTTTTACCAAGTGTTTTCTTTTCTCCCCCGCCCTTTTTTTGGTAGATTTTTGGTAGGAAACAAACATAGAAAAACGTATTTCTGTTATCTTCGTATCTAGAACGTAACTAAACCTCAACGTTCTAACCTCCACATACCAAGCAAATCTATGTAGTTTGCACGAGAATTCTATGCAGATTTAACCCTGTGTAACGTCCATCTATGAATGTGTGTTTACTGGGAAGGGTCTGAAATGGTCCCCATTCCTTCCCTTACTCAGCAGATAGGCAGTAAGAAAGAATTCATGAACAAAATCTGAATGTATTTGGTGTATAACCGTCACTTGATAGACTACGCAATTATTTTTGAAAGATGTAATATACATGCTGCCTGCGGAGAATCGACTTGTGCAAATCATGGTGATACATACAGCCCCTAAGAGGCTTTAGTTATGTCTTTAGTAATATCGTAATGATCTACACCCAAAATGATGCCTGCCTGATGTAACTTTGTACAACCTGATTGAGCGCTACACTATTTCTTTCCTGTTGCCATGTTTTGGCCGATCTGAAAAACATACATGTATGATTTCTGCCAATAAACTTGTTAAAACTCAAAACTCAACTCTTTAGTCTATATTTTGAAAACCCTATGTATAAGCCCAACTCTGAGTTCCTGGAAGTGCCACAACAGGCCTTTGAAATGGTCCATAAGCCACGGCTTATATGTGGGGTTTTACTGCACTAGTATAACATGCAAACTGATCCTCATTCCAAGAAAAGTTCATGTAGCCATATCAAAAAGCTACATCAAGTCTAGCAATATTAGCATGGGGCATGTCAGTAATCCTGAGATACCATATGTAAATAGGAGATAATAGATGGCTTCAGAGATACCCCCACACCCTGTGCTGTTTAAATGTTGGCACAGTAGAGCCATAAGTCATGTCCACGTGGACGGTGTTGTTCCTATAGAAAAAGGAAGAGCTGGCTAAAAATTCCCTCGTTTCCAGTCCTTTCTTTTCATGTAGCTATAACTTGTCCCTTTTGTTGCTCACAAGTGGTCAAGTATGGTGCTAAAAAAGGGGAATTTGAGTAGGTACCTAGTTGGGAGAAGTCAGTCAGTTTAATATACTATAGAGTGTGTGACATGAGTAGGTACCTGATAGTGCAGCTCTCTCTGTTTTAAACAAGGTAGGTTACTTTTCAGACTAATGTTGTGAGTGCAAGTTGAATGGTGAAGCAGTGCGGGACTTCTTTTGAAAAGAGGGTACCTACTGACAGCTCTTTTTACCATAGGAGCAACACGCTCCTGACAGGCGTGTGTAAAGATAGCCCATGGTATTAAGGGGAAGGGGTCCAAGGTCTCCCTTGGGCCAAATAAAAAAAAAGGTTTGTTTCCAGTTACCCGACCGAGAATAGCAAACCAGTGCCGATCCTACACTTTTTCTTTTTTTTTTGCATTTTTCATAATTTCTCTTGATGTTTTTCATATCCCTCCCCATTTCTCACGGAGGACATCTATACGTCACAACCACTGCTGTAATATTTTCACATTTTTTTATATGGCTTTCAAATGTCATTGACGAATCGCGCATGTCTGTCCATAACCTTTTATACCGACCCTAGAGTTTTGAGTCATGTAACTGGAAAATCACAATATTTTCTTTTTTTTCCCTTGGTTCCAGCTTCTTGTCAAACATGTTGGAAATTAAAGTGCATTTAAATCTACATGTAATTGGTTTGGGATTTTATGCTAGGTAGCTCATACCTGTACCTATATATTGTTGTTGTACTGTTTATTGGTACAAATACTTTCTCGAAATACAAATGAGAGTTCCATTACTGCCATTACATTATATACGTGTTCAGATTATTTAAATAACACAAGCATTATCTATACCCATATTATTTATTCATTACTATACTAATCCATATATTCATTTGGATATCTGTATATCTATGCAATTATTTTTCATACATATCTGTCTATCTATATATTAGTTGTTTTCCATACATGGAAAATAGGTATAAAAATAGATTCATGGATATCCCCTTGGTTTTAATGTTCTGACCTTGCTCTCACTATTAGAAGATATAATGAGTATTCTACTAGATAAGGTTTTTGTAATGAAGAACCTTACAACTGTATGGGGTAATGTTTGACTCATGAATTATAACCTTGATTTGTATGTTTTGATTCAATCTAACCTTTAAAATGAAATTGAATTGAATTGAAAAATGCACCACAGTATAATGAACATTTCTGCTAGATAAAGTTCTTGTAGTGTAAAAGCATAATCTTTAGGGAGTAGCTTGTATCTATATAAAGAAAGGTTACATGTAAAAGGGACATGAGGCTACATAATTGGCGCTGCGCAGTTCAAGATGAAGCCAACCGAGGGGCGCAGTGACCTCGTCCGGCACCACTGCTTCCACTAAATACTTCTTGTAACCCTTTTCATGGAAGCAGGTCCATGCTCCTTGGTTGTCATGATGCACCAATGCAGTGCTGGCGAGGCTGCACGCCAAAACTGCATTGGTGCATCATGCCGACTGGTCGGGAGTGTACCAATGCGGTAGGGTTAGCATGAATACAGGCTTGGAGAGTTTTCAAGGCTGTATCATGCATCATGATGCCCAATGGTGCATTATTGTATAATGCAGGTTTTGAGGGTTACTAAAATGCTGCTGTGTAGGAGTAAGGCACGAGGAGAGGGGGGCACTGCCTTAGGGCAAACCTACCCCCCCCCCCACCCTTCATAGTCCGTATGTTCCCCTATCATCCCTTTGCCTTCCCTATTCACCCCTTGCCTCCATTCCTCCCATTATTGGATACAACTTCACTATTACCTTGTTAGAAATGCCCAGGTGGAAGCAGGTATTAAAATGGTAGATTTATCTTAGTCCCTCATTCCTCCTCTTCTCACCTGCTCACATGCACTTTTTTTCCTATATCATAGTCTATTCTCTCCTTCTATTCTACATTGCACCATCTTTGCAATTTCTAGTCACACAGTCCCCCACCCCCTCTCCCTAGCCTCCGGTCCCCTGTGGCTAGGTACCCCACTGTCATGTGGACTATCATTTTGCATGTCTCCGTCTCCAACATTTCCTCACATGGTTATGATTTACTGTGTGACAATTAGCTTTTTAACCCTTTGAAGGGAAATTCTTAGAAACCATTAGAAACCATACCATAACTATTTGTCATGACCAAAGTACCTGAAATATTTAGATACAGACGCGGTGGCGGATCCAGGATTGTCTAGAAGGGGGGCTCAAGACTTGGTGAGAGCCTTCCCCTGGATCCGGCACTGCAGACGAGTCAAATTTCATTGGCATAAATCAAAGTTGGATTCATCGATATTTTCAAAACATTTTCTTTCATTCTTTCAATGTATATTTGCTTCTCATTCGATTCATACCCCCCCCCCCATCCAGCAGCGACTTGTCCACACGACCTACACGTTATATCTGTGTCCATTTGCCTCCATTGATCTAAACCCCTTCACACTTCCATCCCACCCTCATCACACACATTCACACCCCTCCCCTCCCCCTGTGCCCATCTCACACCCAATGGACAGAGCTGCTGGTTTGGCCACTGTCTCCTGTCATTTCCCTCCCCAATTACCTATAGATAGATGCCCCTCTCACTGGATGGAGTGGCCATTTTCACAAATGAATGGAGTTTGTAGATCTTGTTTATTTCGTTTGCTTAAGTTTTATTTGTTTGTTTATTCATCTACCTGTTCACTTGTTTAGTCCATCATTTATTTTAGACCCCTTTGTTCTTTGTAGCCTGATGAGGAAGAATTGTCATTTTATTTATAACTTTACAGTGACATGAAACTCCAAAACTGTCGACCTTCCTCAACCTCCCAATTCTCCAGAGTTTAAAATTCATCCAATATTCAATATCTTGACCCTGTAAAATAGTGACTGAAGTAAAAGAAAAATACGGGGGTTGGGGGTGGAAAAATAGATAAGGGGCACAAATTCTTACTACCCATAGGACCAGCATGTCACATCACCCCCCCCCCACCTACCACTGTTAAATATGACCACTCCTTCATAGCAGCGTTTGTCCAGCGTTCCCCTCCTCCATAGTAGCGTCTGATAGGCGTCCCCCCTCCTCCAGGGTGGGTATTAGGCCCCACACACCCGTTCTCCAGTGCCAAATGACCCCAAACTGACCTCTTCCCACAGGAGTGGTCGGAACACTCCGCTGGTCCCCATCCCCACTGTATGCCATGATCACAGATCACGCCGGGAACAAGCTTTGTGATTTGACCTTCACGTGACCTTGGGGATGACCTTGAGACACCTGGATCCAGGAAGTCGGGATCCGGCCCAAACCGAGGCTGATTACAGGGAGATGCGCGCGCAGCCGGAAGTAAGATGTTTCTGGTGGCGGAAGTGGTAAAAAGTCAAAGTCCATTTGTCGATTGTGTTTTGTACAAAGTCCATTTGTTTGGTGTAAAACTGGGGACAACACTGCCCGCCTGTTTTTGTACTTCTTGTATTTAGAGATGAGAAGTTACTTCTTTGTGCCGGTGAAATCGTGGTATTTGTTTTCAAATTGCGAGGTGCAAAATATTCTCATTTGACAGTGAAATCCAGTGAAGATCCAAAAACACAATTCAGTGTTTAAGCTATAGATGTGTTTCCAGTAAGGCTGCTGGAACCCTTTAAAGGTCGCTGATGCATTAATGCATCGTGTTCATTGGTCGTCATGATGCACCGATGAAGTGCTGCTGAGATGGCTCGCCAGCACTTCATTGGTGCATCATGCTTACCCTGTGGGCGGATATGTACTAAGTATCAACCCTGAGGGTCGGCATGATGCTCCAATGAAGTGCTGGTGAGCAGTCTCGTCAGCACTTCATTGGTGCATCATGACGACCAGTGGACAAGATGTTAAGAGTGATTGAGCCAAACAAACATGAATGCTGTTATGATTACAGAGGATCTTCTTGATTTTTAAGATCCAGCAGATCAGCACAGTTATAATATAGCTGTACTCACGGGGATGATGAAAACAACAATAAACAAATTCTCAATCACTATATAAAGAATATGTACCGTCCACAATGAACAATATAGATAGTCATCAATTCTCTATGGATTCCTATACTTTGAGTAGTGTCGGAACTGTTAATGGGTCAGATTTTCTGGGATGGTACAACTGCTGGCCAGCATCATGCTGACCCTCTGGGGGTGTACCATCCCCTTAGGGTGAACATGATGCATTATTGTAGCACTGGCGAGTTACTCATCAATATGATGCACTATTGTAGCCTGGTGAGTTACTCATCAATATAATGCATTATTGTAGCCTGGTGAGTTACTCATCAATATGATGCATTATTGTAGCCTGGTGAGTTACTCGTCAATATGATGCATTATTGTAGCCTGGTGAGTTACTCATCAATATGATGCATTATTGTAGCCTGGTGAGTTACTCGTCAATATGATGCATTATTGTAGCCTGGCGAGTTACTAGGCTATAGTAGCCCTGCTGAGTTACTCGGCAGGGCTGTATGCTGTTCCCACAATTTTGCTTGTCTTTTCATTATGTCATGAATGATTTGTTCACTCCAAAATGTAATGCACCTGCCAACATTCATTAAAATGGAAAATGATGAGAAATGATGAAAAATTAACCTAACCCTACCCCATACCCGAGAATATAATTTCTTTTACTTTTGTAGCTAAACACATTCAGATCTAAACACTTACATAACAAACGCTTTTCGTGGTTAAACACCTTTGATTCTAAACACTTTTGGCATAAGTGTTAAGTGTTAAGCAAAAATAAGTGTTTTTAAAAGTGTGACAAGAAAGTGTTTAGAAATAGGGTTAAAAGTGTTTTTTTAGAATGCACTCATGCACCATAACAACCAATGATGCATCAACGGCCCTTAGAGGATTTAAGGCCATGAGACATAAAGAAGTATCATGTCAGGGATTCCCTTTATGTAAGTAGTGCAAATGACCCAGTAAATTGTCATGACTCCTCGTCAACCTGTGTGAAGTGGCTCACACATGTTGCTAGATGGAATACAACGTCGCTATGGCACAAGATCACCAGGAATAGCAATGGTGGTGATCACCTCACCTCAGATGGCGAGGATGGTGATCACTCAGACTCACCAGGGATGGCGACATGGGTGACCACTCACCTGACTAGGTGAAACACGCACCTCATCATAGCGCATGTTCACCAGGGATGGCGAGGATCGTGATTACTCATCCTCACCAGGGATGGTGACATGGGTGATCACTCACTTCGCTAGATGAGACACACAACACATCCTAATGCATGTTCACCACAGATGGCAAGGATCGTGATCACCCGCACTCACAAGGGACGGTGACATGAGTGATCACTCACCTCGCTAAATGAAACGCGCACCCAGGGGCGTAGGAAGGAAATTTTTATTGGGGGGGCCCAGGGGTCTCGGTTGGGGGGGCCTGCTATATTTTTATATAGGCTTATATAGGGAACCTCTTCATTATTGGGGGTGGGGCCCAGGTCCCCCTGGTCCCCCCTTTTCCTATGCCCCTGGCAACTTGTCATAGTGCACATTCACTATGGATAACTAGAATGGTGATCACTCACACTCACCAGGATGGCGACATGGGTGATCACTCGCCTCGCTAGATAAAATGTGCACCTTGTCATAGCGCAGGTTCACCATGGATGGTGAGTGTGGTGATCACTCAGACTCACCAGTGATGGCAATGCTGGTGATCACTCACCTTGTTAGATGAAAAGCTCATGATCACAGACACATCATCGACATTGATAATCATGCAGCCTCACATCTGCCAGTTCAAAGTATGTTTTGCCAGAGAAGGTAATGTCCTATGTATATTTACTTTAACCCCAGACAAGGTGTTCATGTAGGTATTTCCCTATGTATTTTTCCTGTAACCAGAGAAAAAATGTTTATGGATAGTTGTTTTCGTTTTAGAGATACTTCTATCTAGATTAAATTGATATTTTCTCTATATTATCGTGTTTGATTCAACTCTGAAGTATTACATGGAAATCAGTGTGAAAAAAGCACATTTGATACATATGGGACTTATAATTCATGCCCACACTTCCTAGATAGGCCACATGTTGAACAGTGCTGCTGTCTCAACAACTTTGGCAATGGTTGCCATTCTGAGTGAGAGTTCACAGTGAGTGACAGATTATGACGCTATGAGTGAGATCCATGATGAGGACGGTGGTGATAAGCCACCATTCTCAGAGAGCATTGACTTGGAGTGACACAAATTCACGCATTGAGTGAGACCAATGTTGGCAATGGTGATGATAAGTCACCATTTTGTGTGAGAGTTGATGGCAGTGGCACACACTCATGCAGCGAGTGAGATCCATTTTAGCGATGGTGGTGATAAGTCACCATTCTGAGAGAAGATTAACTAGGAGTGACACAAACTCACACAGTGAGTGAGATCCATGTGGGGATGCAGGTGAAAAGTCACCAATCTGAGTGAGAGTTGACAGGCAGTGGCACATACTGACGGAGTGAGTGAGATCCATGTCAGCGATGGTGGTGATAAGCCACCATTCTGAGTGAGAGTTGACTGGGAGTGGCACATACTCACGCAGGGAGTGAGATCCATATTAGTGATGGTGGGGATAAGTCGCCATTCTGAGTGAGAATTGACTGGGAGTGGCACATACTCACATAGTGAGTCAGATCCATGTCGGTGATGGTTGTGATAAGCCGCCATTCTGAGTGAGAGGTGACAGGCAGTGGCACATACTCACGCAGTGAGTGAGATCATGTTGGTGATTGTGGTGATAAGCCACCATGCTTTGTGAGGGATGACAAGGGGTGGCACATACTCACATGGTGAGTGAGATCCATCTTGGCGACTTTTGTGATAAATCGCCATGCCATGTGAGACTGACACACAGTGGCGAAAGATGACACAGTGAGTTATCACTCAAAAAGGAGTCACCATTGATGACCAATCATGGTGACATATAACGACAATTTGCTGGGGATGTATGGTAGAGATAGGGTGAAACAGTATCCTGCCAAGGATTCCCTTTATGTAAGTGGTACAGATGATGTATGGTAGAGATAGGGTGAAATAGACTGGGGTGATTAATGGCATGGCAGGAGGGGATGAGTGGGGGGGGGTAATTAACCAACTATAATTAGACTGAGATGAACTCTACAGGTATCTACAGGCTTACATGTATAGATGTTGATGAGATCTGGGACACATGTAAACAACAGGAAAAGAGACCTCAAATGGAGACAAATTCATTCTCTCAGATACCTTGCCTTGCAGTGTGTTTCCCAACTTAGGGGCCTTAGACTGATGGCAATCTCTGAGCTCTCCTCCCAATATAGCCTTACCCCATCCCTCCCATCATATCTCTGCCGTGTTAAGAGATTCATTAGTAATTGATTAAATATAAATATTTTTAATTTTCCTTTTCTCACTTTATTTCAATTTTATCATATCAGAATCTATAGACTTGAGCAAGTCTCATGCCAACTGAAAACAACAAGGCATTTCTTGACATCCTATGTGGTTATATGTGCACGGTTTATGTATCTTCGATTTCAGGTTGTAAAATTTTAATTCAATCTCCAACCATTATCATGAATTCAGCTCCCCTTGTATCAATTGTGCTTTGTTTCAACACATTCAAAATCTGACTGGTTCTATCTATGACTGTCTTCTCCCAGTTTAGGGATAATGACGAAAATCTTGATAGTTACATGCTCTTAAAATTGTTGTTGTAATAATGTAAAATGGAATGATAAGGTGAAATAGAAAATTCTGAGTGTGTTAAGAGATTTCTGGACCAGCTATCATGTTGACTTAGGAATAGTGAAACAGACTGGTGTAGGAACCAAGCGGGTTGCATTAGCAACTAAACAGACACCTCCCTCAATTCATTGCAGAATTTCTTCTTTTGGTTTGAGGGGGGGGGGTAGAGTATATAACAACTGGTTCTTATCAGCATTTGTCCCACAAGGTACCATATCAACCAATGGCTGACCTACTGTGTGTCTTGACTAAAGCCTTTTTTTATGGAAACGATAGCATACACAGTCTAAGTTAGATCACTGTTGTTGATTACATACAGAGAACCCAACACCCCCGCACCTCCCAACACCCCCACATCCCCCTGTACCCCTTGACTTGTGAGTGCCACAGATCAATGTGGCTCCTAATGCAGCTCTCTTGTCCTGGTGCCACGCCCCGCCCTGCTCCCACAGTCACCCTGATTATCGCCCATTCTCCTCCTGGTGCCCGGGCCGCCTCTGGCAAGTGCAGACTTGAGGAGTGGAGTGGAGGAGTGGGTTGGGAAATGGGGTGGGGGTGGGGGTGCAATAGGAGAAATGATTGCACAATGGTATTACTAAGATACAATGAATTTTTATGTTTATGTACCTTCTGGAACAGTTGCCGTCATCTGTTTTTTCAATGTTTCTCTACATCTATAGAAAAGAGAGAAAAACACAAGAAAATCATCACTTCTTATACCACGATTTCGGCACTTCCGGTGGGTTTATATGCAGTTTAGCCGTGCTTTATTCTGCATATACCACCCATGTGCATTTTTGAAATTTTTGGTATATACTTTTTCGGGGTCAAGTTGGAATGTCTAAGGATATGTATGTTTTAATTTGAAAACGTGTCATGATTGGATTCGATACGAAAAGTGACTGTATACACAGCGGTACCTCTCCCGGCAAGGAACCAAAACAATGGCTTCGCGCAGAGCGGACACGGGCCGTGTCGCTTGCACTTACAAAATGTCTTCTCCTGGCTATATTCTTTGGATTTCAGGTAAGAAATTGATACAAAATGGAGGAAATGGTGGTATAAACCTATTAGGTGATGCATATCGGGGCCCCACGGGCTGTATATGCTGTATATACAGCCCTAGGGCCCCGATATGCATCATCTATTAGCTTAATGTGTAACTGTTATCCTTCAGGATTTCATATTGTTTGATTACTCATCCCGTTAGCTGCCTTTATGGTGGATGTGATGTTTGCCATTATATCATTGTATTTGTTTACAATTTTGCTGTTTGTCCATTCATTGAGTGATCAAAATTTTATAATTACATCTGATAAATTGAGAAATCTTGATGACAAATCTTTATGTAAAATCCATGTATCATTTATCATACATGTACATGTATTGCTTCTATACGTAGCAAGAAATCACAATTTTTCAACCATTTCTTACACAATCACGTGACTATTTTCAAGTTTGATTTTGCGACTTTGTCTGCATTGAAAAGCCCTATGTGCTTAATCCCACTACGGCATGTGACTTCAAAATTAAATCCGGATTAAAAGTGGCAAATCCGCTGCCCAAGTCTGACAAGTCCACAACACTCAAATTGAATTCTTTCCATTTTATCCTCTTTTCACGTGTGTAATTAGCCATCTAGCACATCTAACCCCTCCCCCTCCCCTCCCCACGCTCCTCGCCCATCTACTCAGCCTTCTGCGAAAATGGCGCCTGCCACTTTTTCTGCTCACTGCGCACATTGTGCGGCGCACGCCCCGCTTCCGGTTGAGTTGCGCGCGCACGTCCAGACGACATTTGTCTTTGAAATGGCGACACCGTAATCACGTGACTGCAGAATGGAACGCCGCGCCTCGCTCTGCTTCTGGTGCTGCTGTTATAGGGCGCCAAAATGGAACAGGTTTCTTGTGCTCTGCACGGACTGCCTTCACATATATTGTATTCTTTGTAAACCTATATGAATTGTTTTCATGTATAGTATACCTATGTTGTGGGAAAGACAGTGGGCGCAGCCACTACTTGAGCTATATATATATATATATATATATATATATATATATATATATATAGATATGGGTCATTCCAGGTTTTACTGGTCAGGGGGGGCCTGGATCAAGAATCTACAAACTCAGTATTTCTGTATAACATTATATTTTATTGATAGCCCTATATCTTGGCTTATTAAAAAGTTTCATTCAAGGATCCAACTCCTAGGGGGTCAGTTTTTATCGCAGATGCCGTAAAACCTTCTAAAAAGGGGGTACGTTAATGATCGTAATCAAACAAACATGAATAACACCACTAATAAGAGGCCTGGAAACACCAAATATTGTGGCCAGACTGGTACAATACATGACTTTATGTATACCAAAAAGCTAAAGTGAGGCCCGAAAACTCTTGAAGTTACGCATAGGTGGATAAATTGGAAAATATGAAAATTTGTGAATTTATTTTACCATTTTTTAACTTTAGCCTAGCTCATTCAAAATCCTTCATACAATGACTATATTAACTGTCCATTGTCTCTAGTAGACCTACTGTACATAATGATAAGAATTGGCCTGATATATCATACCTATACTTC
This sequence comes from Acholoe squamosa, assembly GCA_949317995.1. Taxonomy (NCBI): domain Eukaryota; kingdom Metazoa; phylum Annelida; class Polychaeta; order Phyllodocida; family Polynoidae; genus Acholoe; species Acholoe squamosa. The sequence goes on from OX439048.1 coordinate 6,004,922, forward strand.
ATACTTGGTGCTTGCGTAGAGGCCATTATATTACACATATTATCATTAACGTACCCTATTTGTTAACCTCTCACAGAATGGCCACAGCTCATCTATACATCATCATATGCCATTTTTATCACATACACCATTACAAGAGAGGTTGTACTACCTATCTAGAGTCATTTAACCCTGCATAAGGCCCATCTTGGGTGTTTAATATCACTTTGAAAATTAAAAATCACAAAATTTCTACACTTCTCGCAAAGCATGCATGCCATGGGGTGCTAAAATGCATCTTTATATACACCAAATAGTATTTTCTCATAAGCCAAACATGTCTATGATTGAATACAAATAATAGAAACACCATACAAGATGATAGGCTGCCACTATAACAATAGAACTTTAACAATCTCAAAATCCTCCTACCGGTCATTAACGTACCCCATTTGCTAATCTATCAAAGAATGGCCACAGCTCACCTATACACTATCATATACCATTGGCATCACACACATAATGAGTAAAGAGGTTGTACTACCTATCTAGAGTAATTTAAACATACATAAGGCCCATCTTGGGTGTTCAATATCACTTTGAAAATTAAAATCACAACTTTTTCAACACTTCTCGCGGCCTTCGCTTGCAGCAAAGTACAAAAATATACTCTTATATACCTTAAATACTCTTTCCTGAGGGTAAATGAGATCATAATACATATATACAGTCATTTAACCATTGATAAGGGCCATCTTGGGTGTTAAATATCACTTTGGAAATTAAAAATCACAAAATTTCTACACTTCTCGCAACATCTGCATGTCATGGAGTGCTAAAATGTATCTTTATATACACCAAATAGTATTTTTTGATAAGTCACACACCTCTACTATTGAATAGAAATGTTAGAAACACCATACCATGTCATAGGTTGACAATATCCAATTTTTACTTTGTTCATCTCTCAATCCTCGTACCGTCATTAACGTACCCCGGTCTTTAACCTATCAAAGAATGGCCACAGCTCAACTCTACACCATCATATACCATTGGCATTGCACACACATTGACAAAAGAGATTGTAATACCTATCTAGAGTCATTTAAACATGCATAAGGCCCATCTTGGGTGTCCAATATCACTTTTAGAATTAAAAATCACAAAATTTCTACACTTCTCGCAACATCGGCATGTCATGGAGTGCTAAAATGTATCTTTATATACACCAAATAGTATTTTTTGACAAACCACACACCTCTACTATTGAATAGAAATGTTAGAAACACCATACCATGTCATAGGTTGACAATATCGAATTTTAACTTTGTTCATGTCAAAATTGCTCGTACCGATCATTAACGTACCCCAGTCGTTAACCTATCAAAGAATGGCCACAGCTCAACTCTACACCATCATATGCCATTGTTATCACATACACCATCACAAGAGAGGTGATACTACCTATCTAGAGTAATTTAAACATGCATAAGGCCCATCTTGGGTGTTCAATATCACTTTGAAAATTAAATATCACAAAATTTCTACACTTCTCGCAACATCGGCATGTCATGGAGTGCTAAAATGTATCTTTATATACACCAAATAGTATTTTTTGACAAACCACACACCTCTACTATTGAATAGAAATGTTAGAAACACCATACCATGTCATAGGTTGACAATATCGAATTTTAACTTTGTTAATGTCAAAATTGCTCATACCGATCATTAACGTACCCCAGTCGTTAACCTATCAAAGAATGGCCACAGCTCAACTCTACACCATCATATGCCATTGTTATCACATACACCATCACAAGAGAGGTTGTACTACCTATCTAGAGTCATTTAAACATACATAAGGCCCATCTTGGGTGTTCAATATCACTTTGAAAATTAAATATCACAACTTTTTCAACACTTCTCGCGGCCTTCGCTTGCAGCACAGTACAAAAATATACACTTATATACCTTAAATACTCTTTCCTGAGGGTAAATGAGATCATAATACATATATACAGTCATTTAACCATTGACCCTAAAAACTCGCTTAAACTCCAGCAACTGAGATGTAACACTTGTGTGAAACAAACAGAACCATTTAGCAACTATTGGCAAGTCTGTTGTCTTCCTCCTTACGGTGCTTTATTAGTTTCATGTTGGCCATTTTGACTGTGTTATCATGGAGGATGTGGCCCCAGACGGTGGAGTTCCCATACCGCTTCTTGTTCACATAGCCAAGGATGGTATTATGGTATATAAACTGGACATTGGGCTTGGTTGGGAACTTGTGGCAAGTGAGGTTTTTCGCCGGATGAATGAGGAACATGACCTCATACATGTCACTCTCACTGTCCACAGCTAAGACCTTGCCCATGTGCCATGCGTCCTTGGTGGAGTCTGACTCATGCAGGAATGCGCAGGCGACAAACTGTCCCTCTTGGTACTCATCCTGCACGAATACAGCTGTATCCTTAATGTCCATTGTCGATCCGCCCTCAAAAACGGGAGGTGAGGTTGGTCCGTCCTGTCGCATATGCTTTGTGACGGGAGCCTCAACTGCACGCTCCGCAGCACGCTTTCGTGCGGCACACGGAGGCACATTTTCTTTGTTAGCCGTGGCTGGGGCAGGAACCATGTTCTTGCGGGTGCGCTTGCCAGCCACGACGGGTGAGGGACCCCCTTGGCGCTTGCAGGCAGAGGTGCTAGCGACAGGAGCGGGGAGAGTGTTCCGTACCGAAGTACCTCGAGTCTGCTTTGGCGGGGGTACATCATCGCCGTCCACCTCAGCAGGGACAGTCCTCTGTCGCGTCTGCCGTGGTGGGGGAGGAGCCTTCTTGTTGTTGAATTTCATTGGGTGTGTGATCCAGTCTGGACACCCACAAATGGACCTAAGGTCGGCCCAGCAGCACTCGCTGAAGCATGATTTGTGGCGTACAGCGAGGGACTTCCCGGGTTCGGCGGGCACAGCAGCATGAACTTTCTGGGTGCCCTTGATGGACTCGTCCGCTGCTACTTTGCCGACTGTGAGACGGGCGGTGGCGATATCCGCAACCGGAACGCAGATGTACTTGACGCGGCCTTCGAGTAGGTTGCCTTCAGCCGCGAAGCGCTCTGCATTCTGGATTAGCGTTCCCCTGTTGACGAGGTTGTCTGCGTTGCGTTTTGCTGCAGCTCCAACGCCGTCACAGGGGCCCTTTCCGTGTCCCGCCTCGAAGTAGGTCCATGTCGCTTGTAGACCACTGACAAGTTCTGCGTGGCGCACCAGTATGGAAAAGATGGAGATGTTCCGATACTGGCTCGATGGGGAGTCCGATGCATAGTGCACCCACGCGACCTGGGGCAGGTTCTCTTGCAGGAACGCTGCCAGAACTTGAATGAATGCCAGGATCGCACCGGTGTCATGCTTTCTGTCGTCGGTGACGAGGGCCACAGAGTGGTGTCTGATCTCCCCAGTTGGTCCATGCCGGTAGTGAAGGACTGCTGGGTGGAGCGTAACCGGGTCTTTGGCGTAATAGACACTCTGTGGCCCATCAGGATACGAGACAAGCCAATTCTCGGCGAAGTCCATCTGGATGACTGTCTTGTACACTGACAAGGAACTCCTCAGTTCACGAACGATCCGGTGTTGGCTACGGGCCCGATCGACGTGGTCGGCCATGGACATGAACTCGTCCTTGACCAACGTGATGAACTCCTTTTTGGATTTATCGGTTACCCAAGTGGGCCGGAGCTTCATCACCATCTTCTTCTCCTCGGGCTTGCCGTAGATAACCGGAACGTACTTCCACGTCAGGTAGTCTACATGGTCCATCTTCACCGACTGGGTCAGCTGTTGCTCGAACACGTCCGCAGTGGTGTTCTGGACCAGGGTGTCCACTGAAGTCTTGATGTTAGCTGCCTTCAGCATGAGAGCGAAATTTTGATGTTTCTGGCAGAGGCAGATTTTCTCATTCTGCAGCTCTACCGGAATTAGATAACTATGTTTACTCCTGATGTTGTAGAAGGTGGTGGACTCCACAGGCCAGGCAGGGTTGGTGTCAAGGTAGCGCTTGTGGAGGACATACACAAACTCCACCAGGTTCCTTTTCTGTTCTCTGACCTTGACACCATCCAAGTTAACAATGATGGAGTCACCTTTGCCTGGCATCATGGTGGAGTTTTCCGGTAGGCACAGGAACTCAATGACTGCTGCCTCGCGTGCCTTTGCATTGACAGTGCTTTTATGGGGCTGATCTGAAGGGGGTGACGCCAGAGACTTGCGGTTGACCTTAATGTCCTTAGCCATCTGGGTGGTGAGACCCTTTGCTTGAAGGTTGGTTTCAGGGAAGGCCTTCCGCATGAAGTCTAGTGTGTCTTTGCTGTTGAGAGCCGCCACCCCATCGTAGATAAGATCTTTACACTGTTGCTGCTTCTGTGGTGTAGCAGCTGGACCGGCCGCCTGTGCCAAATCCGGTTGTAGACGCGCCTGCATAGAGGACACCGACTCTCGCGTTGCAGCCAGTGTCCTCTCGAGGTACTTGATGCGGTTAGTTTTAGGTGTTGTGGTCTTCCTTGTCGTTGTCGGGGGTCGGTTTGCAGGGGTCGTCATCATTTTCGTCTGACCGGTAGGCGGGGAGGTGCTGTAAATTGGAAATGAGAAAGCATTAACAAATTGGTATTTAGAAATTCATTTGAGGCATTAGTCAGCAAAGCGAATATTATGTCACTACATGAGCTAATTTCACTACATGAGCTAAATTAAATTGTTAATCATTTATGCTTTACTTGTGATATTATGTCATGGTGATAATATTAACCAGTAATTGTAATAACAATACGATGTCATGTACATGAGCTAATTCTAAAAAGGTGGCAATACAAGTATAGTCAAATAAGCAGCAACAACTAACATTAAACAAGCAACATCTCAACATGCAACACAACTAGTCTATTCTAATATAGCATTCTACTGTATAATTACATTATGCTACTCCTGCTCAACGGAGCGCTTCAAGGTAGCACTGGAAAATGAATGGCAATTATAAGAATTATCTGGACTAATAAATAGGTTAGGCTAATAAACCACCAGGTTAAAAATTTGTGATTGTGGACCTTATGCATGTTCAAATGACTCTAGATAGGTAGTACAATCTCTTTTGTCAATGTGTGTGCAATGCCAATGGTATATGATGGTGTAGAGTTGAGCTGTGGCCATTCTTTGATAGGTTAACGACTGGGGTACGTTAATGATCGGTACGAGCAATTTTGACATTAACAAAGTTAAAATTCTATATTTTCAACCTATCACTTGGTCTGGTATTTCTAACATTTCTATTCAATAGTAGAGGTGTGTGGTTTGTCAAAAAATACTATTTGGTGTATATAAAGATACATTTTAGCACTCCATGACATGCCGATGTTGCGAGAAGTGTAGAAATTTTGTGATATTTAATTCTAAAAGTGATATTGGACACCCAAGATGGGCCTTATGCTGGTTTAAATGACTCTAGATAGGTAGTACAACCTCTCTTGTGATGGTGTATGTGATAACAATGGCATATGATGGTGTAGAGTTGAGCTGTGGCCATTCTTTGATAGGTTAACGACTGGGGTACGTTAATGATCGGTACGAGCAATTTTGACATGAACAAAGTTAAAATTCTATATTTTCAACCTATCACTTAGTCTGGTATTTCTAACATTTCTATTCAATAGTAGAGGTGTGTGGTTTGTCAAAAAATACTATTTGGTGTATATAAAGATACATTTTAGCACTCCATGACATGCAGATGTTGCGAGAAGTGCGAGATGGGCCTTATGCATGGTAAAAACGACAATTCTACTAACATAGGGTGGATCCACAGAAAACACAATATCTGCACACAAGTGATTTGATACCTTTAAAGTGATCATAATACTTACGCATAATCCTCCACGAGGGCCAGGTTGCCCGGTGGTGGCGGCGAAGAGTCGGCCGGCCTCGATCCGGTCGAACGCTGGCTGCGCCTCTTCTTGGGGGAGTCTTTCTGCGCAGCCTGACGGACCGGTCGAGTCGTCCGGCTCTCCTCTGCCACCTCCGGGGCAACCTGTCCTCGCCCCCCCGCCTCCGTGGTCGCTGCCCTCGGTGCCTCCTCCACGGGCGGTGCTGGTGAGGCCGTCGCGGCGCTGGTCTTTGCCCTGCCAGCTCGGCCTCCTGCCTTGCCCTTCCCGGCTGGTGCTGTGGGTGGTGCTGCCGAGGGTAGTGGTGCTGGTGCCGTGGCCACGACGGGCTCTGGGGAGGAGCACCCGGCCAGGCTTTCATCCCCCGACGAGATGAGGATGGCTGTGGCAGGGTCCACACCAGCCACAGGCGCATGAGTCTCCTTGAATGTAGAGCAAGGGGCAAAACCATTAGTATTTATTAAGCAAGACATTTGGAGAATCGAATATTTGGTGTATGTCAAGCTACAGGGGTAAAACAAGATGAACCTTATGCATGTTCAAATGACTCTAGATAGGTATTACAATCTCTTTTGTCAATGTGTGTGCAAAGCCAATGGTATATGATGATGTATAGATAAGCTGTGGCCATTCTTTGACAGGTTAACGACTGGGGTACGTTAATGACCGGTACGAGCAATTTTGACATTAACAAAGTAAAAATTCGATATTGTCAACAAATCACTTGGTAAGGTATTTCTAACATTCTATTCAATAGTAGAGATGTGTGGCTTACTATAAAAGAGTATCTGAATGCTATAGTGACATTATAAACTATCCACCTACCTCCTCACTCCCGTCGGGGGACGAGAAGGACACCCGCTGGTACCTGGGGCGAGGGGCGAAGGGGAGGCGAACGGTCAGCTTCCCGAGCCCCTTGCCCCGGCCCCCTGCGGGTGTCCCTCTTCCCGCTGCCGCAGGTGCCGGTGCGGAGGCTGCAGCCGGACGTGGAGCCGCCTGCTCCGCTGCAGCCCCGGGAGCCGCCTGCTCTGGCACCAACACCGCAGCAGCGGTCGCAGCTGGGGTGCCCCTCCCAGTGCCTGCCCTGGCCTTCGGTCTCCCTGTTGGTGTGGGTGGGAGCGGCGGGAGGCCCAGCTTCTTCCGTCTCTGAATTCAGAAAGGGAAAGACACATTAAGTAAACTGTCACACTGGCGAGTTACTCGCAGCAGTGTTTTGACTTAGCATTTACAGTATCTGTCCCTTGAAATTTGTATACTTATTAACATTCTTAATCTCATATCACAATAAAATGTTACCACCAGAGTAGCAGATTTTGAGGCACCACAGAGACTGAGAGGACGGAAAATTATCAAACCTTGTTCTCTTTCAGTCGCTCCCGGTAAGCCTTCTTCCGGGCATGGAGCATCTCGCGCCGCCGCTGCTCCTCAGCAGGGTCTCCCGCCAGTCTCTCCCTGTCCTTTTCTCGCTGGCGACGCGAGATCTCCGCCCGGTGGGCATCATAGGCGGCCGCCCCCATCTCCTGCCGCAGCCTGGTCTCGTACCGGGCCGAAGCTGCGGCATGGAGACGGGCCGCCTTCTCCCGGTCCTCCCGGTCCTCCTGCTCCTCCAGGTCTGGAGCATCAGCGGGAGCGTGCTCCCGCACACACCTCTTAGGGCGACGGGGGGGGGGGGGGGTCGCCACCACCGCCACTGGGGGCTACGTCAGCCATCTGCAAAAATGAGAAGAAATACATTAAATAAAAAGGTAAATAGTGATTAAACAAGTTCCTATATGCTGACAAAGGATGTACAACAAAGCCAAAGATTTTATCAGAGGTTTTTATGCTGATATGGTAATTCATAGTGAGGAAATCAGTAGATTTTAAGATAATAAGGAATTTGTTAGTGTTTGAATACTGATAAGATATACATAAATAAATAGGAAAAAAATATTCATCATGTTCCTATATGCTTACAAATGATGTACAGTAACCCCGGAAGTTCAATCAGCTGATTAATTGCTAATATGGAAATTTATACTGACAAAATATAAGGAAAATGCTGAAATATACCCACCACAAAAATTCTTTGGAAAAAAAGTATTCAGTATCTAACTAATGACACTTGTGTGAGTTAGAGGTACCATAGGGGCATGTCATGGTGAAATATGATGGAGCTATGTGCACTGGAAGTGCCACTTGTGTGGAAAATTCAGAATAAGAAGGGGGGGTACGTTAATGATCGCAAAGGTTTATAACCACTCAGCAGTGGTGGCTTTGTGCAAGGGTGAGCTTACCTGGTCAACACAACAGAGGGGGGACATGTCTAACATACCCACCATAAAACATCCCCCTGAATCCAAGATGGCGACCAGTAGGCAGGCATCTTGCCACCGGGGTACGTTAATGACCGACGAACACTATCTTCCTAAATTTGGCCACTATGGCTATGCTTTCGATCCCACAGGAGGATTAACACACCAAAATGCCCAAATAGAGGTAGGAGAAGGAATATAACCCCAAAAAACCATGGGATAAGCACAATTTTGGCTGTGAGGGGGCCTAAAAGTTCACGACGAGGCAGAAATTTGGCCATTCAAGCCCAAATTGGGGTGGGGGGTCATCTCAAAACACCCAAACATGGCCCAAAATGCATCTTACACACGTAGGGGGTCCTATTCTAAAGGATTATCAACAATTTAGACCCAAGGGTACATCATCTCGGCCAGGAGAGGCCAAATTCTGCTTGCCGAGCGAAAAATCATTAACGTACCCCAATTTTGAAAATACAGCCCGGGGTGGCCAAAGCTTCACCCTGGGGCCCCGGGCTGCATCGCAGGCCTCCCCCGGCAACACATTTTACCCCCTAGCATCCAAAATACATCGTTCCGGTACACAAAAATTGATCTACGGCCCCCCACAGACATCTGCAACAACATTTCATCGCAATTTCATGGAATTTCGTGGAATTTCCTTACCTTTTTCACGAATTTGGCGTTCCTTTTGCAGGGGAACTCTGCTTAGGGGTAGCTATAAACAAGCTGTGACCTCCTCTGAGCTGAAACACGGTACCCGGATGCAGGCCACTTCCGCCGGGCAACAGGAAGTCGTTTTTCTCTTCCCGCGCTGTTTTTCCCGCCGCCGATCATTAACGTACCCCGCTTACGAAGAGACCCCCCATACAGCCAAACCAGACTGTATTTGGCCACAATTCTTGTTCAGGCATGATGTATTTATTCTAAAAGTGAACATAGACTGTGGGAATTGTATGTATTTGGTTTATTTTATTCTATTTAGAGGCAAAAGCCCGGGGTACGTTAATGATTGCGGTGTGCATTGAAAATCACTTATATGTGCCTGCCAAGGGTAATTCCCGGAGTACATGAAAAATTTTTTCATGGAAGACTCCCCCCTAGGGTACCTCTTAATTGCATATAATAAGAACACTGATTATATTCCCTAACCAGGTTAGATAGGCTCTATCATTAACGTACCCCACGTGAAAATTTATAATTAAATGCATATAGAAGATAAATTATGCCCCAAGACCCACCCAAACCATATGGAAATCTTAGCTGTGACCCCCCACTAAGGAATAAAAATATTATTGGTGGTGTAGAAGTGTTTCCCTTGTTATTATATGCCCAAGAAGCCACCTGACCAGTAAAACCTGGAATGACCCATATATATATATATATATATATATATATACATATATATATATATATATATATATATATATATATATATATATATATATATAATGGGCACCAGTTGCCCCAAAGAAATTTGCAGTAAATGTAGAGAACTATCTCATTGGTTGATAATGCATCCCACTACTAGTCCGATATACCAGGTAGTTATTTACATCGCTCTTATTCCTCATCTTCATGTATTTTTATTCAACACAAATGTCCTATTTCTAATCCAACCGTCCTCACCCCCAACCCTCCAACCCCCATCCACCATCCCCCAACTGGCTGTTCCTCCCTCCATTCAGATTCCACTACCACTAACCCTACTCCAGATGAAATTCGACACGACTGACTGGAATCCAGGAAATTTGGAGGTTATTAGATTCAGTGGAGCGGCAGGCTCTATGCAATGTTATACACGTGTACAATGAAGCTGAAAAAAGTCTCGCTGCGATATGAGACGTGTCATGCATGGCTAGCAATGGCTGCCACTTCACGGCACTCCTCCTAGGGGTATTGTGAGATTTTGCATAGGGCCGGAGGGGGGGGGGGTGAACCGTATAAAATAATATAAAAGCGTGGCCATTTTATAACATTGTGGAGGTGTCAAATTTGGAGGTAACTGTATGAAATGATATGAGGAAGGGGCCCTTCGGGGGAGCCAACAGGGAAATTGGCCGAAAAAAAACAAACATTGAAACATAATTAAATAGATAAATAAGAACTCCTACTTCTTTGACTCCTCTTGGAGAGGAGAAAGAGAAAATGATAAAAAAAAATGCGCTGCTTGTTACTACATTTATGGTGTAAGGCCAACAGGGGAATGGGGAAAAAATCTAGATCCCCCCTAATCACTCAAAAATGACCAGTCCCTACAGTATAAGCAAAGTGTTTGATATAAACCACAGAGGACAATGATTGGCTATTGTGGTAGACTGAGGGGGTGTAGGTGGGGGGGGGGGGAGGTCGGCTTGGGGTAACAGCAGCATCATACAATCAGCCATGCTGAAATTACAGGATTCTTGTCTCTTTATAGAATTTCTGGAAGCTCTTACAGGTCCTCCCCCCCCCCTTGCCCGACCCAACACACACCGTGCCGCTGGTGGTGCCACACGGCAGACAATAAATAGACAATTCCCGGCATTCCTAGGGACGCTGTGATTACAGAGCATGCGCAGAAAGTCGATCTGCCCCTGGTGGCAGAAGTCGGCGTCAGGCAGACAACAATGGTGTGTATAGCGGCGGGGAAATTTGAGGGTTTCTGCCGAGCAGCGGTTCGATATAAACCCAGCCACAGGGCAAGCCTCATAACGCCGCCACTGTTTATTTTTTATCCACTTTCTATTTTTATTTTATGTCCTTTTCCCCTTTTTTCAACTTTTTGGTGGGGAAAATGGAAGAGACGCTGATTGCGACTTGTCGTCCATCAGGCCCGATTGTCGGTAGCCGCGCATGCGCACGTCATCACAGGACGCGGTGCACTGCGCATGCGTCGGTGGATGTCGTCTGGGAACTCTGAGAGTAATGATATTCAAACCGGAACTTCAAGAGGACCATTAAAGTTGGCGGCGTCCAAGCCCGGTTTTTACGTCGGGTTTATACGGAGTAATTTCGGTGGCAAAGCGGTCGGGCAGGCACTTAAAGCTTGTATTCTTCCGCCCTCCGAGTCGACCTGCTTTCAGTGGAGGCTTTTGGAGATGGCGCGGGACTTACTCGGAAGGAATTGAGAGCTGACCAAAAAGAGAACAACTCCTCAGCCCACCCACTCTCACCCAGCGCCCCCTACTTCCTGCCAGCCCTCTACCCCTGCCTGTCTTAACCCTTTAAATATGGAACGGTACATTAATGCATCATGCCCTTTGGGCTTCATGGTTCATGGATGCAGCCCTGGTGAGTCTATTATTAAGTTCTGCATTCATGCATCATACCGACCCTACACGAATGATGCACTTCCTGATCAGTATGTAGTGCTGGTGGTTAGTCTTAGTGCATCATGCCGACAAGGGAATCTGAATCACTGGAGGCAGCGTACAGGCTTTAGAGGGTTGACGCTCCAGCCTGAGTTCTCACTCTGCCAGCTTCTTAGCCCATGGAAGACAGTTGGTGCATTGATGCATCATGCCTGTTGGTCGTCATGATGCATCAATGCAACCCTGGCGAGTTACTCGCCAGGCTACATTCGAGCATCATGCTTCGACCCTATGTCGTTGATAGAGTCCCGGAGGGTCAGCATGATGCTCCATTGAAGTGCTGGTGAGTACTTCATTGGTGCATCATGGCGACCAATTGGCACGATGCACTTCTGCATCAGCGGCCATTAAAGGGTTAAGTCAAAAATCAAAGATGGCTCCTCTGGTTGTGGGGAGAGGTGCATGGGCTTTAAAAGACGGTCCCTCCAGAGCCAACTTCCGGTGGTCGATCACGCATGCGTCGTGTGAAGGCCTTGAAGTGAGGATGGAACACGCAGCAAGGGAGGGGGAGCACAGTAAAGGGTGGGGGGGGGGGCAAGAGGGATATGAGTGGTGGAGGGTGTTTCTAAAAGATTGAAGATGAGTCCTGTCAGAGGTGCTACTCCCAACACTTAACTGACTCACCTTAAATTAGGAATCGATTCTCTGTTCTGTTGCCAAGAGGTAATTTGTGAGAGAAGTGGTTCGGGAGGGGTCTAGATTCGGTGTTTATACTTCCCAAGTAAGAACCCATTCCTACATAGTTCCTTCCTGCAATTCCCTGGCCTAAGTAATATATATTTGAACCCTGAAGTATTCACATTAACCAATCATGGAACTACTTCCCCCACTTTTTGCACCACCATCTGATTCAGAGGAAGTCTATTCCATTACAGTATATACAGAACGTATACAGAATCTTTTCGAAACACCCTCGAGGAGGGTAGTGCTGGTGGTGGTGGTGGGGTGGGGGGTACAGAAGGGGGCATGGATCATCCTGCCCGCCAGGTAGCGCCTCAGAGACATCATGAGATGGCCGGCCGATAGAGGACGTCACGAACATGGACAGCCCCCTCCACCCCCCTCCAAACACTGTCCTCCTCAGACCTGCCTCTAGGAGCCGGGGGGGGGGCACTTGAATCCCTTTGGTGTGACATCTCTTACCCTTGCTAGGGCAGTCATTCGCGGGGTTTTCTTCAAAAACCTACCCTTGCTAGGCCACTTTTGACATGACAACATTATAATTATTTGGCTAAAAATGTCTTTAATATATACCTTGTTTTGGGATAAAACATTAAATTTTCATGATTCTCATGAAAAGTTTGAAATTCTCCACACAAATTGGGGTATTTCGCTGAAAGATGATCCTTGCTAGGGATATTTTGGTCAAAACCTTGACCCTTATAGTAGGTACATTTTGCTGAAAAGGTACCCTTCCCAGCAGCACATGCATGTGTAACATACGAAGAGCCCTCCCCATCCAGGCTCTGGGAGCATTAGGAGCATGTCTTAGCCCCCCCCCCCCCCCCACCTACAGACTCCCCTGCTCTCTAAGACCCTACAGTACCTTTGACGTCTGTTCTCCTGCCATGCTATCCACCCATACATTTCCCCCTGTTCCTACAAACCCCACCCCCCTGCCCAAGTTCCTTCTCAACTTCCCTCATTCACTTGGATTTAGCCCTGTAAGGTGCGATGGTCCATCACTACATCATTACCAGTCAATGCGAAAACTCGTCGGACTTCAGCGTTTGCAGGCAAAATTGCTGCTGGGCCGACGGAAATTGCCAGACTGCCAGACCACTGGTTGCATTCTAAAGACCGTGGGCTACATTTTGGTTTTTACAGCTTATAAATCGGACCAGCATTAGAGTTTTTACAGCTTATAAATCGAATCATCATTAGGGTTTTTACAGCTTATATATCGGACCATCATTAGGGTTTTTAGAGCTTATAAATCAGACCATCATTAGAGTTTTTACAGCTTATAAACCGGACCATCATTAGGGTTTTTACAGCTTATAAACCGGACCATCATTAGGGTTTTTAGAGCTTATAAACCGGACCATCATTAGAGTTTTTACAGCTTTTAAATCAGACCATCATTAGGGTTTTTAGAGCTTATAAACCGGACCATCATTAGGGTTTTTACAGCTTATAAATCAGACCATCATTAGGGTTTTTACAGCTTATAAATCAGACCATCATTAGGTTTTTTAGAGCTTATAAATCGGACCATCATTAGGGGTTTTACAGCTTATAAATCGGACCATCATTAGGGTTTTTACAGCTTATAAATCAGACCATCATTAGGGTTTTTACAGCTTATAAATCAGACCATCATTAGGGTTTTTACAGCTTATAAATCAGACCATCATTAGGGTTTTTAGAGCTTATAAATCAGACCATCATTAGGGTTTTTACAGCTTATAAATCAGACCATCATTAGGGTTTTTAGAGCTTATAAATCAGACCATCATTAGGGTTTTTACAGCTTATAAATCGGACCATCATTAGAGTTTTTACAGCGTATAAATCGCACCATCATTAGAGTTTTTACAGCGTATAAATCGGACCATCATTAGAGTTTTTACAGCTTATAAATCGGACCATCATTAGAGTTTTTACAGCTTTTAAATCAGACCATCATTAGAGTTTTTACAGCTTATAAATCGGACCATCATTAGAGTTTTTACAGCGTATAAATCGGACCATCATTAGAGTTTTTACAGCTTATAAATCGGACTGTCATTAGGGTTTTTACAGCCCAAAACCAAAAGCAGTACTGTTTGTCAAGGTTTAAAGCGTTAAATTATGAAAATAGTGAGTTAATTCTTTATTATTCATTATTTCTTTCCTGACAATGATAATCCTTAGGTATTCGGTCCTGCCAAGATCAATCAAGGCCCACAGGAGGGTCTTGCCAAAAGATAACGAGGATGAACATCTCTAAAAATAATTTCATAGTATTGAGAAAAAATAATACAGCAGAATGTATGGAAAAATCGTTTTGAGGTGTCAAAGAAACATGCACGTTTTATCAAAACGATTATCAAGACAATATTTTAGTAATACAAAAACGTGCACGTTTTTTTTTTGTTTTTTTTTTGGTTTACGTCTCTCTTTTGGCAAGACCCACCATAACAATAAAATCTGCAGAACCGAATGGCCTGTGAGGGGTAAAACGTTTCGTATAAACTGCATTCCCATTTTCAGCAAGATGTATTAATGCAGCCCTGCCAAAACTCGTCATTTGACGACCAATGGGCATGTTGCATCAATGCACCAGCAGCTTTATTCAGACTCACTGCGCATGTAGTCATCCCCATACTCACACACATACACACACAATACATGTACACAACTTACAACCTTAACCAAATCTATCATAAACTTACACCACTTCCAGAATCCCCCACCCTAACTACCACTCCTGCACCTAACATGTTATGTGGCCATTTTAAACTGAATTTAGAATATAATTTCTCACACCGCCCCCAGCATTGAGCATTCCACTCCCACCACGCATAGAGGAAATGGGTGCAAAAATTGAGAAGGAATGCATGTTAAGGGGCATTTTAGATTTCAGTTTAATTTAGAGATTTCGTTTTTACTCTGGTGAATAGTTGGAAGCAGTTACCTCAGGTTGTGAGCTTCTAACATGTCAACATAAGAGAGAAGCAGTGTCTTAAAATCCGAATGTTGGGAAATAGATTTGAATGATTCTTGATGGCTTGCTTCACTTTTGAGGAGGGGAGGGGGGCGACCAAAACATTAACTGTGTATTTATTGGATAACCATGCTCATGATGCGAATGTAATCCACTAAGCAACCAAATGTGGGCATATCAAACTTGTTATCAATATCTAGTTAGCTCATTCTGTGAAGCTAGTAGTTTACATATAACCAGTGTAATATCAAGATGGGGGGGAAAAGAACTAGAGAACTAGCTGAAATCATACCATTTCGTATATAGCAGCCCTTTCCTCACCAGGAAGGCGTTTCTCAAGATGATATGACTAGACCCCCTTCAAGTCTTATGAGATCTCTCAGCAAAATGCCATTACAGCCCTGCATCTATTGGTTGCTAATAATTGCACTGGTTTGACTGCCCTACCAAACTAAATACTGCCTTAAGTGCTGATCGTACAGAGTAGTCTTAGTGTGTTACCTACGATCACCCAGTCTGATATTGAGGGTTTCAAGTCGTACTGGCGGTAACTAGTCATACCATCTTGGGAAATGCCTTCCGGAGTGAATAAAGGTTTTGAAATAAGGTTCCAGTTTTTGATTGAATGATATTGATCACTTCTATTGCACTGACTCGTCCATGTGTGCGGCGTTCTTGGCCGGATAAGTGCAGAAGAAGCAATTTCTAAAAATGAAATGTTTTAAACTATTGATAACTAATGATTATTTATTATTCTACAACTAAGCACCACAGCTGGGTCCCCAGACTACAGGGGACAGTGTAGACTGGATGTCGTTCTGCCCTGGAGTAGGACAGGGTTGGTATAACAGACTCTGGGATTTGTACACTGGAGCAGGGGGGCGATAATTGAAGACGTTACTACCCTAAGCCACCACTTAGACTGGCGCACAGCGTGCAGAGACAAAACACCAAGAGTCTGCTGTAACCAGCGGCAGAGCTGTCGCCAGTACCTGTGCTCGTCAGGAACGTGACCGATGATGGAGTGTTTGAGTAAATTAGATTACCTGCCTTTTGTCAGATGGTAGGAATTGTGCCACTTTGTACTATCTGAAGATATGAATCATATAGTTATAATTCTCAGCCGCCTTAGCTACGTTTTCCGTTGCTTGTCTTTGTTTTCATTCCTTCGTTTTGTTATACTTCCTTTAGAATTCTTTCCCACAGAACCAATATCAAGTGAGCGATAATACAGGTGGTTAGTAAATGTAAGAGAGTCTATAGCTTATTAATGTTACAGTATCAGTCAGTAACGGCTTCCTGGGTGATGAACACTCCAAGCGCTGTACATTTTTCTTCATCTCTCCATCCATTCTGTGTCAAGGGTACAAGTATTTCCTTTGGCACAAAGTCAAATATACTGACACATAAATGAATTTCACTTCAAGTTTTATGGGAGATTCAATCTATCATTCATAGTCCCTGTCTCTTGATAGAGCACAAGAAAAGTAGGGGAATTTGAGACAGTTCCCCATCTCTCACCCCCTTTTGAAGGCGATAGTTTATTTACAACCCACACCCTTTAGTTGTCATAAGGCCAAAGAAAATAAAAGGTGTGTTTCCAGTAACAAAGCTCAAAGAGCTAGGGTCGGTAGGTCGGATTTTTTTTTTTTAATGTTTTTTTTTTTTTTTTACATTTATATAGGAAATGGGCAAATATCAATGGATGTATCAAATTCTTTGATTTCATTGTAAAATAATGATGGGAAAACGGCAACTATGAGAGTAGGGAAGAACACAAAAAGGATACAGGAAAAATATTCAAAAAGTTATGAAAATTTCTTTAAAATATGAAGAAATGGGACAAATTTCTTCAAAATCACACAAAAAAAAGTTTTTTTGCCCCTGTTTTGCTAGGGGCGGTCGGGTTACTAGAAACAATCCTTTTTTATTTGTCCTAATGCATTGATACAGTCCTTGTGAGCTACTCATCGAGGCTGTAGTCTGGCATCAAACCACTCTCTTTAGACATCGAGGGGCCTTATAGGCCCCAAGATGTCTCAATACAGTCTACAGCACAGCCATGACCAAGTGCATTATTCCCGTTATAACACAGAAAAATCACCCATCAGCCACCTGACAACACATGAATGTCAATTGTGAAGTCTAAAGGTGAGATGAAGTTAACCTCCTTTGCCAAGAGTGCATTATCCATCTAGATAATGCACGGTCAATCAGCCAATCAGAATGCAGCATTCAGGATAATGCACTCTGACTTCGCCCAGCAGTATAACGGGAGTTGATACACTCCCAGAGGGTTTTCATTATTCAGCAGAGAGGTGCACACAGCAGCACTCAAACATTAACTGCCTTTAAAGGGTTAAAATCTGTTCACTTTGTGTCTAGTAATATATCCAAGTGACACTGATAATATGGTGGTTCTTTTTTTTATTCTTTCAGGGGGCGAGGGAGAGCAGGGGATGGCACGGAAAGGATGCTGGATGATGATAAAAAAAAGAGATGAAGTTTCTACTATATCAATTCATTACTCTGGATTTATTACATTTGATTGTTAAACTGCTCTCTGCAATAAAGCCTTTTTCGTTTACAGCTATGGGTCAATTCCATGGCAAAGGAGGACTAAAAGAGTAAAGGAATATACATGTTCAAACATTGGGGAGCATTACTAGCCAACTGCTCAGCACAGTACAATATAGTTGACATGGAATGGGGACTGTTTGTTCCTGGCTTCTCTCATATACTCAGGAAGAGGAGGGGGGGGGGGGGGCAAAGCACAAAGGTTTGGAGAAAGCTAAATTGCACATACATATACTGTACAAATACCTGGCTGCTAGACATTTCTTTTCAGGTTTAAATCTGTTTTGTTTTGATCTACATTCATGTACATTATGATCCACGTGACAATGCTACAAGAAGGGTCCACATGTTGGTATGTATGGCCAGGGGGGATCACAGGGTAGGCTGGAGAGAGTGGAGGGATCAAAGTTGTATAGCCCTACACACCTGAGAGAGGGCTGGGGGCATCATCCCATGTGTTATCTGTAAGATCTGTGACAACCATTCTGATCACCCCTACAGGTAGAAAGGGACAGTAGGGAAGGCTTACCTGTAGCCCCCAGGTACACACACATGTGTGTATGTGTGTGTGACTACCTGACTGACAGCCTTCACACAGCCCTATACCCACCCAACCAACAACATATTTTAACCCTTTGAATGCCACTAATGTTTTAACTCTTTCACAACCATTCGGATCCTCCCAGGATACCGACAACAACAACATTAGCGTACCCTAACCCTTTGAAGGTCATTAATGCTGTAATGTATCATGTCCATTGGTCTTCATGTTGTATGAATGTTGCCATGGTGACTAACTTATAAGGGTTACATTCATGCATTATACTGACCATATTGAATTCATATACTCCCAGAGGGTCGTCATGATGCACCAATGAAGTGCTGGCGAGAAGAACCCAATTAAGGTATATCCAGACCAATTAATGGCCCTTGACGTGTTTACAGCTATGGTGACCTTGCTCAGGTGTGAACTGTACTCCTATAATGCACTCAAGGTCACTTCTTGCAGAGCACCGCCAGCCGTTTTATAAAGGCCACTAATACATGAATGCACCATACACTAATGCATTAGCCCCCTTGCAAGGATTGGGCTAACCTTTAAACGTTGCTCAAAAATGATGCTTTAGATACCAATAGACACTTCCTGTAAACATGATGCATTAATACAGCCCAGGTGAGTAACTCGCCAGTGCTGTAGTTATGCATCATGTTACCCTATGGAATTGGTCTGATCCCCTAGCATTGGAGCAATCACCAACTCAGCGCTTGCAAATTGCTCGGCAACAATGCAGTGCAGAATCATGAAAATGAACGAACAGAAAACAACCTTGAGACATCATGTCCAATTTAAAGGGTTAAACCCACCCCTCCCCCTCCTTCTCCTATCCCCACTACACATGTACATGTCAGTGTGTCCGTTCCAGCCCTGTGCTCTGCTGTACCTTGACATAAAGCTGGCTGATGGCCAAGGTGCCCAGTGTGTTACTTTAGTCCCCTCCTCCCCCCCCTCTCACACACACTTAAGTACTTAACCATTTACATATTGTTTAATGCATTTATGATTAGGCTCCTGCACCAACATGATGCACCGACATGATGCACCAATGCAGTGCTGTTGAGTCTACATTGCATTGGTGCATCATGCCGACCGTTAGGGAAAATTTCAGTATGGTATAGTCCGCATGATGCATGAATGCAGCCCTGGTGAGTCACCCACCAGGGCTGCATTCATGCATCATGATATCAAATGGACATGATGCATTAATTAAAAAAGCACTGCGGAACCGTTTAAACCCATTAAAGGCTACTAATGCAATAATGCCCATTGGTTGTCATGGTATGTGAATGCAGCCCTGGCGAGTAATTCACCAGCGCTACATTCATCCACCATGCCAACTCTATGCAATTGATACACCCCCGGAGGGTCGTCATTATGTTCCAATGAAGTGCTGGCGAGCAGTCTCACCAGTGCTTCATTGGTGCATCATGACAACCTATGGGCATGATGCACTCCTGCATCAGCAGCCCTTAAAGGGTTAATAAGACTGAGAGGACAAGTGGAGGTGGGCAGCCCCAGATTTACTCCATGTTTATCTGGAGGTGTTGAGCCGTGGGGACCCCTGTTAACCCCTACCCTACAGGACACTGGTGGGATTAGGCACTAGGGCAGGTAGGGTTAACCATGTTAAATAGAGTGTCCCTGACTTTGGCAGTGTTTGGCTGGGTAAATATAAGGTTAAAGTGGCAGTAATGTATAGAGAGTGTGTGCAGCTAGAGATAAGGCTACTTTGGAGTTATAACTTTAAGTTACATCTGCAATTCACAACGTAGATACATAAGGGTACTTCATTAAATCATAGAGATAAAGATTTCAAGAAGAGAGAGAAAATGGTAATTCTCACTAAGATTCACTCTATCTTTGGAACTAGACATACATGCCTGAGAATACTCTCTTCAAAATCTCATTTAAGGAAAAGAAAAAGTTTCCTGGGATGTCAAATCTACTGTTTCCATATACCCTCCGGAAAACTTGCCAGACAGAATGTTCACTAAATTCAAGACCGACAAGTATTCGTTTTTAGAACATCTTTACACCACGGAAACTTGCCTGGAAATTCACTCACAGCACCTAAAAATCAAGAATACTTAACAAACCTTCTGAATTTGCTTCCAGGCCCAATAGATGAGAGTAAATACACATGCAAAGGTGCAAAAAGGCATTTGAAGGGCCCCTTTGGTTGATCCAAGTTTGAAATAGGAGGAAAGCATACGCTGGAAGAAGCTCTCCCACCCTCTTGTACCTCTGGAGGCTATTGCGAAAAGAATTGGAATTGGATTCTCACTGACGCAACTCACCTTCCAGTTCCTGCCTGTTCTGCTGCTCAGAACAAACTTCTTACCTTACACTCAGAATCAATCCTCTTAATGTGAGTCATACTGGAAAGCATTCCCTAATTCATAAAAACTTAAGAATCAATTCTATAACCTATTACCTTGCTGCAAAACAGGGGAGAAGTCATTGCTTGGGGGTAGTCAGTTCCCATTTGGGAATAGCACCTCCGACAGAATTGAATTCCTGTCCTTTCGCAACACCCTCCTGAAGGCCATTTCTTAACAGACTACCCTAAAAATCGTACCAAAATCCCCAAGTGAATAACCTTGACATCTAAGGTCGTAGTGCTGTGCGCGATCGTAGTGCATTAAGAAATAACTTCCTGCCCTATCTAGCCAAACTTGCATTTGGCTAATTTGAGCTAAATTGGGACCTTGGGGGCATTTCTCGATATTATCAATTAGCACGGTTAAGAAATGCCCTTCAGAAGAGCACCCCTTCTTCTTCCCCAGCTAAATCTTTGACGATGTCCACCACATTCAATGCATCGTAAAAGGATGCCTTTGTAGGGAAGTGTTTGGTCCAACTTTTTCACATATCTTTAAACCATTAAAGGCCGCTGATGCAAACGTGCATCATGTCCATTGGTCGTCATGATACTCCAATGAAGTGCTGGTAAGCAGTCTCGCCAGCACTTCATTAATTGGTTTATCATGACGACCTTAAAGGATAGCTTGAAGTGCCAAACCTCAAGGATAACTTCATATCGTTGTCCCTTTACATGTGTCACAAAGAAGATATAGAACATATAGCTGTGTCATGAACCAGCTGACAAGGGGTGCTCGCCATATAAACACTGCTTTTCTTTCACAAATTTGGCAAAAGGTATCATAGTTTTGGTATATGAAAACATCACAATTTCCTGCAGCACAACTCCCTGCAATGCCAATGGTAGATCCAGGATTTCGAGAAGGGGGCCCACCCTCCATTATGAAGGTATGCTCTGGATCCAAAACAAACAAACTTTACCTTTTACTAGAGACACCCCCTTCGTCTACTTCAGACACTTCAAATTCCTTCAGAGATACTTCATATTCCCAGACCATTCAGGAGGGTGTTGCTCCTATAGTAAAAGGAAGAGCTGTCTAAAAATGCCCTCATTTCCAGTCCTTTCTTTTCATGTAGCTATAACTTGTCCCTTTTGTTGCTCGCAAGTGGTCATTCAAGTACGGTGCTAAAAAAGGGGATTTGAGTAGGTACCTAGTTGGGAGAAGTCAGTCAGTATAATATACTATGAGTAGGTACCTGATAGTGCAGCTTTCTCTGTTTTGAACAAGGCAGGTGCCTTTTCAGACTGATGTGGTGAGTGCAAGTACTTTGGTGAAGTAGTGCACGACTTGTTTAGAAAAGAGGGCACATAATCACAGCTCTTTTTACAATAGGAGCAACACCCTCCTGTGCAAGTTGAATGGTGCAGCAGAGCATGAGTTGTTTTGAAAAGAGGGCACATACTGAAAACTCTATTTACCATAGGAACAACACCCTCCAGAGATTACAGATGTTCCATTACCTTATTCAAATGCCATAATAAGCCATTAAGTTAATATTTTGTCACCTTTCCATAATCAACCAGAATTAAGTTGGCCTCAAACGTACATGTATATATAAACACATTAAGCCACAGGTTGTTATATTGCCATGTCCAGATACATTAAATTAGTAGTAACCACATGTTGATAAAACACGTCAGTTAAGTATGGAAGGGCACGAACACGGCCGTGTATACTTAGACAAATAAAAACAAGCGATTAGAAACCTAATTGTGAATGATAACTAGCAGTTAGCTGACAATTATTGGTTAAAGATGCATCGGTGAAAAAAACTTGAGGTCGGTAGGTCGGATTCTTTTTAGTAGCCAATGCCTCATATAATAGTACTTTGCTA
Source organism: Acholoe squamosa (assembly GCA_949317995.1). Lineage (NCBI taxonomy): Eukaryota > Metazoa > Annelida > Polychaeta > Phyllodocida > Polynoidae > Acholoe > Acholoe squamosa. Next base: position 6,027,473 of record OX439048.1, read on the forward strand.
GGTTTTCACTGATAATTGTAAGAAATGATCATTTCCGGCATGGAATACGAGAAAATGATGGGGAAATTTGCATCTGAATGTAAAATAAAGATTTTTAAGAAAAAATAATTTCAAAAACTGAAAAATCTTAAAAAATCGGGGAAATCTTCAAAAACATCTTCAGAAAAATTCTGAGGTTGGCCCCATTTGGCTGAGGACGGTCGGGTTACCGGAACGAAACCTTTCTTTTTTTAGGCGTCATCTAAAGGTCCAGGTGGCTCCAATAAGACCAAAATGATGATAACTATAGGACAAGGTCTCTCCCATTGCTAACTGGGTTAGCGTCATCACAATAGCAGAGGTCGTCAGGAGGAGGGCAAAGAATGGTAGAAGACATCAGCACGCAAACTGCATCCCCAAAGTCTCGCCAGAGTTCACGCCCAGGGCGTGAAGGGCCGAGATTTGACGTGACTAAGGCTGCATGGCATGACCGGTGAAATGCCGCCAAGATGCAGCGGCTGCATCTGATCTATACATTTGATCTTAAGCAGAACCCGTTCAAACGCCGTGCGCCACCAAGACTCCTTGGCGTCTCGCCAGAGGGCGGGCCAAAGCCGGTGACGTCACGGCATGTATCAATTGTTGGGAGGGGAAGATGAAGGGGTGTAGATCTTTATGTACATAAGCACACGATCTCTCCACCTTCTTCAAGACGTGGCATATATCAGATGTTTTTCACTCCCCCTCCCTTCCAAGAATTAGCCTTTACAAAGATATATTTTCTTGGTTCTGATATCATATTAACATAAAAGCTAATCGTAGATGATACTTAGAAGAAAAAAAATATGTAAAAATGGTTTTGAAAATATATCTTATAATCCTTGATAAATATGAAATCAGAATCAAGAAAATAAATCTCATAGAAACCTTTTCCCAATCACCACTTCTTCATACGTACCGGTATACATATACTTCAAATAATTCTGTTTAACCAGTCATTTAGTCCCCTAGATGGGATCTTAAATAGGAGGAACTTTCTGAAAATAACAAACATATTTTTCCCTGTGTATATACATGGGTACCACCCCCTACCCCACCCCCAACCACACACGTGCACATGCATACCTTAGCCCTGATGTTCCTTAGACATGTAACTTTGATGTATGTAGGGAGACTGTGACTATATCCCCATGTAGGGGAATGGTTATCATCCCATGTAAACAACATCATATGAGTTATGCACATAGATCTTATCTCCTAGGCAATGTACCGATCCTTGGCAGTGGAATGGCTTAATAATTGCAGGGAGCTAACAGGGCTGGTGATGGTTCAATTTCTGAGACTGACATTTGTTAAAGTTATTTCCTGTCCTTCTAGTCTTCCTTATACCCTCTCATTCACTCTGTCTGTCTGTTTGTCTCTCTCTGTCTGTTTGCCTCTGTCTGTCTGTTTGTCTCTGTCTCTCCCTGCATGTCTCTCTCTCTCTCTCTCTCTCTCTCTCTCTCTCTCTCTCTCTCTCTCTCTCTCTCCTCTATCTATCTAGATTTGTTTCTCACTTACTCTTTTTCCTTTTCTCTTCATGTCTGTGTGGGTATATGTGTGTGTATTTTTCTCCTTCTCCCTCCTCTCGTATCTCTCTCTCATTCATGAATATTACATACAAAGGGCATTGCACACATCACAGTATTATTTAGCCGCTAAAGCATGAATCAGAGGTAAGCCACATTTGATACGGCTTCACACAATATAGAAAGAAGCCACATTTGATACAGCTTCACACGATATAGAAAGAAGCCACATTTGATACGGCTTCACACAATATAGAAAGAAGCCACATTTGATACGGCTCCACACAATATAGAAAGAAGCCTCATTTGATATGGCTCCATACAATATAGAAAGAAGCCACATTTATTACGGCTCCACACAATATAGAAAAAACCACATTTGATATGGCTTCACAGAACTAAACAGAGTTCAACAAACTTACACACTTAACAGAAGCCACATTTGATAATATATCTTCACATAAAACCTTATCAGATGTTGCATTTGGCATGATCTTTACAAGACTAAAGAGAAGACACATCTAATCTCGCTTCAAGAGACTAAACGGAAGTCATATGTGGTATCGCCTCACACAAAGCAAACAGACGCCACATTTCTTTTGCCTTCACACAAACTAAGCAAATCCTGAATTAGAAATTTCCTCATACAAACTAAACAGAAGCCACATCTAATATGGATTCACATAAAACCTAAACAGGAGCCACATCTAATATGGCTTCACATAAAATCTAAACAGAAGCCACATTTGATATATCTCCACACAAGCTAAACAGAAGCTACATTTGATATATCTCCACACAATCTAAACAGAAGCCACATTTGATATATCTCCACACAATCTAAACAGAAGCCACATTTGATATATCTCCACACAATCTAAACAGAAGTCACATTTGATATATCTCCACACAATCTAAACAGAAGCCACATTTGATATATCTCCACACAATCTAAACAGAAGCTAAAATGCTTCCATCCAAACTAAACAGAAGCCACATCTAATATGTCTCCATCCAAACTAAACAGAAGCCACATTTAATATGGCTTCACATAAAAACTAAACAGAGTTCACATATTATTTGCTTTCACTCAAACTAAACAGAAGCCACATTTTCTTTGCCTTCACACAAACCAAACAGGAGCTGCATTTAATGTCTCCAAACGAACTGATGAAACGCCCTATCAAATAAGCCCCACAGAAATAAAACAATATAGCCATATTATATAGGGCTTCACACAAACTAAATAGAAGTAAAATTTCTCATGTTCTCACACAAATCAAACAGAAGCCACACCTGATATGACTTTGCACCTTGTCAGTACCCTTTTTCTCCCATTATGTTTTTATCATTTAAAGGAACCGAAGCCACATATAACGTGGCTTCTTAAAAAAATGAACAGAACTCACATTCAACATGTCTTAACAAAAATAGTCAGGAGCCACATTTAATATGGCCTTATATAGAATAAATTTATACTAGATATTCTTGATATAGCCTCACACAAAACCAACCACAAGACATATTCAACATGCCTTCTTACAAATTAAACGGAAGCCATATTTAAAATGGCTTCACACATTAGCTCTATATATTTGCCGTTTACATGGCTTATCTCATGGTTTCATACATCTTTGATCTTATTATCTTCTCTCTATTTGCTGTTTGAAGAAACTGAACCCACATTTATGGTGGCTTCACACATTCTCACTCCCATTAGCTTCTCTCTATGTGCCGTTTAAAGAATTAGAAGCCACATTTAACGTGGCTTCATTCAACATAGACACAAGCCACATCTAATATGGCTTCACACAATATTAACACCATTTTGCTCCTATTATCCCTTCTCTATTTGCACCTCCCTGGCGTGTGTCCTATGATAGACTGTTGGCGGTCTTCCCACCTCTGGTACACGTTAATGCAACATAATACAACATAATACCACCTAATACTGCATATTAACTCAACCAGGAGCAAGGGGCCAGTGCTCTTTTCTACGCCTGTGTCGCCAAGTGTAGCCTCAGAGGTGGCAGGAGCCAGCTAAGTATCACAGCCGGCGAAACTAATGGTTTGTAGAATTAGGCAATCTTCTTCATTATAGAGAAAGAGAGAAAGTGGTAGTAGTTTAGTGTTGGTGTTTCGTGTTGATGTCTTTAAGGGAGGTATGGTACCTCCAGTTTTATGTCCCTGTGTTTTCGTGATGCACAATTGCATGGCCTGATCCTGAAATATATAATATTCAGATATATGTATCAACCCCCATAGGGTCACAATGGCTATTGAGTGACCCCCAGGGCTGCATTCATACATCATGACTATATAATTTGAAGTTCTACCTATAAAGGGTTAAGCTGTTTGTGGTGTATGGTCTAGAGGATCCACTTTAAGGTGTTAGAGTGTCTAACATGTGAACGATCCACACCTGAAGCCACGGGCGTGCTCTGGTTACCAGGTTGAGTCTATATAGGTGTTATCCATATAGAAGGGTGAGACAGTAAAGGAGCGGTGCTGCCATCTGCCAGCTCTATTTCCCATAGAGTAGACCTTGATTATGGAGGTGAGGGGTGACTTTGCCAAAGTCACCCCTCACCTCTGTAATCAAGGTCTATACATAGCACCGCTATTTTACTGTCTCACCCTTCTATATGGATAACACCTACATAGAGTCAACCTGGTATAGCGGGTATTCCACTGCCGTCAGTCGACCAAAATTATTTTTGATTATACAAAAGTATAGAAAAAATCGGTCGGATTAGTAAAATCGCGGCCGACCGACGGCAGTGGAATACCCGCTTAACCAGTACACACCCGTGCCTGAAGCACTCCAACAACATGTCCATGACTACTCTTCTATGGCCAGGGCCACACGTCTACACGATGGGTCTATCTCCTGCAGTAGTGACATGCAAAGCAGTCAGGTTCAAAGCCAAGGGTTCCAGTGGCCAATTTCTCAACAGACAATGACCTCTCCCCCTTCCCCCACCTTTTGGATTTTCTAACGATCTTCATTGGACAGTTAATAGTGGTCGTAGTGCCTATATCACAGCACTAGTCATTCAAGTTTATGAAGGAGGGCATTAAAACCATTTAAAGGCCGCTGATGGATGAGTGCATCATGCCCATTGGACGTCATGATGCACCAATGAAGTGCTGGCAAGACTACTTGCCAGCACTTCATTGGAGCATCATGCCGACCCTACAGGGTTGATACATATACTCCCAGAGGGTCTGCATGTTACTCCAATGGAGTGCTGGTGAGCAGTCTCACCAACACTTCATTGGTGCATTAAGACGACCAATAAGCATGATGCATTAATGCATCAGGGGCCTTTTTCTGTTTTGAAAACGAGAATTATAAACGAATTTGTTTTGATTTTGTGTTTCTAAATGTGTTTTCAAGGAAATGTAATAATCTATCCATTTGTGCAAAAGATTATTCAAAATGTCCTTTTGGTAAACGATTTTTGGCATTTCTAAATAGGTTTTCAAGATTATCTTTGAATTTTCGGTATGATCTAAGATAATCTTTACCAATCTTCATTTGGCTAAAAAGTCTTTCTTAAGGCTGTTTTGGTCAGAGCAAAATAGATGCACTGTTAGAAATTTTCCGTAGAAAAAACGAAGAATCATTGGCAACAATGGATGCCAATCTTTCACCGTTTTTTTAACGGTCACCGTTTTTTCAAAGTCACCGTAATTTTTACGGACTTTCGCCGTTATTTCTAAACAGTGTTTAAGGGTAATTAGTTCCATATTGTTTTGGTTCTAATGCCATACACCATTAACTTATCATATGAATATTCAGCCTCTGGCTTGCCATTCTAGAAATTCCAATGTAAATCCATAAAAGACTAGCTTATCTTTATATATGGTTTGGTTGCATACATGCAGTTCATCAGGACATCCTAGTGTGAGGACATTATAATCAATATGATTATAAATGAGTCCTTGAGGGGCACATCATGCCCTTTGTAACTTTAGAGTAAGAATCTAAGAGCATAGATTACCTCAGAATTATAATAACTTGAAAACTGCAGTGGTATGCATATGTATCTTTTTCTATTCCCACATAATGGGTGTTTATGATCACCCTGCTACTCTCTTTTGCCACACAAAGATGAATTATTTTTTGAATATCTGAAACCTATGAACCTACAATGTAGACATACATTTTGACATCATTGTGCATAAACCAAAATGAATACTCTTTATATTTTGCTACAATTTGATCTGTTTAGGGTCTAGGACATTGAAGAAAGTCTCAAGATAAGCCCCGAGGCCACCTAGTGGGAAGATATGAAAATTCCAAAAAGACAAAGATTCACCGTAAAAGAAATAACGGTACTTTTCCGTAGTGTTTTACACAGATTCGCTGTAACATCACTTAATCTAAGGGTTGTTTCATTGTAATATAAATAACGGTGAAATACTGTAAAATTTAACAATGATTCTCTGTAAAATCTACGGAACCTTTTAACAGTGTGGGACTAAATATATCAAAATGTTTAAAAATGTATATTTCTTAGACATAACAGTTCAGAGTAAAAGTATGTTTTGTTTTAAGTCCATAGAAGTGCTGAAATGAAAAATGTATTCATTCATTACGCTTTTATCAAGTTCACTATTATTTGTGTTTTAAAGAATACTGGACAATAATCGTTTTAAATTCTTTTAGCCAAATTAGCATGATTGTTAATGTATATTATAGGGAATCCTGTTGGGAAATGGAAACACGTTTAAAAGAAAATCTTGAGGTATCACATGATCATAGTGTAATAATTGTAAGATATTAGATTTCAATGCCATCATAAATTTGTAGTTAACTATATTTTACTGTAGTTTATTTTCTAAGGCATTCTGGAAAGAATAATCATTACAGATTCTAGAAAATTCTGAAAGATAATCTTACAAAGATCACATGACCAGGGAATTCCCTTCCTTTTATGATGTCACAAGGGTATATCCCCATCAATTATATACAATTTGGCACAAATTTCTTTGCACCAAAATTCTCAAAGAAAACCTCTAGATTATTTGAGGTTCAAGATTATTTCAAATAATCTTTTGTAATCTATTTCTGTTTTGTATAAACCATTTCTCCGTTTAGAATTCTCTAAAGAGTGTCAAACGGAAATCCATTCAGAAAGGCCTACTCTTTTAAGATCAAACAAATTCGTTTTATAATCTTGAGACATCTAAAGATTATATAGAATCTTCGTTTTCAGAACAGAAAAAGGCCCCAGTGGTCCTTAAGACTTCTGTTCAGAGCTACAATGTGTTATGAGTACCGTAAAGTCTCTCGTATAAGCTGCATCCCTCGTATAAGCCGCATCCCTCGTATAAGCCGCACCCCCGCCTTTGGGAGGAGGTATAAGCCACATCCAAGGCTTGAACAATGAAGGTTTTCTACTGTTCTGTAAGATTAAATACCCCCCTATATGCCGCACCCTGACTTGGGGAATATTTTTAAAAAGCCTCCCGCTAAATTGGGTTCTAATATAAGCCGCGGCTTATACGAGAGAATTTACGGTAAAACAGCTGTAAAACTTTACAATAGAGTTTACTGCAAAGCAGTAGGGATTATCACACAAGAGGTATGATTTAGCAATCACAATTTTGAAATATCCTTCTGGTACCGTATAATCATTTTGGTAGGGAGTCATTCCCCTGCCAAAATAATTACCATAGCCATAGAGACGGAGGGGAGACAAAGGAATTACCAGAAGAAAGAATGAAGAAAGACACTGAACATGTCTAAGGAATTCTTGACAACATCTCGCTTGAAGGAAAACGATACTCGATTTTCATGATAGCATATTTTGATGGACTTTTTGTCAAATAAAAAGACGCTGCCAAGAGTTATTTTGGAATATATGTCACTATAGGGGAGAGTAGTAGGTTTATCTGATGCATCAGATGACGTCACGATTGTCCAGATGCATCCAATTTGTGATTGCACAGATTAGTAAGGATGCATTCACTTGCTCTTTGTAGCTCTTTCTCCATCATACTTTGCTATTTCCTTTGAAAAATATCTATACCTAATATAACATAACACACACACACACACACACACACACACATATATATATATATATATATATATATATATATATATATATATATATATACACACACATATATATATATATACATCAAAATCCCTGTTAGAATCTCGACATAAATACCAAAAAAATATGCTATCATGAAAATTGGGTACTGTTTTTCTTTAAAGACCATTCCGGTTTCACTGTTGTTTTGGGTATATTACTGATAGTAAATTATATTTTACTGGATATCACTGCCAAGAGGGGTTGTCTGGTGCCAGGACAGAGTACATACGGTTTAGATTACCCTCCTTTACATAGCAAACACAGTCGATTACATGTATATCAAAGAAGATTAATTGCATATCAAGATAATTTGTCGACATTCCCAGCAAATTAAAACCTGTTCTCTACTTCTTCTACTAGCTGGTATAGTTGATTGTATGTTTACCAAAATTTCTTAAAATAACAATAAGCAATTTTAATATGTGATTATAATGGCATTCTACGTGAACATTGTAAATGATAGCAGACCTGTATAATGCAGTGAGAAGAATTTACTAATTAATTTTACTATGATAACAAGCCCGGGATAACAAGTGTTCAGGGGATCCCAAGCAAACCTCCAACACTTGATGAGAAAGCCCTACATTTTATAAGTAATACCTACAGAGTAATTTCCCAAGGACAAAAGGGTCATGCCTCCCATAGTGGGGTAGGGGTCACAAGGGTCACCTCCCTGTGACATCTCAACATTCAACTATACATCTCTGAGCGATAATAAGGGCCGTATCCATGGGCGATAATTGGCGAAGTTGCCCTAGGGCTTGGCGTGCGTGATCAAGATAAAACAAAACGTCCAGACTTGATGATGTATCTGTGCTTGTGCTTGTGGTAGGGGTGGGGTTTAAACCTTTCAAATCCCACCCTATGCTTTGATATACATTGTACCATGCGCTTTGGTCCGACTGATGCATGAATGTAGCCCTGACGAGTAACTCGCGAGGGCTACATTCACCCATCATGCTGACCCTATGGGGTCAATACACCCAGAAAAGTGTCGGTATGATGCACCAGTACAATGAGTTACTCACCATTACTGCATTAGTGCATCATGACAACAAATGCTAACACTAAAGGTTTAACTGACATACCAGTCATTACTGCATCATGGCGGCCTGGTGTAATTAGTGTACCATGTAGAGTTATTAGTGACTACTGTCAAGCAGAACGACTAATTACATGTTTCTAACTACTCCTGCCTCCTCAGCTCTCTCTCTCTCTCTCTCTCTCTCTCTCTCTCTCTCTCTCTCTCTCTCTCTCTCTCTCTCCAAGGGCATGGATGTAGGCCATACATGGATCCCATCTCAATCCGCACCACCAGAGTCCTTAAGTACAAAATAATGGTATTTGCAGAGATTGAGCCTGTATGATTTAATGAAATATTTAATCAATCTAGACGATTGCTATTTCTCGCTCTATTTTTCATCTCCTATTCTGCAGGGCATTTCAAATCGATATCTATGGCTATGGGTTTGGAATGCCCTCCTGATTTATGCCCCATTCATTACTTTTGGAGTGCTCGCTATGAATCCTTCCATTGAATATGCACAGTGAGATGTCTAGGGCTGGGTCCATGGTATCCCTGTTTTCAGCGTGAATAGAGAAAAGATCAAGTTCAGGGGCCCTACAACTGACAAGCATAATGTTGTGACAGTGCGTGCGAGATATTTGAGTAGAATTTGAAATACCAGGCTACAGTATGCCACTTGAAAACGCTCTACCAAGTACACCACACCAACATAATCATTCATAACACTTTAATCCCATCATGAGAAAGTAGGATTACCAGTTGATATTGTTTTCACAGAGGTATATTCAGATGTCTCAGTTACACTTTATGTAGTCCTTAAGACAAATTACATATATATTAAATCTTTTTTTTTTTTTTTT
>OX439048.1:6037219-6222219 GCA_949317995.1 Acholoe squamosa
TCAAATTCTCTCTTCAGACAAGCCAGCGTAATTCATAAAACTCATTTTAGGATGTCAAATTTATTTTCTATACCCTTTAAAAAAGCTTACCAGGCAATATGTATACCAGGACTGTCTGACAAATATTTACTTCAGAATTGTACCACATCGTAACACTCAGGAGGTTAATTCAAAACAGTCTTAAATAAGCATTATTTTGAATTAACCCCCCAGGAAACTTGTCTGAAAAATTTAAGTTTCAACTTGTTATTATTTTGTTGTGTCTTGTTGATTGATGAAATATACATAGGGTATTGAAGAAATGATCTTTTATAGGTCGCAACGTTTCGGATCTATTTATGATCCTTAACCAGGCAAACAGATGATTTCTACACAGATTTTCTCATATAAGGTGCTACAAATGATCACATGTTTTTTTGGGGTTGCCATAGAAACATCATCATATGGTAACGAATCATGGTAACGAATCAACAACTACAGAGTATGCATAAAGTTAAGAGTTTATTTCCCTCTTTGTCTAATGTGCCCCTCATTTCTTCAAGTCCAGGATCCTCCACAGGCCTGACCCCTTGCGTTCCTTAAGACTTATCCTTCACTAGCTATATAACCTGGGAAAAAAAAACTTTCGAAAAAAAAACACACCTATATCTATTTTCTCTGCTTATCTCAAAGGTCCAAGATGTCAAGTCTACATAAGAGCTCTTCTTCGTGTGAAAATACAAATGTTATCTCTCAATGTAAACGAATCATCAGACATACACCATTCTGCCAAAAAAGACACACACTCTGAAAAATAACTGTTGAATCTACCAGGGGTCTTTGTAAAACTGAACAATAAACCACTGTAATTGTATTGCAGTGAACCAGTGTAGTTTCTGCTATAAGAAGCAGAGTAATATACATAATGTGGCACATGGAATCTCCATGAAAACAATGATCCATCTTTGGCAAATTTGAGACAAGGACTTCACTGTTATTTCGACGACATTTATTTTACAGTGCACCTCTTACCATATACATCTCTCTCACTCCGGACAATAGGACTTTGTTATAAACACCCCTATTGTTATAAATTGTTATCTGTAAACAGGAGATAATAACAAAGTGATGTAGCGTTAAGTGCTGGTAATATATATATAACTGGATGGTCGAATCTCCTAAATTTAAATTTTTTTATTTGGCCTCAGCATGATGAATGAATGGAGTATCCATGGTGAGTTACTGCCTGTACTAGTATCAAGACCCTTTCCACTCTACACAGATATACCGCTCTGGAAGTCATTTCTGCTAGCCATTTCTCAAACGCTACGATCCTACCCCTCATGACTTCCTCAGAAGCTAAGTTTTGAGCACCCCCAAATCGTACTGACCTGACCTGGATCGGAAGGGAATTCTTGATTTTACAGGGTCAATCACTATGACTGGTGCAGATATAGAGGTAAAGGGCATGCATTTGAATTGGCAATCATAGGTAATACATAATCACCCAGGGTCAATCACTACGATTGGATTGGATCGTAGGGGAGGTTGAAATTGGAAGGAGAGGGGTAGGATCGTAGCGTATGAGAAATGGCTAGCTGGTCTACATACTTTCATAGATAATTCTGTCTATACATCACAATTTAAACAATTTGATATAATTTATTAAGTGGCAAATGTGTTTGGCGTATGGATATAATATCTTCATGTGAATTTCATTCAATAACTGCATTTTCTAGGTAGCCTAAGCCCATTGTGGCCACTTTCCTTATACTCTAGACTTCCCCACAATGAGAGGAGACCCTGATGTGATGTCACACACACTGGAGCCAAGAACAGCCTGTTTGGGGGGGGGGGCGGCGTGGTTATCTGGACCACTAAACTGACCATAACTTATTTAGAATGCAAAAAAATATCACCCAATATTTTTCTCATTGTCATGCAGACAAACAGCCGATTATTTTTCTGGAAAGTGAGTTTTAACCCACAAGATGTCCTTCAATGCCTTAGCGGCCCTTGAAGTGTCAAAGTAGGGTCAAGTTAAACATAGTGAATATATACAACCCAGGTGGAGTCTGCTCCTACCCTGGACGTCCATAACTGATGAGTGGTTGGAAGTCGTTGACAAGGCCCACAATGGGCCTACTGTCCTCACCAAGATCTAATTGTTACCAAACCACCATAACAAAGGACAACACTCCTCAGCCTCCTCAGATGGTACATTATCACCACTTTGGCTCAAAATCAAAGAAACAATCTATTACTTCACTGCATACAATATACTAGGGAGCAAAGTCTATTTATCTATTTTTTTCAGAAGAGCAGGCTTTTTTTCACCGATGATTTGAAGATTTGAACTGTACACTAAGATATATCCTAGGACATGCTGTATTCAGAGAGTCCTCCCTCGTGCATATGATGTGAGTACTATACTGTATGTATGCCTTAACATGCGTGGTGGAGCATATGAAGAGTCTAAGGTATCGAAGGTTCAAGCATATTGGAGGCATTTGTCAGGAGGCCATTTCTCAATGTACTACGACTACATGCAGCCACTATGATTTAAAAATGCCAAGAATAAGCCATCGTAGGAACTGCCCTATGCCTGCTCACTACGATTAGCAGCTATGCAGTAATTACATAAGGTTTAGTAATGGCCTCCTGGAGGTTAATTCAAAAGGTCCTGGGATCGCAACCTCAGCGATCTTAGGAATTATTCTGCCTTATCCAATTAAGCGATCTTAAGATTAGACTGTCTTGCTTTTTCACAGCCAGCACTAAGATCGCAGTGATCTTAGCCTCAGCCCTCCTACACCATTCCAAGTAGAATACACTGTGCACAGGGGCAAGAGGCCCATACTGAAAGAATAGCAGTGGAAACACTCCTTCTCACAAGGGTGATTACACAAGCGTCCCCCCCCCCCATATGAGCCACTTATAGAGTATAGGGTGCAGTTAACCTCGTACAGTATTCAAATGCATTTCATGCCTGAGTAGCCTGAAGAGCCCTCAAGGACTCTCAGCAAATGTCCTCCCTCCCCTCTATATGTATACAGCAGGGGCATTCACTCTTGGGAGCAGGAGTGTTCCCTGTGAGTGCTCTTGTACTCAGGTGAAACCACTATGCAATTATTTCACTAAGATTGCAATGATCTTAGCACTGGAAAAGGAATAGTGAAGTGATCTTAGGACTTGCTATTCCTGACAGGCCTGCAACCACTGCATTAGATAGGGTAGACTGGCTAGGTCTTATGATATGTGCATGCCTACACTAAGATCGCTGGGGTTGTGATCCCAGGATGTTTTGAATTAAGCTCCTGCAGGCTGTTGCGAAAAGATTTGGAAACGATTTTGTCGGAGGTGGTATTCCCAAAATGGAACTGACTGACCTCAGGGAATCAATTCCCTGTTGGGTTGCCAAAAGATAATTGGTCATAGAAGTAGTTTAGGAGTGGTCAGGAACTGGTGAATGCTTCCTAATCGAGAACCAATTGCCAGACAGTTCCTTTCTCCAATTCCCTGGCCTTTCGACTATGGGAAGTATTCAGGTGGAATTAATCATGGAACCAGTTCCTCAACTTTTTGCAATGCAGTCTAATTCAGAGTAAGTCAATTCCATTACAGTATAAGGTGGGAATTGGTCTCCCACACGCCAAAGGAACATCGTCCTCGCTAAGATTTTTTTAAAGATATATACCCCACCCATCTTTGAACAGACTGATGAAATAAATTGACACACTCAGGCAACTTTTCCTACGTATTTTGGAGATTTCTGAGCATGTGGCAGTGGCGGATCCAGGGGGTGGCCCAGAGGGCCTGCCCCCCCTCCACAAAAATGTATAGGGCAAAAGGAGAAAGAGGGGAAAAGGGGATTGTGGTGCTCGGAGCACTCATAATACCTCTTTAGCCATCACCAAGTTTTGCCCCCTCCCCCTTCCAGACAATCCTGGATCCGCCACTGTTTGGTTCATTCGTGTGGAAAACATTAACAACGTTCATTGTTTAAAGGTACTATCAGCTCTGATTACAAGCTCTATACCCAAACAGATTATTTGATGAGATTGTTCAGATTATAAATGCCCTTGTAAGAACTACCTATGCATGTGGTTGTTAGTGTTGTCCTTGCATTTACTTTGTTGTGTTATCTTATTTCAGAAATTAAAGGGACTATTTCTCACTTGCAACCCTCAATTCATTTCCTGAATATTGCAGGTGTAGTATCTGTTTGGATGCAGAGAGTGGCGAAGGGGCTCCTCTCTCCACCCATAACCACCCTTCACACACAGTCACATTGTTGACAAAATGTGCACCACCAAGATCTATTTCGTCCCGCGCCAAAGTTGAAATCGATTATTTCCATCAGACGACAATTTTCCTGTCACGTCCCTACGCCGCACTGTGACCTCATAGGGACCCCGTGAAAAGGGTAGGGCCTCCCCTTAGCATAGGGACGCAACTCGCGAGCGTCACACGTCATCAGTCACGTGACGTGTCATACGTCATCATGACGTATTCCCCCTTTCTCCCTTTTACTGTCTATTGTACGTCTTATGCTATTATCTACCTATTCTTTATGGGTTAGCCACAGAAGAAGGATACCTAATGCTAGGGTTTTTGAGCTATACTTTTGTCGTGTCTGTGTGTATATGTCACAGTTGTGGTAGGTATTATTAGTGTGATTTATTGTCTTTAGACGTAGAAATGTTTGAATAGGACAAGAAGAGGTACACCCATATCCATCATATACCATACGGCCGTATGGACACACTCTGTGCTGACTGGGGAATTCTAAGAGATATACATGTAAATTTGAAAAATAAGTGATCAGATGTATAACATTATAAAAAAACAACTTTACACTTATTTTATACTGATTAAGGGATTAAACCTATTTGCTTTCATAAATGCAGATACTGTGTGGTTGATAAACTCCCGAAAGGTCGGCATGATGCATGAATAGAAAATCCGTGCATCATGATGATCAAAAGGCATGATGCACGATCAAGGCATCGAACGGACTCTGCAAAGGTGCTCAACAACGAACTAAAACTGACCACGGAGTAACATGGGAGAAGAACGTGTTTTTATATATTGTTGAACTGCAATGTGAAGAAGGGGAACGTGATCCATGTCTGTTACAATGGCTTTTTGTCAGGCCGTTTTCTTAAACCATATAATAAGCCCATGTAGCCGTATACATGTACATATGACAGATGTGTGCCGTCTAGAGTGACGTTTCTTAAGAATAGCAAGCACTGGTTGCTAATACCCATAGTCCACTGGGCCTCTTCGACCGACTTTTGTGTAAGGAATGTATGGCCAAAATCGACCGAAGAGGCCCAGTGGACTATAGGTATTAGAATACAGTGTGTTGATCTATTTTTTTATTCGCATCTTTTTGGAAGTCTACTTGGGACTCGATGTACATAGAGGGAGACATCTTGGTCGTTTTGGAGATTTTGCTAACATCGAGAGTCCCTTTGGCCTCTATCGTAGCAATTTATAGGAAATGTATGGCTCATTCACCGCCGTAAAGCCAAGTGGACTATGGGTCTAAGATTTCTAGACAGCATTCTTTAGATACAATATATACCTGTACAATCAGACCCAATTGTAAATTGGCTATAAAGACCAGGATCCAGTGGATGGCATAGCTATCCGACTGTGGCCTCTACTGTGGGCCTATCCATCGCTACAGCCACCATATCGGGTGGTGGAAAATGGGCCTTACTGGTCAGGTACATGTGTCATGCGGGCACGTTTTTACAGTAGATTGCTTCTATTTCTGAAAAACAGTGGTAGGTGCTGTCAATACACATCCATTGATCCAACAGTGGGTTCTACTATACACACTACAGAATGGGAAAGGTCGGCAGCATTGCAGGACGACGGTGGGTCTGTCGGTCGCTACAGACACCATATCGGGTTGTGGAAAATGGGCCTTAGTCGCACCCCGTGTATAAGGCGTATCCCCAGTTGAAACTTTTATATCAGCAGGGTACCTCAAAACGATATCTATAGCTATGGGGTTTTTTTAATGCCCTCCTAACCTATAAAAAGGCAGGCACTGCTATACGGACTTAGCAGGTTTAATTATTAGCCAATGAGATAATCCCAACTATTCACTGCGGCCCTGTCGGGGCCAACTGGTACCCATCTGATAGGTGTTATCAGTAGAACTCGCTGGTAATGAGCTCCAGCAATGGCGGCGCCCATGGGACAACCTGCTAAGGGTCTATAGTCAATGCGCGAGTGGCGGATCCAGGATTTTGAAAAGGAGGAGGCGTGAATTCTAAGCTTGATTTGAGGCAGAAAGAGGAAATAAACTCTTAACTACTGACGAAAACGAGGCGCCCCCCCCCCCCTGTATAAATCTGACCACTGGTAACATCATTAGCAAATGTGACAGCTAAGAAAGAGAAACTTGAATTTACATTTATAAACGCGTTATAGACATATTTAGTAGTTCATGTCCCTTTGGTGGTTAAAAATATGAATACTTTAGGCCCGATCCAACTGAGCACAAAATGTTACATTTATAACTCCACTTGTTAAGCTAAATATGTGTTAAAATGACTATAATCACACTTAGATTGTAGGTATGATTGTGATAACGATGTCGTATTAAGATATTAGCACCTCAGCTGTGATTAAATTGCACGGATTGGCACAACGTGGAGTTATTTGATAATTATCAAAAGGCCATGTTGGTGTAGTTGTCTTGTATTGTCTTGTAGTGTCTTGTATTGTGGGAACAAAATGACGATATTCTTTTTATAGCTCACTGGGTGTAGCATGTTGCATAAACTGTACATTGATGAGCTGACAATGAAGTTAATTAAAATGACTATTTCTAGGAAAAATGGTGGTGTTCCCTTAATATGTGACCAGGATACCAAGGGCAGATCCAAAATGAATAGTCTAGGGGGCACAGCCAAGAAAATCTGATCTAGGGTTCGGTACCCCATTTAGAATTTAACCGAGTCCCACTTTGGGGAGTCTAGGGGGCTCACCAAAAGCTATAGTACATGTATACACTACTTTTTGTTGGCAGAATTCAAACCCCAGCAGCCAAGCATTACATATCCTTTCTGCGCGTCCGCTCACTTTTATAGCCCCCCCCCCCTTTCATTCAAATCTGCCTCAGCTTCCAACCTTCTCACGTTTATTATATAATTGACATCTCACTACTTTCCCCGCCCCCAATACAACCCTAATTAGTATTATTCTCCCGCCCAATGGATACCGGAACCACCTGATTAAACTTGTATAATGACGTAGTAATGACGTTGTCATGACGTCATGACGTATTGTGACGTAGGTGTCGGCATCACGCCCATGTAGAGCTCTCCTTGGGTGGAGGTGAGAAGACGGTAGGGTGACCAGCCGGAAGGGGGATGGACCAGGGAGGATGTGATGACAATGGAGGATATGTCCACACACCTCTCTCTCTCTCTCTCTCTCTCTCTCTCTCTCTCTCTCTCTCTCTCTCTCTCTCTCTCTCTTATTGTATGTTTTCTAACCCTTATCAGTACTAGAATATCATTATTAACTCATCATTTCAGCATAATAATTTGTCTGAAGGACTGTAGGTTATTTCAAAATAATGTAAATTTATCAATATCTAGAGATATCCTCCTGTGTTGGAACTCGATGAAACTATTCACGAGATTGAATTGAAATGAATACATGTTTCTTGGCGAAAAAAAATTCACAACTTGGGGAGCTTTTCAAGAGACCGCAATAATTGATAATACAACTAAGTCAGTGTGTATGATTTTGTATATCCTGTAAAGTGAGTTAAGTATGTCTGCGATTCATTGCATATGGAGAACTTATACTTTGATAGTGTCTTTAATCCCAATTCCCTTGCTGGTACACATTTATCATTTTGTTATAGTATAACTTTTATAAAATAGAAAAATCTACAGAGCTTTTTTTCATTTATCGACCAGAATTAAACTATATTTTGAATGATTATATCTACATAACATGAGAAAAACATATGCTTTTTTAATAATTACCCCATAATGACTTGAAGTCAGAACAGGCCAATAGTCCAATAAGGGTGCCACCAGTAGGTGTGTGAGTGTGTGTGGGGGGGGGGGGGGAGGTCGGGTGCTGCCCCTCCCCCTGGCGGCCAGGTGAGAAGTTAGGGTGCACAGGTGTATCATTAACTCCAGGGTGTAACACCTGAATCCTGGGCGTTACCTGCCTCTATATGTATGTCTACCTATCTCTCCTCCACCCCCCCCCCCCCTCAAGGATACTGGCCGGGGATACTGGTCTTCCTCATCGTCCATGGACCCAGTGAATGGGGCCAGGACTACCCTTGCAATGCTGTGTTTCTATCTACATTCCTTCTAGGTAAATGAGAACAAATAATTTCAAGAAGAAAAAAATATCATTCTAAACTTTCATCACATTTTCGAGATGAAGTGGAAGGGAAGATGCAGCCAAACAAGAAGATGGATATCAAGAAATAAAAGGAAAGAAGGGACGAGACAGACAGATAGTCAGACAGATAGTGATAGGCTGAGAGAGGGAGACAGAGAAACAGCCAGAGAATCAGAGAGAAGAAAGAGAGAGAGAGAAGGAGAGAGAGACAGCTAGAGAGAGAGAGAGAGAGAGAGAGAGAGAGAGAGAGAGAGAGAGAGAGAGAGAGAGAGGGGGGGAGGGAGGGAGGGAGGGGGGCAGACAGACTGACAGCGGGGGTGGGGGTGCGAGCATGCACTTTGCTCAATGTCTCTATACAATGTTTGTTTTATTTGCTTTTGGTGACTGGGAATGACGGAGAGGCGATGTGGGGGAGGGGAGCATTGAAGATGATGGCAAGATAAAGATGAAAAGAAAAAAAGAGAAAGAAAAAAGAAAGAAAGGAAAAGAATAAAAGTTAGAAGGGCGAGCAGAGACACAGGAAGCAGATGCAAGTCAAGCCAACAATAGTGTACATGGCAGTGCCTGACACTAGGTCCACCTGCTATAATTACTGCAACATGAAACAACCAAGGCAACTCATGTCACACTATTATCTATCTCCACATACACTTGCATGTATTACATCATGGTGTAGGCTGAGCGGAAAGCCAGGCACGTGGCAGCAGGAAGGAAAGGGGAGGAAGAGAAAGTGAGGACATCAGCATCCTCAGGTGTCTGTTCACACTATGGGTCCAGTACCAGGGGTAAATTAGAGATTTCCTCTTGTAGGACCACCTAATGATCAATTAACTCCATATACCGTAGCAGGGCTACACACAGGGGCAAATGACGACCAATGGGGAATAAACATTGATGCAACATCGGCCTTGAACCCTCCAGGGCCGCCGATGCAGGAGTGCATCATGCCTATTCGGTGGCATGATGCACCAACAAATTGCTGGCTCGCCAGCACTTCATTCGAGTATCATACTGATCGTCCAGGAGTGCATCGACCCTGTAGGGTGGCCCCGGTCGTCGACCCTGTAGGGTGGCCCCGGTCGTCGACCCTGTAGGGTGGCCCCGGTCGTCGACCCTGTAGGGTGGCCCCGGTCGTCGACCCTGTAGGGTGGCCCCCGGTCGGCATGATGTGTGCAAGCCGCCATGTTGATTTACCCACCAGGGCTACATTCCTGCATCATGCCGACCATCGGGCTGCATGATGTAACAATGCATTAACAGTCCTTAAAGGGTTCATGGTTTAATAGGTATAAGTATATGATTCCTTTAAATCAGGGTGTGGCCACCAGGTGGTAGCAGTAGGACACTATATGTGTGAGCTGCCACTCCCTGCCATGTCAAACTCTATGCTCCTAATTAGTTTACCTCTTATAACTACCATTAGGGCCACATAATTAGTATAATACAGACCAGTGGCATATGTTGTTGTAGAGTGTCATTTTGTGTGTTGATAATAAGAGTGTAGTGAAGGCCTTGGATTTAGTGATCATGTTACACTGGTATTTAGGCCAGATTTCCCCTTTCTAAATTACATGGTCTAAAAAGACGTGGGTAGTTAGGTCAGGTTTTAAAACATTCTTTTCCTTTATGTAGGCCCTATGTCCGTCCTAAAACCTGTAACCAGAGTGCTCCGATATACATTTTCACTCATGGCGACTCGTCTCGTAATTGAAGAATGGTAGCGTCCCCCTGTTTTGGTAGGTCGGGTAACCTTTTTTGCCTTGCTGAAGCTCGATAGGTTATTGATATTGCACTGGACATCCAAGGATAATTTAGTAATTCACCAATAGATAAACAACTGTCAGTTAAGGTTGACATGAACCCTCCGATCTAAGTCTGTTGAAATATGATTTAAAAATACCAATAATCTTATCAAACGAAGCATTCTATATTGGTGCACCAGCACATAGTCTACAAAAATGGCAAAAACGGTGTAATTGAAAAGTCACACTACTTGCTACTAAATTACTCTAAAAGCTAACACTGTGATGCCTATGTATACATGGGTGCTCAAAATTTTAAGGATGTCACGCTGTCACTTTTCAGGAAGAATGGAGCGTCACTCTGTCACTTTTTATGTACAACTGTACATGCCAATGTGGAGGGAACTTATGAAATTGTCCCTGTCCATCATTTTATAAAACCTCCGCGTCAGGAGTGTTAATTTTTAGTACATGTGCGTCACAAACGTCACGAGTTTCAGTTTTTAACCATGTCCTTCTTAATCCACTTTCACTCTCCCGATCGGCCTTTATCTAGGTCATACACGATTAACTGAAAATATTTCAAAATTACAAATTAAAAAGCAAACACGTCATGACATCGATTGATGGTAAAAAATGGAATATATCCCAGCAAATTGTTGTGAGTCCTTGTCAACCTGTGTGAAGTGGCTCACACATATCACTAGATGGAACACGACATCGTTATAGCACAAGATCACCAGGAATAGCAATTGCTATGCCATGTGAGTCTAACACAGAGTGGTGAAATATGACGGAATGAGTTATCACTCAAAAAGGAGTCACCATTGATGACCAATCATGGCAACAGATGACGACAATTTGCTGGGATAGATCTCCATGTAGTTCTCTGAGTGACGTGACAAATTACACCCAGGCCCCCACAACTGATGTATGGGACTTGGAAAGCTCTCAATGCATCATGCCAATTGGTCGTCATGATGCACCAATGCATCATGCCCATTGGTCGTCAAGATGCATTAATGCATAATGTCCATTAGTCATCATTGGTACATCATGCTAATCTGACAGCATGATGCAACAATGAAGTTGGTGCATCATGGAATTTGGATGACATGATGCAACAATGAGGTGCCGGCGAGCATCATGATAGGTTTTCTATACCCCTACAGGGGGTAGGAAAAGGGGGGCCAGGGGGGCCCGGGCCTCCCCAATCACAGAGGAGGTGGGGCCTGAATATGTCTGGGCCCCCCCAAAAAAATAAGTCAAGCCCCCCTATAAAATGTACAAGATTCCCACAGCTCAGCACTCAAATTGGACAAATATGTAATTAAAATAAGGAAAATGACAGATTTGTTTAAAGATAAGTCATCAAGGAGTATTCTTTTATATAAATCCAATACAGTGATGCATCAACACCAGCGCCCTCAAGCCGACAATTTATGGTGGCTTTGGTGAGGCCCCCCTGGGCCCCCCCAATGAAGATTTGCTTCCTATGCCTCTGCCCTATAAGTGAAACTATTCCTCAGATGGTCTCAATATTCATATTAGCCAAACTCCTGGAGGGTGTTGCTCCTATAGTAAAAGGAAGAGCAGCTGGCTAAAAATGCCCTTGTTTCCAGTCCTTTCTTTTCATGTAGCTATAACTTGTCCCTTCTGTTGCTCACAAGTGGTCATTCAAGTACGGTGCTAAAAAAAGGGGGATTTGAGTAGGTACCTAGTTGGGAAAAGTCAGTCAGTATAATAAACTATAGAGCGTGTGACATGAGTAGGTACCTGGTAGTGCAGCTCTCTCTATTTTAAACAAGGCAGGTGACTTTTCAGGCTGATGTGGTGAGTGCAAGTACTTAGGTGAAGCAGTGCACGACTTGTTTAAAAAAGAGGGCACATACTCACATCTCTTTTTACAATAGGAGCAACACCCTCCAGTCATTCTAGAGTAAATGACTTGTTTCTGTTCTTGTAGAAGGTGATGTGTTAAATTCTTGACTCAGGAGTTCTTCTTGAGAAGTACGCTCTCAGCCTGAATTGTAAATCAGCAGTAAATAACAGTGTACTGCGTACATGACAATCTACTGTAGGGTCTATGGATTTGTACTAACAGCAGGTCCTAGTGTTTTCCAAGAATACATTGCATTGTGCTGTAAATAGAGTCGCGCTGTCTGAGAGTGTGGTCACCTCCCCATATTCACCGAGTTGCAGTTGATCAAGCCCTGTTCAGTGGGTGATGGCAACAAATAGACATAATGCATAAGAACAGTACACAGCCCCTTAAATGTTTAAGTAAACTTGGCTCAATGTTTACTGCTGGCAGTGTCCCAAGTCAACAGTTAACCCTATATGCCCCTACCCTACCCTACCCCCCTCCTCGCCCCCCTACCCCCCCCCCCCAGTAGAATCTAATCACCGTGTCTTGTTAATTACACCAAAGTCGGTAGGTATTCATGTATATAAATGTACAGGTGCCATCTGTGTGTGCTTCAAGTCCGTGGGAATCATGCTATATCAGGATGGCCATCCATAAAGTTGTACGAGTAATTTCTCTTTTCGTTTTTTTTTCGGTGATGAGACTGAAAAGTTCTATGGACCGAAAGAATGAAGTTAGGTTCTGATAAAAGATTAACGTTAGCTAGATTTTGGGTCTGCCAAATGTTCTCTTTCTTATTTAAGTCTTCACATAGATATGGCAAGAAACTGATGAATTTGACACATTACCATAGGCACCTCAAGGATATATATGAGAGCATGGGTCAAGGTATTTGTCATTGTGTTGGTGAGTAGCTACAGTCAACCCTTTGTAACAGGACTGCAGGTGACCAATGGACATACTGGGTGGTTCTTTAGGGGTTAACAGATTCTTGCAGCGGAATCTAAAACCTCAGGCCGTACAATTTGCCATTACAATCATTTCACAATGCATAAACATGGCAATCGAAATCATTAATTCAGTATATCCCCCAGGTCAAAAATTATAACCAACGGTAGCAGGAGTGTCTCACTCATCTCAAACTTCATAATTAGTACTCCCTGTGTTTATATTATTAGCTGAGGCAGCAAAGTGGAACAGAAATTGAGTGATTTTAAATCCACTTTTTCACATCAGCGATCATAACATATACTGCTTTAATCTTGATAAGTGAATTACCTTTTCACATGATATATGCTAATGTTCGTAACGTTTACCTACAATGTATAAGCATATCTTCATTTCCTGGTTTGAGAACTATGTACCGTAACACCTCGCGTATAAGGTGCTTCTCGTGTATAATGCGCACCCTGAGTTCACGTCAGGCCTATAAGCCTCCCTCGGGGCCAGCTATCTGTCATTTTAATGCCGTTCCATATTATGGAATCCTCCCCTATAAGTTGCACCCGACTTCAGTCAATTTCAAAGTGCGCCAGATATGTGAAGTATTATCATAGTATCATACAAACACCAACAGGTGGGCGGGAGTGGGTATAGTGTAACTATAATAAAATGTCATCGAAATATCAAAGGAACCTCATCCCAAAGTTACCAGAAATCTGTGATTATTTACACAGAAATTCCTTTACCGGGTTCCTTGAACATTTCTGTACCACCGTACTGCCACCTGGTGCTTCTAGTAAAAACTACACTGGTTCACTACAATGCAATTACAGTGGTTCGCTCTTCAGTTATACGAGGATCTTTGGGAGATTCAACAGTTAATTTTACAGTGTAGAGAGGTGAATTTTGGACGGCGTCCCTCAAGGATCAGAGTTCGTCCCCCGGCGGTCAATGCTGGAGAAGACTGGTCCAAGTTTGACATTCTGTTCTCATAGAGTCAGACAAAGGGTGAGGTTCATCCCATGTACCCCACCATTCACCTCCAACCTACCTGACTGGTACTGGGTCTTAAAAAATGCAAACATTTCTAACATAGTTCTACAAGACAATGGTGAACCACTGAGAGTGGGCGTCAAGTGGACTCCACCCAACTGTACAGCATGAACACTGTAACTTCAGATTAGAATTTATATATGTGGGAACCAACATGCACAGTCAGTGGTACAGTCAGTGGGGTATTGTGGTCACACGTTTAGTGACCATCCTCCCCAGCAAATTGTCGTCATCTGTCGCCATGATTGGTCATCAATGGTGACTCCTTTTTGAGTGATAACTCATTCGGTCATCTTTCGCCACTGTGTGTTAGACTCACCTGGCATAGCAATTGCTATTCCTGGTGATCTTGTGCTATAACGATGTCATGTTCCATCTAGTGACATGTGTGAGCCACTTCACACAGGTTGACGAGGACTCATGACAATTTGCTGGGTCAATGGGGAGGATGGGCAGGGCTGATAGAGTGGGGCTCTAAATATCTGGGTAGTGAGAAATATAAAAAATCGCAAAATATTTAAAAGATTACACAGAAAATTTATCATCAGTTCACACCGATCCACATCTTATGGAAACAGTCATGTATTGTATATCAAATGCTATAGTTCATAGTTTTATGACAGTGGCTTCCTTTTGGCTGAAAGTTACACTCAATCAATTTGTCGAGAGAGAGAGACAGACAGAGACAGAGGCAGACACATAGAGCCAGACTTTATCAAATTTATCTGTAATCTCAATGTCCAGAGATGAATCAAAATTGTCCACACGTGTGTCAAGTGTATGTAAAGGCAGATCCACCGCCATACCATGCCGTATAATGATTTTATTACCAATGAATATGCATATGTTGGTATTTCTACCTGCTGCATACGACACATGTCATTTCCTTGCCTTGTTCATACTTGGGACAGGGAAGGGAATAGCCACAGATGACCTCCACAGGAGGTCAATTCAAAAGGTCCTGGGATCGCAACCTCAGCGATCTTAGGAATTATTCTGCCTTATCAAATTAAGCGATCTTAAGATTAGACTGTCTTGCTTTTTCACAGCCAGCACTAAGATCGCAGTGATCTTAGCCTCAGTTCTCCTACACCATTCCAAGGAGAACACACTGTGCACAGGGGCAAGAAGCCCATACAGAAAGAAAAGCAGTGGAAACACTCCTTCTCACAAGGGTGATTACACAAGCGCCTCCCCCCCCCCCCCCATATGAGCCACTTATAGAGTATAGGGTGCAGTTGACCTCGTTCAGTATTCAAATGCACTTCATGCCTGAGTAGCCTGAAGAGCCCTGAAGGACTCTCAGCAAATGTCCTCCCTCCCCTCTATATGTATACAGCAGGGGCATTCACTCTTGGGAGCAGGAGTGTTCCCTGTGAGTGCTCTTGTACTCAGGTGAAAGATTGCAGTGATCTTAGCGCTGGAAAACGAATAGTGAAGTGATCTCAGGACTTGCTATTCCTGACAGGCCTGCAACCACTGCATTAGATAGGGTAGACTGGCTAGGTCTTATGATATGTGCCTACGCTAAGATCGCAGGGGTAGAAATCCCAGGACCTTTTGAATTAACCTCCTGGTCATAGTTCAGACCCACCCTGGGGTTCCGATCTACTTCTATCGGCCTCTGGAGCCCTGTCTACGCAGATGAAATTCCTTTGACTCGGAGAGCTCATCAGGTAGCCATAGTATTCAGTTTTCCACCCTTCCACACACGACTGAGTACCAGGGATCATCATCTGCTGGCAGAGCGCAATAAGGCAATGATATTTGAGTTTGACATGTGTATTATTGGAAGTGGATCCAGGCGGGGCGGGGGGGGGGCTGGGGGCACGTATACCCCATAGACCTCTCTCCGCGTCCAATCGTTCTTGCTGTGCCTCTAAGACCATCCCTTCTGGATCCGCTCCTCGGTATCATTTCAAATATGGGGATATGGGCGTATACACAGGTAGAAAGATCCAAAGCACTTAAACTTTTTATTAATGAACCCTGGAGGCCATTTCTCAAGATGGTACGACTAAGCCCCTTCAAGTCATACCAGGATCCACATGGTACGAATGGATACAAAGCAATATAAGTGGCTTGTCTGGTACCATCACCCAGACTGACATGAACTATTCCCCTCGCTGCACCCCACTAAGTTCTGAGCCCCAGTCGTACAGCCCAATCGTACCAGGAGGTTAATTCAAAATCCCAGGATCTTTTGAATTAACCTCCTGGCTAGTTGTAGTGGGGAAGGGTCTAATGTACTGGCTTGCATAAGCTGGGAAATTGTTGGGTGCACTCATCATCTGAAAAGGAAACCTTGTTTCTATGTAGAGGAAAACAATGTTTTAGACTGGGGGGGGGGGGCACTTCATAACACTTTCAGCCCGGGTGTTGGATTTTCCCAGGTGTTGGGAAACCCAAACCTCCCATGTGTAACTTCATATCAATGTCTTTACAAGGTTATTTTCTTTTCCCTTTTGCTTACTGATGTATAAGTGAGAGGATTCCATCATTTGCTGAAATTTCATTATATTCTTTGGTTTTTATAGCTGATGAGAATGGGTCGCAAGCAGGTTTAGCAATAGTGTCATGAACGCCTTTAGGGAAAGGAAATACTTTAGTCTCTAATTGTGTTCCTAGGATATTTGCATGATAAAACACATTTTCTCTGACCTGGGATTTCCTCGCCGTATGTAAGAAGCTGAATGACTGAACGTCTTTGTCTTTCTAATGGGCCAGAATCCTTGCTGCGACCTGCACCTACTTTCTTTGAAGAAGGGAAAAGACAGTTATGAACTACTGGAGGTTAATTCAAAAGGTAGCGATCCCAGGACCTTTTGAATTAACCTCCAGGTTAGATTTCTCTCCTGCAGTCATAAAAAATTCTGTGAAGAACCGACAGAACAATTTCTATGTTTTGTATGCACTGTAAAAAGATGACTGAACAGTGAACCAACGTAATTGTAGTGCAGTGAACGAGTGTTTATTTCATGTTGATATGCCCGAGATACTGACAGCCCATAGCTCTAGCACTCGAGGGCCGTATCGCACACCCCCCGTACGATAACCCGCGAAAATATCACACGCCGAGGTCACATGATCATTTGATGATGTCATAGCTCCAAGATGGCGATGTAAACAATACCTATGTTGAGTAATTCTGGTAAATTTGATTCTATTTATCTGATTTAGATGAAAATAACATGAAATAAATGCAAAGGCACACTCGTTGGAGGAATGTCGGGGGGTTATCGCACTTGCCGATCAGGTGCCGCATCGCACTCCGCCCTGCGGGCGTCGTACAATACGGCACCTGATCGGCGCGTGCGATAACCCCCCGACATTCCTCCAACTCGTGAACCTTTGCTTATTTATTATATGGCTAATATTGACGACACTATAGATTAGTACTACTTACGCCGTATTCAATGGGGGGGGTGGAATACGATCCTCGCATATTCAGCGACGCCATTTTGAAATTTATACAGAGCTAATTTGTTTCGTATTTAGGTATGGTTATTAGAAGTTTTACGGTAAAACAATGATTGAACTAGCTAAATAATATGTTATGAATTGTTTAAGGTATATCTATGTATTAGCGCCATGTTAAAAAAGAAGATATTGTCCTGCGCAAGGAACATTTATATCGAAACTACAAGCAGCGGCTAGCTCCGTATCATGTGACCTACTTCGTCAAGCAAGGTGTCATGGCGGATCAAAACAAACCGGGACGAGTCTATGCCTTCAAAACCAGTAAATATTGTTGGAATCCTTTATTTAAAAGCAATTTAAACCCGTGGGCCATATAATAAATGCAAATGTCAACTCACAGTGAATAATTTAGGATCGTATTCCCAGAGGTGCTTCTGCCCGTATTCAACGAGGCCTTATAGGCCGAGTTGACATTTGCTTATATAGTTTTTACAAGAAGCTCAAGTTAGCAGTGCCGTGGTACAGGAAATCTCTGTGAAAATATTGACCGACCTCAGATGGAATACTCTCGAGTAGTTCTCAATATGTAAAGGACAATTGATTTGTTAAGGATGGACTATCATTTATTTTCAGCTGATATCAATTTTTTTACAGGAATTATAATTATTTGGTCCTCAGACACATACCGTAATGACCCGTTTAAGCGCCGGGGTCTCAAATAAGCGGCGTGAGTACATGGGTAATGACATTAATCTTAAGCACTGAAAACAGTATTCAAATAAGCGCCTGTCTCGTATAAGCGCCGGGGTACAGTACGTTTGAAATTCAAGAAGACACACTTGACAACCATCTCAAACTTTACCCTACTTTTTAGTTGGGAAGAAATTATATCATCCCCAGAATTCCTGTACATGTTTTTGGATATAGGACATGCAAAGCACCTGCACACTAGCTTGGCAGGAGTCCAAACGCTCTAGCATAGGGTTGGTAATGTTAATGTTAAATTTGCCTTGCGATAATATCAGATGCAAATTTATCGCACAGAAAAATGGCATAAGATCGATGATTTTATGAAAAATGATTCGGAGAAAAGGGAAGGCTATGCTAGGTCAGGTAACTTGAGAAACACAATGTTGGTCATGTCATTTCCCGTCGTAAATACTCCCAGCTAATAATACGTGTAGTACAGCAATCAAACTACATGTATGACCAATTTCTGAACTTACTTCATAAATGTATGTGCACAGGTATGTAGGAGTCAGAGTCAGGGGTAGAGGGGGCATGGCCTGTATAGTGCTCATAGAGACAGCTACATAAACATCTGAAGTAGCTACTGAATACCAGCCCCTCCTCACACTCCCCCATCTTCATCCCACGCATCGTAACCTTGGACACCGCCATGAGAACTTTTTGTCTTCCGTGGGAAAATCTGTGTGAATGATGTGAATTGGTCTGACTTTAACCCTTAAAGGCTGGTGATGCATTAATTCATGTCCCATGCCCATTGGTCGGCATGATGCATGAATGTAGCCCAGGTGGGTAACTCACCAGGGCTACATTCATGTATCATGCCTATGAGGTTGTTACATTCCCGAAGGGTCGGCATGTGGGCATGATGCACTCCTGCAATAGCGGAACTTGAAGATCTAAAGACCGTGGTGGGGCGACACGGTTCATCATGAATGTTTGAACCCATCCACATGGAACGGGAAATATGTATGGATGGGGAAGTCATCTCAGGGAAGGGAAAACAGAAAAGAAAGAGGAAAATGAGTGGAAAAAGATGATAGGAAAAATGGGGTGAACTGGGAAATGGGATGGGAGATTCAAAGCTGGGGGGATTTCAGGCCAGACGTTCCTGGTCCAAATATATTATGATATCATGCGTTATACTCTTTAGGTCCCTCAGACATCTTCTTTGTGATTCAGATGTGTGATAATCGATGAGACTGAAAGGATTTAGACTTCTAGGCATTGTCCCTTGTTTATGCTAATCATTGCATATGAATTATGGTGAAATAGGAGTAGAGGTAGACATTAGCATTTATATATTTGGAGCAACAAAGCCGAACAATATAAACCCAAGCCAGAAATTCCAAAACTAACCTCACCCCCCAATACAGTTGCCAAAGTTTACAAGGGGGAGGGGGGGGTCCACGTATCTGTACAACATTACGAAATATGAACATGAGAGGATGAGAAAGAGACAATTGACAATAATATGCCAATATCACAATATTGTATTATTATGTTTTTATAATAATATATTACATTATTGTAATATGATCCTCATGTAAGGTAATAACTAATATAATAGTGTGCTCCAGGTAGGTAGGTGGGGTTACTCTCAATTGTAGGTATCAGTGAAATGAACACCCCTTAATAGGGTGTGTACATCATTGTTAACCATTTAAGTGTCGCACAGCATTTTAATACATCTTTGGTTAATATGATACCTAAATGTCGTCCTGGCTTAATAACTCAATCATTCCGAGATTAGGGGACTAGTACAATGCAATGATGAATGTGGTGCTGATAAGTAGATGCACCAGCAGTGCACCACCAGCAGTGCGTCACCAGCAGTGCGTCACCAGCAGTGCGTCACCAGCAGTGCGTCACCAGCAGTGCGTCACCAGCAGTGCACCACCAGCAGTGCGTCACCAGCAGTGCGTCACCAGCAGTGCGTCACCAGCAGTGCGTCACCAGCAGTGCGTCACCAGCAGTGCGTCACCAGCAGTGCACCACCAGCAGTGCGCCACCAGCAGTGCGTCACCAGCAGTGCATCACCAGCAGTGCATCACCAGCAGTGCATCACCAGCAGTGCACCACCAGCAGTGCGCCACCAGCAGTGCGCCACCAGCAGTGCGTCACCAGCAGTGCATCACCAGCAGTGCATCACCAGCAGTGCGCCACCAGCAGTGCGTCACCAGCAGTGCGTCACCAGCAGTGCGTCACCAGCAGTGCGTCACCAGCAGTGCGTCACCAGCAGTGCGTCACCAGCAGTGCATCACCAGCAGTGCGTCACCAGCAGTGCATCACCAGCAGTGCGTCACCAGCAGTGCGTCACCAGCAGTGCGTCACCAGCAGTGCGTCACCAGCAGTGCATCACCAGCAGTGCGTCACCAGCAGTGCGCCACCAGCAGTGCGCCACCAGCAGTGCGCCACCAGCAGTGCGTCACCAGCAGTGCATCACCAGCAGTGCATCACCAGCAGTGCGCCACCAGCAGTGCGTCACCAGCAGTGCGTCACCAGCAGTGCGTCACCAGCAGTGCGTCACCAGCAGTGCGTCACCAGCAGTGCGTCACCAGCAGTGCATCACCAGCAGTGCGTCACCAGCAGTGCATCACCAGCAGTGCGTCACCAGCAGTGCGTCACCAGCAGTGCGTCACCAGCAGTGCGTCACCAGCAGTGCATCACCAGCAGTGCGTCACCAGCAGTGCGTCACCAGCAGTGCGTCACCAGCAGTGCGCCACCAGCAGTGCGCCACCAGCAGTGCGCCACCAGCAGTGCACCACCAGCAGTGCATCACCAGCAGTGCACCACCAGCAGTGCACCACCAGCAGTGCGTCACCAGCAGTGCGCCACCAGCAGTGCGTCACCAGCAGTGCGCCACCAGCAGTGCGCCACCAGCAGTGCGCCACCAGCAGTGCGCCACCAGCAGTGCGCCACCAGCAGTGCGCCACCAGCAGTGCGCCACCAGCAGTGCGCCACCAGCAGTGCGCCACCAGCAGTGCGCCACCAGCAGTGCGCCACCAGCAGTGCGTCACCAGCAGTGCGTCACCAGCAGTGCGTCACCAGCAGTGCGTCACCAGCAGTGCGTCACCAGCAGTGCGTCACCAGCAGTGCGTCACCAGCAGTGCGTCACCAGCAGTGCACCACCAGCAGTGCGTCACCAGCAGTGCGTCACCAGCAGTGCATCACCAGCAGTGCGTCACCAGCAGTGCGCCACCAGCAGTGCGTCACCAGCAGTGCGCCACCAGCAGTGCGCCACCAGCAGTGCGCCACCAGCATTGCGCTGTCATATCCTGAAAGTCGAGCATCCCAGAAGTTGGCCGTATTTTTCAAAATAACTTTACCCTTTTCATATTTCTTCGGCGTAGGGACAGTATCATTAGGGTTGTTGTCCTTTCAAATTCTATAAGAGGAGAGGGATGTTATCATGGTTTTTATGTTTTCAAAAAATTATTTATTTTCATTGGTGTTTGTGGCCCATGAGTGATAATAGGCCTAAAACATGGATTGCGCATGCGGAACCAACTTCTGGGATGCGCCAACTTCTGGGATACGACAGCGCCACCAGCAGTGCGTCACCAGCAGTGCGTCACCAGCAGTGCGCCACCAGCAGTGCGCCACCAGCAGTGCGTCACCAGCAGTGCGCCACCAGCAGTGCGCCACCAGCAGTGCGCCACCAGCAGTGCGCCACCAGCAGTGCGTCACCAGCAGTGCGCCACCAGCAGTGCGCCACCAGCAGTGCGCCACCAGCAGTGCGTCACCAGCAGTGCGTCACCACCAGCAGTGCATCACCAGCAGAGCGTCACCAGCAGTGCATCATGACGATGATGGAACATAAAGCCTGAACGTTCAAGGCTTTTTACATCATAGCCATTGGTGTTTATAATAGCCCTGTTTATACAGCCCCCTAAGGTAGAGTGGCGGATTTAGCCTTTTTGCCATGCAGTACTTAAGAGTTTAATTGGATATTTTGGACCCCAGAATTTGCTCAAAAACAGGGGGTGCACCCCCTCCTTTAGGGCGGGCCCCCTGTTTTTCAAATCCAGGATCCACCACTGAAGTGACTGGCAAGGGCGGCATTCACACATCATGCCGACCTGCATGGTTGATACACTGACAGAGGGTCGGCATGATGCACCAAAAAAGTGTTGGGAAAGACACTGCCCAGTACTTCATTGGTGCATCATGATGTGCCCCTTAGAGATTTAATAGCATATGATTAAGGCCTTTTAGAGGCTGGGTACAGGAGTAGAGACAGGAGGCTGGGAGGGACTGTGGTGGGTTATCTGATAGCACAGTGGTCTAGTGTAATACCTAGTGTTAGGTTATAGATAATGGACGGTGTATGTATACCATAAATGGGCAGTTTGAGAGGGGGGACGGCATTGTGTGGTCAAGGGCAAGTATGGTGTGGGTGGGGTGGTAAAGGTAACAAGTACAACTGTTTATGCTATATTCAGTATCACGAAATTGATGACTTTTAATATAAAAACAAACTCTAACATACTTTGGGACGTCAGGACAAAAAGATGTAATCATTTTGGTAGAGAATGATGTCATTGTCCAGAACACTTAAAATAGACCTATACCTGGTACCAAATGTCATTCATCTTATGTGCATATGTAGCCAAGAAAGTTTCTCTCTCTGCTACCCCCACCTAACATCTAATTTCAGCTGCCCATGAAGGCTTGACCACATCGTAAACCATCCAGCTCTCCTTTAATCTGCCTCCAGTATCAGCTGGAGACAAAGGTAAACAACGTCCCCTTTTCTCAATTAAAGGATTCAGGACAAAAACACACAGACACTTAATATTACAAATAATTACATAAGGTCTACAGGAGGCTAATTCAAAACAGTGGTAAATTATCACTGTTTTCAAATAACCTCCAGGGAAAGGTTTTATGAGGGAGGAGGGTAAGCCAGGATATCAGTAATCCTGCCATCTTTCCCTGATTTCTACTATGGTTTCTTTAAATGAATGGTTCTAGTGGTAATATTGATTATATTTATATAGGGAACAGAGCCATTCCTGTATGGAGGTGGCCATCTTGAAATCAGTTATGTAACTGACCCCTGATGGCCATCTTGGATCTGGCAGAGGATTGTGGGTAATCTCTTATCTTCTCCACCACCCAAAGAAAACAATGGGAATTGATAAGACTGATAAGCTGCCCCTGCTGCTATCTTAATCAAATTAAGTACCTGTCCGTTGTTTTAGGTGTGAATGGAGGGGATTAGCCTGATAGGGAGACAATGGTTTGGTTTTACTCAGCCAGGATTATATGTGCCCCCTTAGAAAACTTTTAAAGTTTAATTTCTCCTGTTCTTGAAGTACTAAGTCTAAATAAAGCTTATATTGTTTAAGTTTAAAGTATCTGCTATCCAAAGGTATATACTTTTAGAATATACCTCCATATAGACTATTAGGAAGGGCTAACCAAAGTAAACTGTACAAAGAGGCCAACTGCTGATCTAGCCCCCGACTACATGAGCCACCTAGCTAATTTGTTTGGTATTTGCAATGACTTTGCTCCCTATAGAGTACAGCTCATCACCCCCCACCTCCCCCCATTACTCACCGTGACCAATCAGCGTCCATTGTCCACCAGGGGCAGCACTTGTTCACATTTAACCTCAGAACGAGGCTACAAAATGGCGGCCACCCCATGGTTATTGACCCATGACGACCTCTGACCCCGTGCTTCCTGTAGCAGCGTTCCACACGGCTGACCTCTAAACCACAAGGTCAGGGCGGGAAGTAATTATTCTGGTTGGGCTCTATCACTGGGGGTTCCTAGTTTAGATATACTAGTATTAAAGAAAGTTGGGTTATCAATAAGTGAGGAGATTTAAACTGTGATGCTGCGAGACTACGGTTGACATCAGGGTAACAATCTATACACTGTAAAACAAAATGTCAATGAAACATTGACCCAAAGTTGCCAGATATCCGTCTTTATTTTCTCAGAGATTCCTTGTTCCATCGTTCTGTCATTTTGGCCTAAAAACTACACTAGTTCACTGCAGTCCATTGACGGTGTTCCACTGTTCAGTTTACGAGGATCCCTGGTAGATTAAACAGTTATCTTTTTTTTACAGAACCAGCTGTATGTCAAGATGAGAGCCAGACTGTGGGCAGATTCAAATATCTTGGCGACTTCTGAATGAGAGGACTGGGGGTTTGGTGGTTGGGTTGGGGTACTGTGACATTAGTCAACTTACTGTGACTATATACTCTGTGGTGTAGGTCTCTTAATAAACCTTCTCAAAGTGGGCACAGAAACCCACAGGCAGCTATTAGACGGGCCCTAAGATATGAATCTATGTCTGAGGTTACCTGACCAATCATAGATCGTACCCTAACAGGTTTGCTTAAATTTTAGGGTAAAAAAGAAAAACTAAATTTTAGGGGTATCTTTAAGTTGATTTAGTTGGCATTGGAGCATTTTGGAAGTCAATATTGTTTTCAGACTGGTATTTTCAACACACAATGAAAAATATAACAAAAGAAGAATTACAAACACATATGTCGAGAAGCAAATCTTTTACGGATATCTTTCTTTCTTTTTCTCTCTCTTTTCCTTGGGAGGGGGTGACTGTCTAAGAGGATTGAGAGTAGTTAGTCACTATGTGACAGCTAGTAGGTATAGTGCACTCACTGCTCCCCACAGTAGGATGGTCAGGTAACCACACCATAAGTCACACCCACAGTCAATTGTCAAAACTCTGTCACAGAAATGTACAAACATTCCTCTTTGACAGTTGGGGAGAATGTTGGGTTCAGCTGTCAGGAGAAGGTCCTTGCGGGATTACCATCTTCTTTTGGTTCCTTTTTTTTTTTGTTGAAAATGTGAGTATGATAAAGTGTGGTTTTGATGTTTGTTGTCTTAAGTATTGAGTGGAGTAGAAATTAAAATGCGCTACATAGGCTTTGCAGAAAGAAGGTAGGGTGGGGGGGGGGTGAAAAGAGAGAGATAGCCAACATCCAATTGTCCAATTCCCACGGGTGTGATCAAAAGTTGTCACATTGCCAATATAATACAAGGCTTTGGCTCTGATCAGCTTAGGGGATATTCCCATTCCTACCCTTCCCCCATTCCCCACCTTTTGCACCCCCGTCCCCTACCTCTACCCTATAAACCCTACCTCTGCCATAAACCTCGGTCTCTGCCCACCCCCTGCTGTACTACACTCAATATTTATTGTATTTACGATCCAAGAACCACTTTATAGCTGCGGCAGCTCTCTGAGTGAACGGTGATGTGAGGGGAGGAAAGGGAGAGGGGTAGGTACATGTACAGACATGCTGACATGCATGCACGTGGGAGTTTTGGAATGAGGAGAGCATGCAGGGCAGATTTGGAGGGGTCGTATGAGGTAGAAGTATGTTTGTATATGAACTGTGGTTAATTTTACTTATTAATTTTTCTTCATCATTTTTTTTCATGAATCACCATCTCTCTTTTCACTTTGCATGGGGGAAAATGGGGGAAAAGTTGAATAACATGTTAGCAGGTGGTTATGAAGTGTTTTCATGTGTGACCATCATTTGGTTACAACATGCAGTTAACTCAACTCAAATTTCTGTGCAATATGCCAAGATTCTGTTTATCGTTTGCCTATGTTAAACTATTGAAAATCGACCATACAATAAAGGAAATAATGTAAATAACTCAAATAATTATTGTGACCTTGATGTGGGGAATTGAAATGTAGGAAAGTTGAAGGGAGAAGGAGGTAGGTGCATGGGGAAAAATAGAGGGGACGAGGTGGGGGGGTGGGGAACATGTCAAGTACCATGCTATAGGTACCTGTGCATGTCAACCATGTCCGCCTGTCATGTCAGTTCTGCTTCACGGAGTTTTATTTTATCACCACTCATCGATTATTTAGTCCTTTAACCAGAGACAGGCAGTTAAACAACCATGTAAACATTCTTACTCAATTATAGCACAGTTTACATTCAATATTTTTTAATATTGTGTCTTTTTTTTCTTTTTCTTTTTTGTGCCTGGCTGGTATTTTTAGGACTTTCATTTCAACCATGAATCATAAATTTTTTCCCTGTATTTTTGCAACTACTACTGCTTTGCTGAAAATAGAGCTGACACAAAAGATTTTACCCGGTTGTGAATCACAAGCCATAGCTTATTCATGTTATATATTCGTAATGCTTCACGTTACGTGGGCAAAAAGGCTCAACGTCATCATTTTATTTAGGGCTTAGTGTATTATATACTTGGAAATAATTGTTCTTAGCTACCTACTTCAGATACTCAGCTCTATAACCGTACCCTACTCTGGATACTCTACAATGAATTAATTTATTAGCATCATAAAACTCTACATCTTACAAGGCCCAGTTTACAGATTTTGCTGCTTTGAAGGTGGCTAGGTGTGGATTTGTTATTGACTGTGGGTGTGAATGTGGGCAGTGGGCGTTATTGCATGTGTAGCTGTGGGTGTGGGAACGTATTGAGGTGTGAATATAGGTGTGATTCAGGGTGTGATTTGGCTGCAACAGTCCCAACCCACCAGCTGTAGGATGGGGAGGGGAGTTAACCCTTTAAGGGCCACTGATGCAGGAGTGCATCATACCCATATTGGTCGGCATGATGCACCAATGAAGTGCTGGCGAGTCTGCTCAACAGCACTTCATTGCAGCATTATACCAACCATTCTCGTAGTGTATCAGCCCAATATAGTCGGGATGATGCATGAATGTAGCCCTGGCGAATTACTCACCAAGGCTGCATTCATGCATCATACAGACCAATGGGCATGATGCACTCCTGCATTAGCGGTCCTTAAAGGGTTAAAGTCTATATTCACCATCTGGGGTAGGGAGGGTTAAGGTGTTATAAATGTGTTTTTCATGGAGTGTCTGAGGTTTTTCCTGAATTTTGTGGTGATTTTAGTCCAAATAAAACAAATTGTTATATCTATATCACCGCTTTTCTCCTCCAACTGTCGACACCCACAGAGGAACCATATTGGGGTAGAGATTTATGGAACAGCTTCATAAAGTTTGAGGTGTTATCAGCTCAAATAAAACAAATTGGTATGTACAATGTATATATTACCCGTTACTGTCCGTCCCTACCATTTTTTTGTCTACACCGTTAAAAAGAACCAAAATGTGTTCAGAGCTGTGCACCAGTGATTTTATTCAACCGTTCCCAGCCTAAATGCAAAAGATTGTTGGGCTTAATCGGTTTTTTTTCTCAAAAGAAGGGTTTCTCTTTTGATCCCCTCCGAAATAATATATGGAATAGATAGATTTCAGAATTAGATTAGATTAGATGCCACATAAATTATAAATTCTTATTGATATGGATACAATTCTGGAGGGAAGAATTCAAGAAAAAAAATCCCTCAAAAGCTCGCCCTGTTTAGGCCATTCCTAGAGTATTACTTGACAGTGCTTCCTATAAGCAAGATAGGGGCACTTTTGAAAAGTGGATGATTTTGTGGTTGCTCAACTTCGATCAAACACTTGGCAAAGTGGATTGGACATTGTGATCATTACATTTTGTGTTCATGGTAGGGGGGGGGGGGGTAGGTCAGTAGGGTCAGGAGTGACTAGAGAATGTGAGACAGGTAGTATACTGATGTGTGGACGGGGTGGAGGGGAGGTGAGGGGGCGTGTGCCTATTGTCTATGACCACAAGAAAACCAGTGTGGGAAAATACTCCACATGGGAACCCTTCTACGGGTCCACCCTCCACTTCCAGACCCGTGTAGCACCCACCTAACCTGGGTAAATTATATAAATAATCCATGTATCACATAAATAATGTACATGAGAAATTAGCTATAAATTCTGTGATTTTCTTTTTTTACTTATTCATCATTTTTTGCTAAAGCTGCAGGTCTTGATGAGAAAATAGTGGAGGCTCCAATACGCGATTTTTGGGACCATTCTCATTAAATGTCACCCAGACAATGTCTAAGGTATAGGCTGTTGACAGTCCTAAGTTGTAAACATGAGATTTTAAATTGTAAACAGAAGATTTGAGGTGTCACTTTCAACAACAGGGACCCAGCAAATTGTAATGAGTCCTCGTCAACCTGTGTGAAGTGGCTCACACATGTCGCTAGATGGAACATGACGTCGTTATAGCACAAGATTACCAGGAATAGCAATTGCTATGCCATGTGAGTCTAACACACAGTTGCGACAGATGACGAAATGAGTTATCACTCAAAAAGGAGTCTCCATTGATGACCAATCATGGCGACAGATGACGACAATTTGCTGGGGAGTGTGTTGACCTAAAGTTCTGTTTACATTTACTCCATACCTGAGACTGAGACATCACACTGATCACATGGGAACTGGTGGTCAACCCCTTCTGCTGTATAAACAATAACACAGTATGATATAAACAATATCACAGCAGTCTAACAACAATCTTGAATTCCAGGTCGTGTCCTGTCAAAATCAAACCTGTCTGATATTGAATTGCAGAGACTCCCAGATGTGAAAGTCTGCAATATTTACATAACATCAGTTTGATTCAGTAAACAAAAACATCTTTTTGACAACACAAGCATACCTGAGATCGTACACAAAAACATCAGAAGATAAACAAATGGTTCCCTTGACATACAATTTCTACCTTGCAATGATGACAATCACTACTCTTTAGTCTGTGTTTGTGTCCCATTTTATGAGAATAGCCCCGATTCTCTGCAGAAATCGCGTAGTGGAGCCTCCACTAATAGGGAACAATGGGAAAGTCCTAATTATGGATGTCCAACTGGGCGATTCATAAGTCAAGCGATTATTGGGTACAAAATTTGCTTTGAAACGATCAGGTTAGTGCCAAAAAAGTACTGATCATTTTGATGCTATGCACAACATGCTATATTAGAAGTACCATGGAAAATTCATAAACGATTATCATGAAACATTTTCGTTTCAATGAGGGTAGAGGATACATTTGTGATAATTTTGAATGGTATGTTGATCAATTTTATTCTTGTTAAATTGGCAATGATTTACCAGAAAGGGCTAACGTATACATGTCCAATCAGCAATGGAGCATTGGGCCATGCTTGTCCATGCTTGGCCCAATATAAGCCGACATTGGTTCAATGTATCCTTTCTACCTGGGTCGTCCTACAAAGCTTATAGTTTCTTAATGGCGACCCTTCTGGGTCGGATCCGTAAGATGCAAATTTTTATTTGAGGACCCATCTCGGCTGGGGCGCAAAAATGGGATTTCCTACGATATACTCTTGTGATGATATTGCTGCACGAATGCAGTGTCTCCACGCCTTTAGGTGTGGAAGAGAAATTGCCCATGGTACATGTATACTACTTATCTACACATAATTAACATTGATCGATTGTACTGACGACAAACTCTGAATTGTGTCACATTCTGCTCCGTGTCATCACGTCAAGGTGACACGTCAGTGACAAATCACGCGTGATGTCATGACGACACGTCACGGTGACGTCACGCTGCCTGCTCAGAGACGCTCGGTGGTCTATAATTACCCGACACGCCTCACTGGTGTCCGTCGCCGTCACGCCTCAATACGTCCCGGCAGCCTCAGCGGCTCACTTCCGCCCCTCCCCCTCTGGAGGTGAAGCGAGGTATTGTGGGTAGGTTGGTGTTAGGGTGGGGGGAGGCTATGGAGAATGTTGCAATCATATTTTTGCTGTGGAGGGCGGAGGCGGGGAGCGCTCGGCGCTTCTATTCAGAGAGACGTCGGTTGGAGCCGCCGAGCGTGAAACGCGCCGTCAACAAAGTGCCAATCTCGCATCCTCCTGGCTCCCTCCTCCTCTCCTCCACCCCCCCCCCACACACACACACAACTCACCCATCTCTCTTTCCCAACCCCATCCTCATCACTTTCTCCTGGCCGAGTAAGTCTCCGCCTGCAGTGGCGGATTTAGAGGGGAGCGCGGGGGCGCGCGCACCCCCCTTTTCCTAGTATATACTTAACAGTTTAATTACATATTTTGGACCCCAAGATTTACTCCTCCTTTTAAGCCGCGCTCCCTCCTTTTCCAAATCCTGGATCTGCCACTGGCCTGACCCTGTCATCCCCTCCCAACCATCATTTCCTTACTCCACCGTTCCTTCGTCTCCAACTCTTACTTCTCTTCCTACAGTTCCCCCTCCTCCCATTTTCTTCCCATCGATCCCCTTCATTCCCCTACCTTCCCCCACCCCCTTCTCCTTCTCCTTATCCGTACCTTCTCTCTCCTCACGCACTCCTTCACTCCCTACCTCTCCCTTCCCCTCCTCCAAGCTTTCCCTCGCTGCCCCTCCCCTCCCCCTCCCCGTCCACACTGACCGCGTCTTCTTAAGGCGGGTTGTGCACAAAGCGGGGTCCGTATGGGGTGGTCGGCTCTCTAATGTATTTACAGCCTTCTGGTCGGAAACAATTATTGCCCAGCGGGCGGCGGCCGCGGCCGACGCCGCTGAATCAAAGTAATGGAGGATTTTTCTTCCAGGCAGACAGCGAGTGAAAAAAGGGGGTAGAGACGGTGAGAGCGCATGCGGGGCGGTACACAATCAGGGCTAATTCGGCGTCGTTCGACTTGTATTTCCTTCCACTCTACCAAGCCCCGGGCCGCGGGATTGACGCTACTACACTAGGGCATTGGGATGGGGGTAGGGGTAGGGTAACCCTTTTAGGGGCTCATTGTTAGGCCAAGAATTATACCAATAAATCTGTGGTTATGATGTATGGGTACAGCCCTGGCGGGTAACTCACAATGAGTATAACATCCATGTATCATCCAATCAGAATTATTCACCTTGAATAGGTCGCCATGATGGACCAATGCACTGCATTGATG
This sequence comes from Acholoe squamosa, assembly GCA_949317995.1. Taxonomy (NCBI): domain Eukaryota; kingdom Metazoa; phylum Annelida; class Polychaeta; order Phyllodocida; family Polynoidae; genus Acholoe; species Acholoe squamosa. The sequence continues at coordinate 6,068,179 of OX439048.1, forward strand.
CATCATGCCGACCAAGACACACAATAAAGAATGCATCCTGCGGCCCTTCAAGGGTTACGTGAGGCAGGGGGTGGCCGCGGCAAACGAGGCTATTTGTGTACAAACCCTACACCGGGAGACGTGAAAACATGTGCTTTTACAGCATAGTCATTGGGAAATGGGAGCCGGGCGGAGGGACCTTAGAAACCCTGGAGGCTGTGTGTGTGGGGGAAGGGGGTGAGAGGGGTGAGGGTTAACACAGAGCGGGTGGAAGCCCTGGAGGACCCCTGCTCCAGGCCCCAAACACGCAGGGATATAACCTTAGGGCATGGCTTTCCTGCTAAGTAAAGTTCACATGAGAACCTTTTTTGGTGTTTTCCAATATGTCACTTCAGTGTACAAATGACAAGACGTTCTATCTGTAGTCAATTTATAAATTTCCAAAGCTTCAATAGCCAAACTTTGTGTTTATCTCTTTTTATATGTATACGTAGCACTCCTTGATTATCTAATTTAGTGGTTGTAGCGCTACTACTTAACTGCACTTTCATGTGCCTTTACAATACGGACTATATGAGGTACGTGAGTAGTTCACGAGCTGATCTTTGCTCCAGAATCGGTGAATAGTAATAGTGTGGTTCAACACGCGGTGTGAGTAGTAGACAAGTTGGTGCAGTGGGTCAGCCTGCGCGAGTTGCGGTGGACTGACTCCCTGTGAGTAGTGCACGAGCCGACGCTCTGGGTCAGGCATAGTGAGTTGAACTAGTCGTGGTGTGAGTAGTACATGAGTTAGTAGACCTGGTCAGGCATAGTGAGTTGAACTAGTCGTGGTGTGAGTAGTATATGAGTTGGTAGACCTGGTCAGGCAGTGTGAGTAGAACTAGTCGTGGTGTGAGTAGTACATGAGTTGGTAGACCTGGTCAGGTAGTGTGAGTAGAACTAGTCGTGGTGTGAGTAGTATATGAGTTGGTAGACCTGGTCAGGCAGTGTGAGTAGAACTAGTCGTGGTGTGAGTAGTACATGAGTTGGTAGTGTTGGTCAGGCAGTGTGAGTAGAACTAGTTGTGGTGTGAGTAGTATATGAGTTGGTAGTCATGGTCAGGCTGTGTGAGTAGAACTAGTCGTGGTGTGAGTAGTATATGAGTTGGTAGTGTTGGCCAGGCAGTGTGAGTTGAACTAGTCGTGGTGTGAGTAGTATAGGAGTTGGTAGTGTTGGTCAGGCTGTGTGAGTAGAACTAGTCGTGGTGTGAGTAGTATATGAGTTGGTAGTGTTGGTCAGGCAGTGTGAGTTGAACTAGTCGTTGTGTGAGTAGTACATGAGTTGGTAGACCTGGTCAGGCTGTGTGAGTAGAACTAGTCGTGGTGTGAGTAGTATATGAGTTGGTAGTGTTGGTCAGGCAGTGTGAGTAGAACTAGTCATGGTGTGAGTAGTATATGAGTTGGTAGTGTTGGTCAGGCTGTGTGAGTGGAACTAGTCGTGGTGTGAGTAGTATATGAGTTGGTAGTCTTGGTCAGGCTGTGTGAGTAGAACTAGTCGTGGTGTGAGTAGTACATGAGTTGGTAGTGTTGGTCAGGCAGTGTGAGTAGAACTAGTCGTGGTGTGAGTAGTACATGAGTTGGTAGACCTGGTCAGGCTGTGTGAGTAGAACTAGTCGTGGTGTGAGTAGTACATGAGTTGGTAGTCTTGGTCAGGTAGTGTGAGTAGAATTAGTCGTGGTGTGAGTAGTTTATGAGTTGGTAGACTTGGTCAGGCTGTGTGAGTAGAACTAGTCAGGGTGTGAGTAGTATATGAGTTGGTAGTGTTGGTCAGGCAGTGTGAGTAGAACTAGTTGTGGTGTGAGTAGTACATGAGTTGGTAGACCTGGTCAGGCTGTGTGAGTAGAACTAGTCGTGGTGTGAGTAGTACATGAGTTGGTAGTGTTGGTCAGGCAGTGTGAGTAGAACTAGTCGTGGTGTGAGTAGTACATGAGTTGGTAGACCTGGTCAGGCTGTGTGAGTAGAACTAGTCGTGGTGTGAGTAGTATATGAGTTGGTAGTGTTGGTCAGGCAGTGTGAGTAGAACTAGTCGTGGTGTGAGTAGTACATGAGTTAGTAGTCTTGGTCAGGCAGTGTGAGTTGAACTAGTCGTGGTGTGAGTAGTATATGAGTTGGTAGTCTTGGTCAGGCAGTGTGAGTATAACTAGTCATGGTGTGAGTAGTATATGAGCTGGTAGTGTTGGTCAGGCTGTGTGAGTAGAACTAGTCGTGGTGTGAGTAGTACATGAGTTAGTAGTGTTGGTCAGGCTGTGTGAGTAGAACTAGTTGTGGTGTGAGTAGTACATGAGTTAGTAGTCTTGGTCAGGCTGTGTGAGTAGAACTAGTCGTGGTGTGAGTAGTACATGAGTTGATGGTCATGGTCAGGCAGTGTGAGTAGAACTAGTCGTGGTGTGAGTAGTACATGAGTTGGTAGTGTTGGTCAGGCTGTGTGAGTAGAACTAGTTGTGGTGTGAGTAGTACATGAGTTGGTAGTGTTGGTCAGGCAGTGTGAGTAGAACTAGTCGTGGTGTGAGTAGTATATGAGTTGGTAGACCTGGTCAGGCTGTGTGAGTAGAACTAGTCGTGGTGTGAGTAGTATATGAGTTGGTAGTGTTGGTCAGGCAGTGTGAGTAGAACTAGTCGTGGTGTGAGTAGTATATGAGTTGGTAGACCTGGTCAGGCTGTGTGAGTAGAACTAGTCGTGGTGTGAGTAGTATATGAGTTAGTAGACCTGGTCAGGCTGTGTGAGTTGAACTAGTCGTGGTGTGAGTAGTATATGAGTTGGTAGACCTGGTCAGGCTGTGTGAGCAGAACTAGTCGTGGTGTGAGTAGTATATGAGTTAGTAGACCTGGTCAGGCTGTGTGAGTTGAACTAGTCATGGTGTGAGTAGTATATGAGTTGGTAGACCTGGTCAGGCTGTGTGAGCAGAACTAGTCGTGGTGTGAGTAGTATATGAGTTAGTAGACCTGGTCAGGCAGTGTGAGTAGAACTAGTCGTGGTGTGAGTAGTATATGAGTTGGTAGTGTTGGTCAGGCAGTGTGAGTAGAACTAGTCGTGGTGTGAGTAGTACATGAGTTGGTAGTCTTGGTCAGGCTGTGTGAGTAGAACTAGTCGTGGTGTGAGTAGTACATGAGTTGGTGGTCATGGTCAGGCTGTGTGAGTAGAACTAGTCGTGGTGTGAGTAGTACATGAGTTGGTAGTCTTGGTCAGGCAGTGTGAGTAGAACTAGTCGTGGTGTGAGTAGTACATGAGTTGGTAGTGTTGGTCAGGCAGTGTGAGTAGAGCTAGTCGTGGTGTGAGTAGTATATGAGTTGGTAGTGTTGGTCAGGCAGTGTGAGTAGAACTAGTCGTGGTGTGAGTAGTACATGAGTTGGTAGTCTTGGTCAGGCAGTGTGAGTAGAACTAGTCGTGGTGTGAGTAGTACATGAGTTGGTAGTCTTGGTCAGGCAGTGTGAGTAGAACTAGTCGTGGTGTGAGTAGTATATGAGTTGGTAGTGTTGGTCAGGCAGTGTGAGTAGAACTAGTCGTGGTGTGAGTAGTATATGAGTTGGTAGTGTTGGTCAGGCTGTGTGAGTAGAACTAGTCGTGGTGTGAGTAGTACATGAGTTGGTAGTCTTGGTCAGGCTGTGTGAGTAGAACTAGTCGTGGTGTGAGTAGTACATGAGTTGGTAGTCTTGGTCAGGCAGTGTGAGTAGAACTAGTCGTGGTGTGAGTAGTATATAAGTTGGTAGACCTGGTCAGGGAGTGTGAGTAGAACTAGTCGTGGTGTGAGTAGTATATGATTTGGTAGTCTTGGTCAGGCTGTGTGAGTAGAACTAGTCTTGGTGTGAGTAGTACATGAGTTGGTAGCGTTGGTCAGGCATAGTGAGTTGAACTAGTCGTGGTGTGAGTAGTACATGAGTTGGTAGTGTTGGTCAGGCATAGTGAGTTGAACTAGTCGTGGTGTGAGTAGTATATGAGTTGGTAGTGTTGGTCAGGCAGTGTGAGTAGAACTAGTCGTGGTGTGAGTAGTACATGAGTTGGTGGTCAAGGTCAGGCTGTGTGAGTAGAACTAGTCGTGGTGTGAGTAGTACATGAGTTGGTGGTCATGGTCAGGCTGTGTGAGTAGAACTAGTCGTGGTGTGAGTAGTACATGAGTTGGTGGTCATGGTCAGGCTGTGTGAGTTGAACTAGTCGTGGTGTGAGTAGTATATGAGTTGGTAGTGTTGGTCAGGCTGTGTGAGTAGAACTAGTCGTGGTGTGAGTAGTACATGAGTTGGTAGTCTTGGTCAGGCTGTGTGAGTAGAACTAGTCGTGGTGTGAGTAGTATATGAGTTGGTAGTGTTGGTCAGGCTGTGTGAGTAGAACTAGTCGTGGTGTGAGTAGTATATGAGTTGGTAGACCTGGTCAGGCTGTGTGAGTAGAACTAGTCGTGGTGTGAGTAGTATATGAGTTGATAGTCTTGGTCAGGTAGTGTGAGTAGAACTAGTCGTGGTGTGAGTAGTATATGAGTTGGTAGACCTGGTCAGGCTGTGTGAGTAGAACTAGTCGTGGTGTGAGTAGTATATGAGTTGGTAGTCTTGGTCAGGCAGTGTGAGTAGAACTAGTCGTGGTGTGAGTAGTATATGAGTTGGTGGTCTTGGTCAGGCTGTGTGAGTAGAACTAGTCGTGGTGTGAGTAGAATATGAGTTGGTAGTGTTGGTCAGGCAGTGTGAGTAGAACTAGTCGTGGTGTGAGTAGTACATGAGTTGGTGGTCATGGTCAGGCAGTGTGAGTAGAACTATTCGTGGTGTGAGTAGTATATGAGTTGGTAGTGTTGGTCAGGCAGTGTGAGTAGAACTAGTCGTGGTGTGAGTAGTACATGAGTTGGTAGTCTTGGTCAGGCTGTGTCAGTAGAACTAGTCGTGGTGTGAGTAGTACATGAGTTGGTAGTGTTGGTCAGGCAGTGTGAGTAGAACTAGTCGTGGTGTGAGTAGTATATGAGTTGGTAGTGTTGGTCAGGCAGTGTGAGTAGAACTAGTCGTGGTGTGAGTAGTACATGAGTTGGTAGTGTTGGTCAGGCAGTGTCAGTAGAACTAGTCGTGGTGTGAGTAGTACATGAGTTGGTAGTGTTGGTCAGGCAGTGTGAGTAGAACTAGTCGTGGTGTGAGTAGTATATGAGTTGGTAGACCTGGTCAGGCAGTGTGAGTAGAACTAGTCGTGGTGTGAGTAGTACATGAGTTGGTAGTGTTGGTCAGGCAGTGTGAGTAGAACTAGTCATGGTGTGAGTAGTACATGAGTTGGTAGACCTGGTCAGGCTGTGTGAGTAGAACTAGTCGTGGTGTGAGTAGTATATGAGTTGGTAGTGTTGGTCAGGCAGTGTGAGTAGAACTAGTCGTGGTGTGAGTAGTATATAAGTTGGTAGACCTGGTCAGGCAGTGTGAGTAGAACTAGTCGTGGTGTGAGTAGTACATGAGTTGGTAGTGTTGGTCAGGCAGTGTGAGTAGAACTAGTCGTGGTGTGAGTAGTACATGAGTTGGTAGTGTTGGTCAGGCAGTGTGAGTTGAACTAGTCGTGGTGTGAGTAGTATATGAGTTGGTAGTGTTGGTCAGGCTGTGTGAGTAGAACTAGTCGTGGTGTGAGTAGTATATAAGTTGGTAGACCTGGTCAGGCAGTGTGAGTAGAACTAGTCGTGGTGTGAGTAGTACATGAGTTGGTAGTCTTGGTCAGGCTGTGTGAGTAGAACTAGTCGTGGTGTGAGTAGTACATGAGTTGGTAGTGTTGGTCAGGCTGTGTGAGTTGAACTAGTCGTGGTGTGAGTAGTATATGAGTTGGTAGTGTTGGTCAGGCAGTGTGAGTTCAACTAGTCGTGGTGTGAGTAGTATATGAGTTGGTAGTGTTGGCCAGGCAGTGTGAGTAGAACTAGTCGTGGTGTGAGTAGTATATGAGTTGGTGGTCATGGTCAGCGGTATGCTTCAGAAAGATAAATGATTTGGGCCTTATAGCTCATTCAAACAATCACAAAATGTACAATTCTATAAAATCCTTCATATGGAATATGAATTTGAGTATATGACAATATAGTTTATAACGTGTAACGTAGTGAGTGTTTGTAATTCAACTGCTCCTGAAATAATCATTTTTGTGCAATTTTAAAAAGTTGTCTCAATGTTCTTTTATGTACTTAATTGATGAACACATTGAATAATTCAACTCTTTTTTTTTTTTGGCTACTAATATGAAATGCCTACAAGAGAAAACAGAGCGCAACAACTTTGTTGCAAACCTGACTTGCTAATCTAAACTATCATCTTGTATAATTATCTTTATATTTCTACAGGAATCTGAACATTATAGTCCTATTTGGTGACCGTAGAGCATCGTGAGTGGTACATTATCAGAAGTATTGATAGGAAAAGATAAAAGGCGCCAGATAAAAGCACAGACGTGCCAACATGTCTCAATGGCTGTGTGAAACGCCATTTTGTTCATTTTCTGAATATGTCTTGTAAATGGTTAAAAGGTGTTGACAATGGGCTAAAACTAAATCAGCCCCTTAGAGTGTCGGTTAATTACACACGGATGGCCGCCATTGTTGACAACCTCATTTTGTGATCCTATTCCCGAACACATCATCAAGTCCTCCCTACCTCCCATAGTTATAATAAGCGAACCCCGCCCGACACCAGTCAGCAGATACAAAATAAAACACGGGAACAAGCCTCGTAGTCACGTGACCCCTTCCCATCACTCACCGCGCCGCCGCCATATCGGGGCGCCGGTCCGACTTCCGGTTTGAGAGGAGCACTCGTTCTCTATGCCGAATTAAAGGGGACTAAGCTGCTGAGCATGCGCGGACAGTGGACGCGCATCCCGGGATGCTTTGTGTCTCCTCCTTCCGGCGTGCGAGCGCACGGCTGGTCTTGTAGTGCGCCCGCGCGTGGCTGTGGTGGGCAGTAGTAATCTTCCAAATGGACCGGAAGTTATTAAATGTTAATAACCGACTTCCGCTGACACTCGCAGGTTGCCATCTTCGGTCACGTGGCAAGAGATGAGTCTCGTTTTAGGGACTAGGACCTTTCAGTCCGTGTTTCCCATAGACTTTGGGCCCCTTAATATGTCTACGGGTTATTTACAGAGATGTTTTACGGTTGGGTAATTATTGGTCAAATGAATTTTCTCGCCTTCATCCTTCCTCCTGTCTGTCTGTCTGCCCCATTCTCTGTCCCTCTGTTTGTCTGTCTGCCTCTTTCTCTCTCTCTCTCTCTCTCTCTCTCTCTCTCTCTCTCTCTCTCTCTCTCTCTCTCTTTGTCTCTGTCGGTCTCTCTGTCTGCATCTCTGTTTTCCTCTGTCTGTCTCGTTGTCTGTCTCTGTCCCTTTCTTTCTCTCCCTCCCTCTCTCTCTCTCCCTCCCTCTCTGTCTCTGTCTCTCTCTGTCTCTCTATCTCTGTCTCTCTCTCCCTCCCTCTCTCTCCCATTCTCTGTCTTTGTATCTCAACCATTTTCTGTCTATGTCTCTATCTCTGTGTGTCTCTGCCCATGCATCCCCCCTCTCATCCCCTCACTTGAATATAAACAACGACCAGAAATGGGTCTCAAACAACGGATCTGCATATAGGTCCTACTTACTATTGTGACTAATTTATTTGCTCTTCTTCCACATAATCAAGCTGATATTTGAGAGAATTGTCAGATTTATACCCTATTTCCTAGTTTTGGAGTGCACGCCAAAACTCCATCCATTGGAAATACACTGTAAAATGCCTAAGACAATTAAAGTTCATGGGACCCCCTTTCTAGGTGTCTATGAGATTAAGATAGGAATAAATTGTCCAAAAATGCCTAAATATGGTGTTATTACATGGTATAGAAAATATTTGAACAGAATTTGAAAAATGATGAAAATCGGACTATGCCACTTTAACCAGATTACCGGCCGCTCTAGATGGGTAACATCCTCCATACACCGGTGGCATGCCTGTAGCACGGGTGGCGCACGTCAGAGCAATGATTACTCTCCACAATTATCAGCTTGTTATCACCAGTACCGTTTAAGAACTCTTTTTCACCTCATCAACTAATTCAAGATGAAGGTCGTTATATGATTAGTGCGTTAATTCAGTTACACAAAGCGCGGGAACAGGTGTATTTTGCTACTTATAGGCGTTATTAAGCAACACCAAGTGGCAAGGAGAATTGTGGGTGTGGGTATAAGTGCGGTTTGGGTTTGGAGTTTTTATTCCATCTAGGGGATGTAAAAGAAATGCACCTTTTCAACGTAAGGTGAGCAGAAGAAAACATCTGTGGAGAATGAAACGAATTCCTTGACACTCACTATACAGTCACTTGTCCCCACTACCATTAACATTAATGGTCAATATAAGTGACTGACAGGGAACAGCTGCTTATTTGCACCTAATTTACATGTACAAAAATGTCCATGTAAGTGGTCAATCTGTCCATGACGATATAACAATTATATATGGGCTTTATTGCTGATGTGAGCAACACTCACATTCACGCAAGACTTCGTACAATGGCTTCGTGCGCTAAAAAATGAAAGAATTGGTTTTATAAATACTTCTGTGAATTGAATACGAAAGGAAAGAACCTTTTAACCACAAGCCAGCTGGTATAGCTTCTTTTGCCACCCTCCCTTGGGGGCTAGAGTCCCAGTTTGAAGTTAAAGGGACATGTGATTGGGTCTACCAGAGGGTCGGCATGATGCTCTAATGAAGACTGCTAGCCATCACTTCATTGGTACATCATGCCCAACAATGTGCATGATACACTCCTGCATCAGCGGCCCTTAGATAGTTATCTCCAGGTTTATCTCTGCCCATCTTAAGCCGCATTACCTTAATGTTAACCCTAATGGTGATCGTGCTGCCCCCTGCGGCGGGATGAGACACTACTGACACGTGGGTAACGGTCGCTTCCGGTCTCTTACCGAGGCTGTTTGATAAATCTTTAAGGGTTTCATATTGTTTTGGTGTATTATGTATTGGCGCATGAATACAGCCTTAGGGAGACTATTCACCAGGACTGTATTCATGCGCCATGACGACCCTGTAAGGTTGATGCAATTCCTAAGGTTTGGCATGATGCATGAATACAGCACTGGCGAATTGCTCACCAGGGCACCATAATGATACATAGACATGATTTAGTAAGGTACCATGCAGCCATTAAAGGACTGGAGGAGGGGTGGAGGAGATGGGATAACTGGTTTAGTCTTTTCTAAATGATCGTCCATAGAGACCCTGAAAGGATGGGGGAGAAAGGATATTTTGGATATTTATGGAGTCTGTCTGTTGAGCATCGTAGGTTATGAGGGTGTTAATGACACACTGGAGTATACCAGGAGGCACTTTGGAATAAATCTCCGGTACACTTGAGTCAATTTACAAAAGGAAATTGTATAAAACATTGTAATTCATAGAGAGAGAAAAAAAATAACCCAGGCAGTATGATGTAGACCCTTCCCAACCCCCCCCCCTCCCCTCCAGTGTCAACCCCCTCCCCTGCCTGCCCACTGCCCCCCCCCCCACCCTGGAGGACACACACCTGTCGTCATGGTCCAGTGCACACTTGGCGGCCAGTTCTGATCCAGTTTGATATGTCACGGACCGCTGACCCTGTCTCACTGCCTAAATCTGACCCTATGACCTCCCCCCCCACCCAATCTCCATGTCCCCCCACCCCTGCCTCTCCCTACCCTGGCACTGCCAATACTACAGAACAATATCCCTGCCTAGGGCAGTATGACAACTGGATCGTGTTCAAAATGTCAGTCACAGGTCTGTCATAATATCCAATACTTGACTGGGTTTTGGTTGGCAGACTGGGTGTCATAGGTGTCATAGGTAAGGATAGAGGAAGTGGAAATAGTTACAGAAAGACACAGGGAAATGGGAAGGGGGACAGATTGAAGGAGGGAAAGTCAATAATAAGAAGCAGAGACAGACGGAGACAAAATACATTTGTAAATATTGAAATGATTAGATTAACAACAAACAGGAACTTTGATGAACATAAATGAATGATAAATAATAGTTCATGAAGGATGGAAGGAATATAGGAAATAAGGGGCAAAATAAATAAATGAGTAGATAGATGAATAAATAAAATATATAGAAGATAAAAGAATAGAATGAAAAATGAAATATAGAATAAATAAAAATCCTTGAAAGAGCACTTTAAATAAGAACATAGTCTACAACAACCACCCTGAGGCATATCATGGGAATATGGATGACATCAGTATATAAATCAGAATGCCTGACTGGATCAGTGTGTGTGTGTGTGTGTGTGTGTGTGTGTGTGTGTGTGTGTGTGTGTGTGTGTGCGTGTGTGTGTGTGTGTGTGAGTGAGTTTGGGGGGGGGCATGGGGTGGAGATGGGGCTAGTGCCAGGTAAATCTCCACCCCGTCACGCTGCCTGAGCACGACTCACCTAACAAACTCTGCCCCTCCCATCACCCTAGATCCCTGGTACGTTAAGGGCTACATATAGGGCCTCCAGGTTCAAGTCCATAATACCGCATTGATGCACCAATGCAGCACTGGTGAGTAACTCGCCAGTACTGCATTGGTGTATCATGCCAACCCTCTGGGAGTGCTTCAACCCCATAGTGTCAACTGCTGATGGAGGAGTGCATCATGCCCGACCATTGGTCGTCATGATGCACCAATGAAGTGCAGGCGAGACTGATCGCCAGCACTTCATTGCTGCATCATGCCAACCCTCCAGGGATATATCAACCCCGTAGGGTCAGCATGATGCATGAATGCAGCACTGACGAGTTACCCGCCAAGGCTGCATCCTGCTCATCATGATGACCAATATGAGCATGCCATACCATATTAAAGCACCAAGCACCCATTAAAGGGTGAACCCTCCACCCTTATCCTGCTCATTAATTGCTCAGTGGAGCATGACAAGGAGCTGCTCATGCAGAACGAGTAGCTCTATTGGCCAGATAGAGTTCATCTCTGTGACATTTTGTATTTAGCAGAGTCAATCATCTGGTTAATCGGCACCTGAATCAAGGCTTGTTGGCAGCACATGGGGTGATGTGTGTGTGTGTGTGTGTGTGTGTTGGGGGGTGTTGGGGGGGTGGCAGGGTTCAGTGCTCTGCATGGATTATTAATACACAAACTGTGTTTTTGTTATTCTCTGTGTATTACAGAATTGGTGAGCCATTTCTGTACTTCATGGTGGCCGGGAGTTATAGAAGTTAATTGTTGGCACTGTGCAATTGGATGTGTACAGGTTGGAATATAAGCAATAAACACTTACATCTGCAAATAGTGGTTAACTTGGACTCATTACCACAGCACTTGAAACCCATAGTCCACTAGGCCTCTGTCGGCCAAATGAGCAATGTAGATCCTGTATAAAACCTGGTATACCAGGGGCCTTGTGGACTGTGGGTCTAAAGACATTTTAATATATTTATATAAAACCTGGCAACAGGGGCCTTGTGGACTGTGGGTCTAAGGACCTTTTAACATATTTATATAAAACCTGGCAACAGGGGCCTTGTGGACTGTGGGTCTAAGGACCTTTTAACATATTTATATAAAACCTGGCAGCAGGGCGCTTGTGGACTGTGGGTCTAAAGACATTTTAATATATGTATGCATTTAAAGGTGCTGCTGGGTCTGTCTATCTGGTTGTACCTCCATAACACCCAAGTAGACAGGTGAATACAGAGTGTTAGAAAGGTCGCTACACCTCAGCTAGTCCCCAACTACCAAGACACCAGCCTCACCATCCCACCCCGGTAACGCCCTGGAGGAGGCAGGTCACGCCTCCTGGTGGGCTGAAACAAAACCAGGCCGGTATATAGAACTGCCCCCATGTCATATTGTTAAGACGCCCGCCCCTCCCCATACCCTACAGAACGGCACAAGGGGCACCCCATACATCATTGGTGTTTTTAGGGTGGCATGATGCCTCCATGTTCATGCCCATTGGTCGGCATGATGCACCAATGCAGTGCTGGCGAGCACTGCATAAGTGCATTGGTGCATCATGCCGACCCTCCGGGAGTGTATCAACCCTATAGGGTCTGCATGATGCATGGGAGTAGATTTCCAAGGACTGCATTAATGCATCATGACAAGTAATGGGCATGATGCATTAATGCACTACTCAGCCTTTTAAGGGTTACCAACAGGGCTGTAGGAGCAGGGTAACGTGAGCCGTGCAGTGCCGGCGGGGTGCGGAGCAAGGCGGGGCACAGCCCGGGCCCAGCCCCGGGGACGGCGCCGTCCTAGACACGCCCACTGCCTCTGTCTGTCTGGGCGCTACAAGGCCTCCCTACACCCCGCAGATCTTACCCTATTGTCGGCACAACCACGGCCAGCAGGGAGCCTCCCTCCACCCCCATGAACCAACCGACAAAAGGCTTGGACACAAGGGGTGCGTGCAAGAAAAGTATGTCAACAAAATCTTTGAAATTCCGCTGCCTCGAGTGAAAAAGGGAGGCAGGAGGGAGGTGGAGGGGCGGATGAATGGAGAGGAAGACGAGCCCTGAGAACGGGGTGTAGGGTGGTGGCGGGAGAGGGGCAGGCTGAATGGGGAAGGGGCAGCAGGTAAGGGAGGAATGGAGGGTCACAGGACTTCAGGGCGAGGTGTACGAGGGGAATAGAGCTAGAGAGAGGGACACCGTGGGACTTTGGAGGTGGAGAGTAGAAGGAATATTGTATGTTTTAGAGGTACAGAAAGAGAGGGGTTGAGAGAGAGAGAGAGAGAGAGAGAGAGAGAGAGAGAGAGAGAGAGGGAGAGAGAGAGAGAGAGACAGACAGACAGACAGACAGACAGACAGACAGACAGAGCGATAGAGAGACAGAGCGAGAAGACAGACAGACAGAGACAGACAGACAGAGACAGACAGACACACAGACAGAGACAGAGCAAGGGAGAGAGGCAGGGGACAGGGACAGACAGACAGACAGACAGAGAGTCTGAGTGAGAGAGAGAGGCAGAGACAGAGACAGAGACAGACAGACAGACAGAGACATACAGGCAGAGACAGGCAGAGACAGACAGAGATGAAAGGAGAGAGAGGGGAAACAGGGATAGAAAGGGGAAAAGGATTAGACTGCAGGCAGCCAGATCCATTACAAGACCAATGGGATGAGGCGACGCAATGAGTTTCCATTGCAAACAGTCCACCAGATACCTTTGCATATGAACCCCCTTGACTATACCTTAAACCTGTGGTCAGCAGGGCCAGGGATTGACATCCAGTATTCAGCACTGACTATACTCTATCCCCGCCCCCACCATCCCTCTATATGAGTCTAGCAGACCCCTGTAGCAGTGCCCTGTCCCACCACTCACTGGTCGTGCTGTCACCTCGGCTCATGTCAGTCTCTACACCCTGTACACAGTATTCAGACCCTGACCACGCCCACACTGACATCTTCTCACTTCTACCACACCATGGTCTGGGAACCAGGGTTCATTCTCACAACTCTCAACAAAGAAGACACCCTTCCCCCACCTCCCTTTCTTTCCGTTTTTCTTCAATTCCGTTAGTGGACGTGAAGGCAAAAGAGATGTGTCCCAACGCTGGTTTTGAAGAATTATCATTGAATCTTTGAGGGTTAGAAAAGAGAAATAAAAAATTGACTTAATATTTTGGGTAGCGTGAAGTGTACACTTGTAAAAAAAAAGAAAAGAAAAGACATCAGCTGCTGTTCTGAGATTCTCTTAATAATCATGAACCAGCAACATAGAGTCAGAAAATGGCGATCACAAGGCGATTATCCGGCGTTTCCTTTATATACTACTCACACCTATAGTCAGGGGTCAGAGGGCGTCCACGGGAAAGGTCAGGGATAGGGGCAGGTAAGTGTGAGATCTCACTCACCTGTCACGTGACCCCGAGATCTGACGTCACATTGACGTGACGTGGATCTGGTGAGATTTGAATCTGTATCTTTTTTTTGTGCGTTGGCAAAGGAAGGGAGGGGGTCGTTCTTCTACCCCTTTCTTTGCCCAATAATAGCTACTGAGAGAGACAGAAAGACAGACAGAAACAGAGACAGACAGACAGAGACACGGAGAGATACAGAGAGAGAGAGAGACAGACAGAGACAGACAGACAGTGACAGACAGACAGACAGAGATAGGGACAGAGTGAGACAGAGTGAGAGAGCTAACTCACCAGAACCTTACTGTAATGTCATCCCTCACTGAGTGCATTAACCATGGTACATGTTTGTATCTTATGCCCATAGTGTTATGCCCTCGTACTGATTGCCATGGTGTTATGCCCATAATCAGGAATGACATAAGGATGACCCAATATCACACACCATAACAATATACCCATTTGATTTGTTGTAATAAAATGCCATATGATCAGTCCTAATGATATGACAATACGATATGCATTAATGATATGCCAATACCACATTCAATTTTGATATGGCCATATGATATACCAAATTGATATGCCATGCACAAAGTATTGATATTTTTGTGTGAAATTCTATAACCTAAAATTCACAAACGCCCCTATACAAGGCACACGCCATGACTCCTTGCCATGTGTCCAATGGCCTATCATCACTTACGGTGGCACTTTCACCTTTGTGACGTCACATGACGTCACAGGGCCTGACGCTGTTATTGGTATATGATGTCCTTATATGATGACGTCATAATAAGGCCTAATTAGGCGTCCAATATCAGCCTAGCTTCACGTACAGGTGCTAGATAATTGGGGGTGGTTTAGGCGCGTGGTATAAGGTAATTGTCACTTTGAAATCAAGGGGAACGCCCCTAACACAGGCAAAACACACAAAAGTAACAATTTTATAACTCATTTGGATGTTTTAAAATAAATTCAATCTGGAGAGAAATATGGGGTGTTACAAAAGATATGGTCTGAATACTGAAGTTTCAAAATTTCCATGAATTATTAAGATTCCCGTTACCCATAGTTCATACACAATTGACTAAATCAGAGAGGCACAATTCAATGGACACTTAGCTTTGATATAGGTCTTTTGTCGGTCTGCCTATGTGTTCACCCATATAAGGAACACACAGAAATGTTTCATTCATCTTAATCATGGTGATACATACAGCCCCTAAGAGGCTTTAGTTATGTCTTTAGTAATATCGTAATGATCTACACCCAAAATGATGCCTGCCTGATGTAACTTTGTACAACCTGATTGAGCGCTACACTATTTCTTTCCTGTTGCCGTGTTTTGGCCGATCTGAAAAACGTACATGTATGATTTCTGCCAATAAACTTGTTAAAACTCAAACTCAAACTCAAACTTTATTTTTTAGTCCACTCATTAATCTATTTTCACCCTTGACTTCTTCATTCATTCAGTTATGTATTGCCCTATACACGTACAATATTTGATATTTCTATAACTTCTACTGCATGTGTGCCCTGATTGGTGCTCTCCATCTTCCCTGTGATATATTAGAAAAACACATAGTGTTGATATATAAGTAATGGGGTCTGGAACTCGGCTTGGAGAGTGGTGAATCTTGGTAGATAAGTGGTCCTAATAACAGAGTAAAGTAGACTATGTTAACCATTTATCTGCCATAATGCATCATGCCGATGGGTCGGCATGATGCATGAATGCAGACCTTGTGAGTCTTCTCACCAGGGCTGCATTCATGCATCATGCCGACCCTACATGGCTCCTGAAATGGTCAGCATGATGCACGAGTGGGCTCGCCAGCACTACATTGATGCAGCAGAACTACCAAGGAGCATGAACCTTGAGGCATCATGCGGCCCTTAAAGGGTTAATAACAGCATACCCTGACACCCAGCTTTAACCCTCACCCTACCACAACCAATAGCAGATTACGCACTATCCGATTTCCAATTCACCCCATTATCGCCCTACCCCTGCACGATCTCTGAATTATCGGCTAAACAAGCAAATTGGACGCTGCGCGTGGAGCCACTTGTACGTAGTGAGGAGACCGCCACAATTATATTGATATGCTTATTTGGGGCCTCATTAGAGCCGGAGTGGTGAAGGGGGTGATGGAAGGAGGGGGGGGCTGAGAAGAGCTCCAAGACCTATTATGTTATTATTACTGAGAGTATAGGTAAGGCACGTAGGGCTATTATGGGAAAAGGGTTAAAATAGGACTAGCTGATAGTAAGATGCTAACCCTTTTAGAGTATTGTGGTGCCCTACGTCCATTTTGGTACACTCCCAAAAGGTTGGCATGATGCGGTAATGAAGCACTGAGGAGTCTAAATCATGTGCTGCATTGTGCATCATGCCGACCCTATGGGAGTGTATCAACCTCTTAGGGGTCAGCATGATGCATGGATGCACCACTGGTGAGTCAATGGCCATTGCTGCATTCATGCATCATGACATCAATCTGCATCATAATGCATCAATAAATACACTCAAGTGAATTCTGATTTTGAATGGTATATGATACCTTTATTAAATATATACTAGTAGGAGAAAATATAATGCTTTCATGTTATAGAAAGAGTAAATCGTTAAAGACTAATTATTACCTTATTACCATAATGAGCAAAGCCCATATAGTTAAACAATCACAATTTGTAGGAGCTGTGTGAGGGGTATTAATTATCCACTGATTCTGTAATTACAAAGTTTAAATCACTATTTGCTGTTATGATTGGCTAATTTAGCAGCCAATGTTCATCTTGTTATGGTCGTGGGGTAACCCGTGTAAATCTTATCTTCTAATTTGAACTTTTATTTTCCAATTAGGAACCATTGACCTCAATAACAAGATGCTTCTAAATTATAACAATTTGGATTAAATATTAATAATCTAAACTATCTTTAGCAGCATGTTTAGTGTTGACGTTTGATGAAATTTGTTATAATCAACATAATCTAACAACTAGAGCTGTAATTGTAAGGGTAAGAATGTCAGATAATGACAAGATCTGACATGTCTAGTATTATGAAACTAACTACCTTTAATACACGTAAAGTTATCACCCCTGTCACTCTATATTAAATCGTACATTGTCATAATCATGCACTTGTCCTAATTTTAATCTAAACAGCCCTTATGCTTTAATTGAATAAGTAATGGATATGAATATATTAATCCTCTGCATGCGAATAAATTGGTGATGATGCATAATGATCTCACAGAAATAATTATATGTAAGAAGATAGATAGATTAAATAAAGAAAAAGAAATGAATATTACTTTGGCACATGACTTACTTGAATGACCTAGCCCCACTATGTATTATATTTATTTTTGTGTTCCTGCTTGTTCTGGTAGGAGCTTTGTCAAAGTGCCTGGGAACAGAAAGTATGTGGATTGTGTTAGGATGGGGCTGTATGAAGAAGATAGAGATAACTCTTTAAGGCTACAAGTTACCTGCATATTTCACCCCTTAATGGCCTGTGATCCACTAGTGCACCACGCCCCTTGGTCGTCATGATGCATGAATGTAGCCCTGGTGAGTTACTCATCAAAGCTAAATCGATGCATCATGCTGACCCTACAGGGTTGATACACTTCGAGCGCAGCGGCTTGATGCCCCAATGAAGTGCTGGCAAGCACAATTACCAGCACTCCATCAGTACATATTGGCAACCAATGGGCGTGATGTACGTATGTATCAGCAGCACCTAAAATGTTTAAGGTATGAGGTGGGCACATCATGTTGACTTATAGAAAGCTAGGCTGGCGTGGTATCACTCCAGGGCTACACGCACCGGTATGTATCAATTAAAAAAAGAAATGCATAAAAAGTTGTCTTTTTTTGTGCAATGAAATATCACCAAATCACCCCGAAAGGGTTAATCATTGTATGTGTATGTGGGAGGGGGTGTAAGTCTATAGTGAGACTGGACGCTGGAGGCAATGGCCACATTTTATTATCAGAGTGAGAGTCGATGGGGCTGGGAATGTTTTCATTCTGCTTCTTTACTTAACCCTTTAAGGGCCACTGATGCACTAATGCATTATGCCCATTGGTCGTCATGATACACTAATGAAGTGCTGGCGAGACTGCTGGCCAGCACTTCATGGTGCATCATGACGATCCTACGGGTTTGATACATATACTCCCGGAGGGACGGCATAATGCTCCAATAAAGTGCTGGTGGGCGAACAGTCTCGCCAACACTTCATTGGTGCATCATGACGACCAATGGGCATGATGCATCAATGCATCAGCGGCCCTTAAAGGCTTAAACTTTTAAATATTGTACGATATACTGATACCCTACCTCCATTGGTCGGCATCATGCATGACTGCAGCCACTCACCAGGGCATCATGCCGATCCTATTGATACACTCAAAGTCTACTCGCCAAGGCTGCATGAATGCATCGTGACAAAAATGGGCAATTCCTCAGTAGTCCTTAAAGGATTGAATTGCCTATAACCCCACCCTCTTCACAGATCCCATACTACTCCTTCAGACTCCACATCTCTCACTGTGTGTAAAGCCCTATGCCTGGCGGCGTGCAGGGCTTTCTGTGTGATGTGGTGGGGAGGGTGGGGGGGGGGTACTTTAGTATATGGTGTGTTTTATTGACAGTCGGCTACTTTTTGGTGTGGTGGGGATGAGAACCAGTGGAGGTGGTGCATATAGAAACAAGGATGTGGAGGGCTGGAAGAGCCCAGCGGGCTTCTTGTGGAGGTTATTTGGGATTCTCTTGGGAGGGGTAGAATTAACTATTTAAGGGTGGCTAATGCTGGGGCGTAGGAAAAGGGGGGGGGGGGCAGGGGCCAAGCCCCCCCCCCCAATCACAGAGGAGATGGGCCTGAATATGTCTGCCCCCCCCCCAAAAAAAAAAAAGGTGTCAAGCCTCATCATAAAATGTAGTCCCTCTGCTCACCACTCAAATTGGCCAAATATTTCATTAAGATAGGGAAAATGGCAGCATTGGATAAAGAAAAGCCATCAAGGAATAATCTTTTATATAAATCCCATACAACCATGCATCAACACCAGCACGTTCAAGCCGATAATTCACGGCGGCACTGGTGGATCGAGGCCCCCTGCCCCCCCACCCATGAAGATTTGCTTCCTACGCCTCTGTAATGCATAAATCGGTCATCATGATGCATGAAGGTAGCCCTGCTAGCCATTTCTCAAACGCTACGATCCTACCCCTCTCCCGCCGATTTCAACCACCCCTATGATCCAGTCCAATCGTAATGATTGACCCTGGGTAATTATGTATTACCTATGATTGCCTATTCAGGTGCATGCTTTTCCCCTCTATATCTACACCATTCATAGTGATTGACCCAGTGTAACCTAGAATTGCCTTCCGATCCAGCCCAGGTTGGTACGATTTGGGAGTGGCTGAAACCTAGCGTCTGAGAAATGACTTCCAGATAAGTGTACATACATTCATGCCGACCCTACAAGTTTGAAACAGCGGATCAGCATGGTGCCCCAATGAAGTGCTGCCGAGCAGCCTCGTCAGCACTTCATTTGTGCATCATGAAAACCAACGGGCATGATGCACTCTTGTATGATGCACTCTTGTATCAATCTCTTTTTCTATAGACAAAAACATTGAGGCACCCCCTGGCCTGTAAAGGGGGACATGATTGGGTTGGACCATACATGGTTGAGAGAATCCTATCTAAGAGGAACAACAAATGATATATACACAAACACCAAATATACAGATGTACGGGTGTGTTTGAAGGAGTCTTTACAGGCGTCAGAAGTCTTCTCTCAGACTCTCTATAAAATTCAGGAGTTGGGTAGGGGATTTTCCTACGCCAGTCGATGAAGTGAGCTGATTGCTGAGAAACAATGCTCAGTCATTTAGGAAGACAAACTATGAGACTATCATAATGCCCCGTGTATAAGCCGTGACCTTGGTTTGTGTAAGAGCTATAAACCCCCCATTCCTCATTATAGTCCATATGTGTACAGCCTATTCTATAAGCCGCACCCTCAGTCCAGGTTCAGGCTGTCCGCATTATAAGCCGAACCAAAGGCCGGAAATGGTCTATAAGACGCGGCTTATGCGCAAGGTTTGTGGTAATTAAATGGCTATTGAATGGCCTTTGGCTCTGTATATGATAGGCACAGACACCATGTACAAACAGTTCGTCATGAGGAGGCAAACAGGGAGGCAGCAGGGAGCCAGGCAGACAGACAATTCTCACTGATTATGTTGGAATAGAGATGTCATCCGCGGTGCTAACTGCCCTCTACCGCAGCGTCAGAATCATAGACCTTCCCTCCCCTGCCCATGTCCAAGAGTCAGCATCCCTAGCATGACATCCTTACTGACGCCTGTAGCTGACGCCTCATGGCGTCAGGCGCCTGCAGGGTCCCGGCGCCAGGAGGCCGCCTGGAGGCTGGAGTGGCGCCGGGACACACAGGAGGAGGCGCGGGCACTGTCAGCCACCTCCACGGTCTCCAGACATGCTGGGTGGTACAAGAGTGGGATGGGCATCTCATGGCCTGCTACAGCGCCACAGGAGGGGACGAGGGATGAGGGGGGGGGGCAGGGAGAGAGGGGAGAGCGCCCGCAGCGTTAAAACAATAAGATTAAGGGCTTAGCGTCTGCTTGGAAGCTGTGCAGGAGACTGTGGCAGGCAATTGGACAGTCTCCCACATCCTGGCCGCATCCTCTTCTCATACCTTTCTATTAAACCTCTACACAGCATGGTATGGGAGACAGAAGTCAGACACAGGGAAGTGGGGCAGGTAGTAGACCTAGTCAACACAGACATAGTGAGAATGCCTTATAATGAGATGGGGATGCTCAGGTTGGAGGAAAGGGGAGGGTGTTGGGTGTTTTGATTGTTGGACTCAATTAGCAGTTTTGTTGTCCCTCCAATCCAGTCATCGATGGAGATGGGCATGATCCAATCTACGAATTATTATATTTAAAAGGCGATTTCTAACTGAGCTGGAAGCTATCTCTGATAAAATTGCCCAGAATATGTACCAGTTGCACTCTAAGAATTCAGCAGTAAATAATTGAATTATCTTATTAGTTGATCAGTTGATCACTAATCTATCTCTATGTAATTGCTCGAACCAAGGGGGAGCACTTCTACGTACGAACAACAATCCCTGGCTCGCTGGGGAGCACTTGATAATCATGTCCATTACCCATGCATACAATCAAGGGGGGTCAAAGCAAAATACAGGCCTTAAAGGGTTAAGGGTGCTTAAAGATAAGCTAGGAATCTATATATCAGATCAATTTTAGTTCCGCTTTCTACCACCGCTAGAGTATATCCCCATGGCGCTGCATGTCCTCAGTCCGGTACAACAACAGTTTCAGTCCTCCTGTCCTCAACCTACAGGCACAATGGCGCCCTCAGTGGTCAATACACGTACTACTAGCACCTTCCCCACTCCCTCCTCTAACCTGGACAGCCCTGGTACGGCTTGTTATCTATCATTAGCCCCATACTAACATGATTCTCCTAATCTTACCCTACCCCACCAGGCCCAGTGTTGATTGAAACATTATAGGGTATTATCAAACAATCCTTTACCGTAAATCGAGTAGACAAATAAGAAAAGGGCAAATAGAGCAGAACGGTCTATTTGGTGTATAGCCCCACTGTGGGGCTGCTTAATGTACAATATGGTGTTTTATTATAGTTGTGATTTCTTTTATTTACTTTTTTCAGGATCTAGATCTTGTTTAGACTGGAGTAGGCTGTCAAGTTATCTGTCGGCGGTCTACTGTTTGTTTATCAAGAGATCAATGTATTTATTTGAATTCTATTTTATTTATTTATTTTATTTTCATTTTTGTGTACTTTCATGTCTGGATTGAAAATGGATGAATGTACCTACATCTATATCCTGTGTATACGATAAGTGTATTCATTGATTTTTTTTTTGTTCGAATGCGGTGTTTTTATTCAAACTTTGATCTAAAACGCAGTTTGCTCTTCCCCTCGTCTGTTCAGTGGGCATCAAACATATGGCCATAGTTTTATAAATCAATACACATGATGAAAAGTCATGCATATACTTTGAATGTTGATGCATAATGAATGAAGGAAGTACGAAACACTCATAATCACTCTTTAGTCGTCATGATGCATTCACAAGCACAACATTAATGCATCAATACCTTATGGATTCCTGCAAGGCTTTCTACATCGTCATATAATGTAGCATAGGGTACCATGGCTGGGGAGAGTGGTCAGATATAATCGTCCCACCGGGACTACTGGGGTTAATTATTGGGACTCTCATTAAAACTCATCACCCCATAATGACAGATGATGTCTTGAGGCGGAATTCTCAGTAGACTAGTTCACTGATTAGCACTGCATTAATGCATCATGACCACCCTACAAGGGTGATACACGCCCGTAGGGTTGTCATGATGCTCCAATGAAGTGCTGGCAAGCAGACTCACCAGTACTTCATTGGTGCATCATGAAGACCAATGGGCACGCTTACGTATTGCATATATTCATTTCAATTCTATATGCCACATGGAACCATATATGCCCCACATCATATCATGTCTCTCATTGTAGATTTCAGATTGATTGATTTAACCGTGTCCATCCATTACCTTCTTATAACATTAATATCAGCAGCCCTTAAAGGGTTAAAGTGAGCCCCTGTTTATTACGCTCTGTGTTCTGTGTGTGATATGTTGATGACTGAGGATTGAAAGTGATACACCTTAAAGCTGAGTGGTTTGAGGATAGGGTATATCTATACTCAAGTGTATTAGCACTGGTAATCTCATGACCCTTATGTATTACAGAAGCCAAATTCTGATCCTTAACTACTGCAGTAGTGGTTCATGAGAGGAGATGATTATGTGATTCAGATTTGTGTCCAGTTATAATAGGTGTTATTGAAAATATGCAACATAATTATCATCATATTTAGATAATTTGACTTCAAGATCTTCACATTTATCTAACTCCTAACCTTTTCTTATAAAGACATAATATATAATGGTCCTTTAAAGCCCCTTTGGTGTGTTTATTAAGCCCTATACTAGATGTGTCTAGGTGTGTCAGAGGTTGGTAGCTACACACAGAGGCACTGTGTTGGTTTGGGCCTCATTTTACCTATATTTACTACATACAGAGGCACTGTGTTAGTTTGGGCCTCATTTTACCTATATTTACTACATACAGAGGCACTGTGTTAGTTTGGGCCTCCTTTTACCTATATTTACTACATACAGAGGCACTGTGTTAGTTTAGGCCTCCTTCACCTATATTTACTACATACAGAGGCACTGTGTTAGTTTGGGCCTCATTTTACCTATATTTACTACATACAGAGGCACTGTGTTAGTTTGGGCCTACTTTACCTATATTTACTACATACAGAGGCACTGTGTTAGTTTGGGCCTCCTTTACCTATATTTACTACATACAGAGGTACTGTGTTAGTTTAGGCCTCCTTCACCTATATTTACTACATACAGAGGTACTGTGTTAGTTTAGGCCTCCTTCACCTATATTTACTACATACAGAGGCACTGTGTTAGTTTGGGCCTCCTTTTACCTATATTTACTACATACAGAGGTACTGTGTTAGTTTAGGCCTCCTTCACCTATATTTACTACATACAGTAGCAAGGCGAGAGGGGCCGTGCAGGAGGTGGCGAACATTTCCACTACAACCAGCTGCCCTACATGGCCCCCTCACCTCCCTCTCTCTACTATCCTATACCTCCACAACCCCTGCATGGATTTTCTTGCTCTAAACTGTATATTAGACAGAAATAGTTATTTTATCACAGGGCAAATTTGTTTGTACATGTGCTCTGATTAAGGGGACAAACAGGGGTGTGGAAGTGGAGGGGTGTATGTTCAGCTCTTGTTACTCCCTGTCCCTTGCCATGGACCACTGCCATCACAACCCCTGTGTCTTTCACAACAAATGTTGACCTCTTGAAGGGGGATTAGCTAATGGGGTTGTGTACAGTGTCATAGAGTACATCCAGCCCTACATGACAGTATATAGAGCATCTCTATATTCAGATTAGAAGTTTACAATTCATGGTAGTGAAAAGTTTGATGTGATGCCGATTACAAACTATCTAAGTTAGAAAAATACTCTAAGCATCATTTTAATTGTTGAAATTAGAGGAGTAGAAACATGTTCATTTGGTTGAATTTATTGATGTAAATGAAGTCAACATCTGTGGCTTAGTGAAAAATGGTCAGTAATTATGAAGTAAAAGTTAGGGGACAGGGTCTGGAGTAGCCACACTGACCGAGGATGGAGGGGGGGAGGCCGTGACCATGCTGTAATCCCCTCTCCCCTGGAGGACAGATGGCAGGAGAAGGGTTATTTTCTTAGTCCATGGGGCAGTAAGCCCCATATGTTATAACTCCATAGACATCTATCTCAAATCTGACATATTTCTATTAGAGATGGATGCATTAATATATTCAATTACTCTGGAAATATTTAGAATTTTTGAAAAATTCAAAAAGTATGTTAATCCTCAAGATTAACTCTACCAATAAAATCAATCTGATCAGAGGTAGCTTGTTTATTTAAAATCGCGTTCTCATTGCTACATACAGAGGTACTGTGTTAGTTAGGGCCTACTTTACCTATATTTACTACATACAGAGGTACTGTGTTAGTTTGAGCCTCCTTTACCTATATTTACTACATACAGAGGCACTGTGTTGGTTTGGGCCTCATTTTACCTATATTTACTACATACAGAGGTACTGTGTTAGTTTGGGCCTCCTTTTACCTATATTTACTACATACAGAGGCACTGTGTTAGTTTGGGCCTCCTTTTACCTATATTTACTACATACAGAGGCACTGTGTTAGTTTGGGCCTCCTTTTACCTATATTTACTACATACAGAGGTACTGTGTTAGTTTGGGCCTCCTTTTACCTATATTTACTACATACAGAGGTACTGTGTTAGTTTAGGCATCCTTCACCTATATTTACTACATACAGAGGTACTGTGTTAGTTTGGGCCTCCTTTACCTATATTTACTACATACAGAGGTACTGTGTTAGTTTGGGCCTCCTTTTACCTATATTTACTACATACAGAGGTACTGTGTTAGTTTAGGCCTCCTTCACCTATATTTACTACATACAGAGGTACTGTGTTAGTTTGGGCCTCCTTTACCTATATTTACTACATACAGAGGTACTGTGTTAGTTTGGGCCTCCTTTTACCTATATTTACTACATACAGAGGTACTGTGTTAGTTTAGGCCTCCTTCACCTATATTTACTACATACAGAGGCACTGTGTTAGTTAGGGCCTCCTTTACCTATATTTACTACATACAGAGGCACTGTGTTGGTTTGGGCCTCCTTCACCTATATTTACAACACACAGAGGCACTGTGTTAGTTTGGGCCTCCTTTACCTATATTTACTACATACAGAGGCACTGTGTTAGTTTGGGCCTACTTTTACCTATATTTACTACACACAGAGGCACTGTGTTAGTTTGGGCCTCCTTTACCTATATTTACTACACACAGAGGCACTGTGTTAGTTTGGGCCTCCTTTACCTATATTTACTACACACAGAGGCACTGTGTTAGTTTGGGCCTCCTTTTACCTATATTTACTACATACAGAGGCACTGTGTTAGTTTGGGCCTCCTTTACCTATATTTACAAGAGATGTCGGGTAAGCCCCTTAAAGGGGCACATGTGACCATTGGTCATTGTGGTGTATGAATGCAAACCTGGTGAGTAACTCACCAAGGCTGCATTCATGCATCTTGCCTACTCTATGGAAATGATACACTCCCAGGGTGAGGTTATGATGCACAAATGTAAGTATATATATATAGACAAACTCAACAGCATTGCATTACTTGTCATTGGCAAATGATCATGGCTTCCCTGCTATAAAGCCAATCTCAAAAGGTTTTATGTCTCATCATTTCTGTCCCCTCTGAACACTTTTACAGGCATGAATAACATTGAACATTTATCTGGTAGAAGCTTCTAGTGACAAATGTAGGTTTCTTGCGACAAATATGACCTTAGCTTTTGAAATGGTGTTCAACAACCATTCCTGATCCTTAATCAAATGATCATAAACATTTAAAAACAGTTAACATTTTAAAGGGTTAACTGCCAGCCTTTATAGACTGCCCACCTTTTATATATATAAAGTAAGTCTTCTAACTGACTGCAAATGTTTGTTTACCATAGACTAGAGGGCTGAGTGGAGGTAGTAGAGGGGGCACAGATCCCCTCAGCCTGATTTGGTCTGCAGACTAGGACCCAGCAGGGGAGGCAGGGACACAGGGGGATGTACCACTGTGTCAAACCTCTTCAGAAACCAAAATATACCAGCTAAATTAGCTCTTCGCCACTGAAACCAGTCGGCTAGGTGCACTTCTGTCCTGTGGTGTGGGGGCTATTGGTAAGGCTAGGGAGGGGCGGGGCGGAGTGGGACAGGAGACTATTGGAAGTAGGATTGGTATGGGTGAGTGAGGGTGGGGTAGGGGGAGAGAGGGGAGTGAGGCCTAAAGGGAGATGAGGCCACTATTCAGTAGCCCAGACCCAAACCTTACAAAGCTCCACCACCACAGTAGGCACTCAGTACACACTCCCCACCACCCCACCGCCGACCTGCCAATCACGTCACATGGTCACATCATCAGCCAATCAGCGCCCACATGGGCGTGGCCTGTGGGTTGACTACAGCTCCCATACAGGGGACTAGATCTGTTGATTTAAGTACAGCGGCGTTCTAGGCTGGGACCAAATCGTTTAGTGATCGTGGGCTGGTCGGGAGTAGTAGTAGGAGCGGTAATTTACCTGTGAAATTACATTTAATGGTGGAAGCTTGTTGTTGGTAGTTGTAGTGTGTATGAGCAACAACAGCAGCAGCAGTAGTAGTATAATGTCAAGGATCTGAACCCACTACTACTGGGAACAACAACTACTGGTTATCAACAGCAAGTACACCTACCACCACTCTACCACTACCATAGGGAGCTTACACCTTACACCCTGGAGGACTACCACCCCCTACATAGAATTAAACTGGAGGATTCTACCCCTCACCACCAGCAGCACACAGGAGGACCCATCATGTTGAATATGGCAGGGAGTGGAGGGCCAGAGGGGCTCCAGGAGCCTCAGGACAGCAAATCTGCCTTCATGGAGATTCAGCAACAACAGATGAGTATGGGGCATTCCCCTTACCAAATCCGGTCACCATACCAGCAGCAGAGCCAACATGAGGCGTTTGTAGGCAGTCAGGGCAGAGGACCTCTAGGATACCCCTTCAGTATGAACTCCATGTCACACACGTCCTATCAACCTCCATCACATCACCCATTTGGTATGGGGCATCCTTACCAGAGCCCTACTCCTCCAGCACGTGATGGTAAGTGTTTGGGACCTCCAAGGGCCTTCAGTGACCTCCATGGCATTGCTGGGACTGCAGGAATTGTCACAATGTGTTATATTAAATGCGTCTGTCATATCTTTGCCACTGACCCTTCCAACAACAATATCAGCTTTGAAAGTGCAAAACGTAAGGTACTTTGTAAGCATCTCGAAAGCTCCGAGAAAAGAGCCAAGGTATGTCCTAAAACCTAGAAGTGAAACCATGTAGAGCACATGGATTGGTGTCCTATTGCCATCCCAAGATCAGCCTGTCAACAGTAGCAGTCAGCAACTATACATCTCTACAGGCAATCACCCCATCACAATCAGCTGGGGGAATGACCATGGGCAGAAAAGGGGTGGGCTGGATGAGTGGGCGGGGGGGATTGATCAATCTATTACTCTCTCAAAATAAGCTAGGAAGAAGCCAGGAGCAGATAAATGAATCATATCAGCTGTAAGACATTTTGCACATGCCCTAGTCTTTTATTCTGGACAATTGCTTCAATGGCAATGTCCCGAATTGTCTGATAGGAAGTGAGTGAAAAGAGATATAATTCATGTAGAATAATACTTGGTAGTTTGTTAAACTGAACATGCCTAGTCCCCTTAATACAAAATGATCTAGTGACAATTCCTGAAAGAAATTGTGTTTATTATTGACATATAGAGTTGAAATCTAAAACCAGCTGAGAAAATACAATGCCAATGAAGAACAAAGTGAGGGTTCTAGTGACTTCATTAGAAGTGTTGAATATAGGGGGTCATGTCCCATGTATTATGGATGCAGAGGCGTAGGAAGCAAATCTTCATTTGGGGGGCAGGGGGAAGGGGGGCCCCCACCCCAGCCACCATGAAGTATCGGTCTGAGCACACTGATGTTGATGCATCGCTGTATTGGATTTATATTAAAGGTTATTCCTTGATGGCTTATCTCTAAAAATCCTGCCATTTTCCCTATCTTAATGACATATTTGTCCAATTTGAGTGGTGGGCTGTGGGAATCTTGTACATTTTATAGTGGGGCTTGACACATTTTTTGGGGGGCAAACATATTCAGGCCCCACCTCCTCTGTGATTGGGGGGGCCTGCCCCCCCCCCCTCTTTTTTTCCTACGCCCCTAGTCCTATCTCCAAATATTGGATTAATAATGAGGGGAAATATTGATGATTATTAATATGCCATGACTAGAGATAAGGATGGGTTATGTGTATATGTATTGTGAATAGGTATGGTGGTGTGTGTGTGGGGGGGGGGAGGTCCTGAGGTGGTTATCTGCGGTGTCCGGGTCACTGTCATTAAGGATGTGAACCCTGCGTTCGTCCTGCGTCCCTAAATATAAATGTCGTCTGGCCGCGTCCAATTGTCGTCTGTTTATTTCAATCAATCTAACAGGCTCCAGTTTCACCTCCTTACACCATTGAGATTGGGTCTTGAGTGAGACGTCTCACCTTCAGAAAAAAAAAATCAAAATAAGAGTCCAGTGAAAAAAAAAGAAATGTGATTTAACTTGACTGAATTGAGACAGACCTCAGCTGTTTGATTTTGACAGTGTTTGAATCAGTTATTAAGACTTTGGGTTGAAATTTTCGTAAATATTAGGTAAAAAAAGAAAAAAAGCAGACGACATTTGGACAACAGACGCTATGGGAATGACTTTATCTGCTGAGGGTCTACTCAGGTTACCTGTGCTGTAGCAGTGGCCGCCTGTCACACCGTGCTCTGCGGGCCGTCCCGGGGCCAGACCCGTGTATAACCTACCTGTACATAGGGGGTGTCTGCCGGGAGAGGAGGGGTAGGGGCCGTGGGACTTTTCAACTTAAAGAAGAAGGATAAAAAGATTGATACTTTCTTAAACTATCTTAAATTATCGTAAGGGGTAGACACGGGTATAAGCCTATCATGTAATAACCATCAAAACTCCACATAAATCTATCACTAGTAAAATTATTGACATTTTGAGTGTTTATGGCTTATCTCCGGAATTTAGTAGTGTAAAGGAAAATAGCACGTAGCACAAGGTGAACTCACACTTTAGAGAGAAAGGACATTTCAGAAGTTGATGCTAGGGCTACCTCAAATAAACCATCATCAGCAGTTTATATTTTAGGAATCTTTAAACATCTGTAGGCATGATAACTAATAACTTATGGTCCTTAAAAAATGTCATATGAAATTATTTGATATTCTCCTCTTGTCCAGTGATGGCATGGACTTGGCGATGGGTAGAACCTTAACTTTTCCAAGTAGACGTGAAACTGCATTTTAGCAACAGCGCAATAATTTGCAAATAACTAAGCAACACAGCACATTGTATACTATAATATATAGTATAATATAGGTATATTTGTGCCTTTAGTCAGGCGGGAGGGGGGGTGGTGAGGAATAGGACTATGTGAGTTGGGGTTGTATAAAGGCATAAACTTCTACATACAACAAGAAGGTGATCCCCCCCCCCACCACAACACTCCAACCATCAAACTTACCCCAGTAGTATATTGCCCCTATATGAAGGTGTATATATGAGTCTATACCTGCCTTTACCTACCTCTCTATATACCTGCCCCTTTCCTTCTCTCCCAGTCCCCCAATACAAGGTGCGACCAGTGTCCGTGACTATCAGGGCGGGAGACGCTCGGGGCTACGTGCCAACCCGGCACTCCCCGACTCCACACCGCCCCGCCTGCCGAATGACGGCCGGATCGGGGTGTGGGGACGGCCGGGGGGGACGGGCGCTTGGTGGTGTGGGGGGGGGGTGAAATGGTGGCTTTTTGTATGTTATAATAAGCATAGTAATAGAGTGTGATAAAACATAGAATTGAAAAAGAAAATCTGCATAAAGTTTTCCCCCTCTCGTTTCACGTGAATACATATCCAAGAACCATGCAGCTCAGGGCTTTTACTATGTATTGGCAACTCTCTCTCTCTCTCTCTCTCTCTCTCTCTCTCTCTCTCTCTCTCTCTCTCTCGTTCTCTTTCTCGTTCTCTTTCTCTTCTCTCTCCCTCTCTCTCTCCCCATTTCTTTTTATCGTTCTTTCTATGGAAACACGAGCACAACAGTCATTCAATCCCACATATTCTCCCTTCTCTTGTCTCTACAAGACTATATTGTAAAGTCATTTTATCCTTTCATACGAATAGTATAGCGCTCCCCTTCCCGGTCTAGCGTACACTACACCACCCAATACACGTCAGGGTAGGACACCCTGGGGGGAGGAGAACACAATATATATACAGTCAGATCTAGACCGTATCGTGTACACTGTGAAATAGAAAGCCCAACGTGAAGAATCCGTCTACACACAGGTAAACACACATCATTTTCTTGATTAGGATTTTGTTCGTCCAGATATGTTTTGGGGGCAGGGTGTGTACTAAAGATGATGGGAGAGGGGAGGTTCCCTGTAAATGTCTGAATTTGTGCTTGGAGGGCCACATAAATACTGAGTGTATTGTCATGATGACGAGGTTTTTTTCCTGAGTCTTCTTTCTGAATTACTTATATGTGCGCATAATGATAACCCTGTATGGGATTCAAAGTGTTTTATTGTACTCGAAGTTACTTAGTCGCCATGATCCAGGAAATAACTCACTAATGCTGTATTCGTGTATCATGTCGATCCTACGGACTGATACACCCCGGAGGGTTGGCATGATGCTCCAATTAAGTGCTGGCGAGCAGTCTCGCCAGTACTTCATTGGTGCATCATGAAGACCAATGGGCATGATGCACTCCTGCATCAACAGCCTTTAGAGGGCTAGAGGAGGATCCTGACACATGTCATCCTTCAATCCCATACAAGACGTCCACATCTCCATTTTATACACTCTGAGACAAGATGGGAGTTTCAATAAACCCCGTGGAGGAAGTCTCCTGTTGATTTTACAGACCCCTTCATTCAGAGTTAGGGACCCTGTAGGACTGTAGAGACACACAGCTGACAACCTGTGGACTGGGGGTGGAGAGGAGAGGGGGCAGGAAGGGGGAAGGATGTCTGTCAAAGGGTGATTGAATGAAGACTTGAATATAAAGTGTATAACTTTCAATGTAGCAAAACCCCTTAAAGGCCCCAGAATGCTTTAGTCTGGCGGGATTTGACACGTGTATTTGTCAGCATGATGCGCGTGTATTTGTTATCATGATGCATGAATGCAACCCTTGCAAGTGATGTATGTATCATGCTGATTGATACACTCCCAAACAGGTCGGCAAGGAGCATGAACCTGGAGGCATCATCAGTCCTTTAAAGGGTGACAAGAGTTTATCAGCCTGTGTATCGTGTTATCCTGAGAGGTTTAATCTGTGTTGTATTTATGTAGGATGAGTATCGTCTACACCTTATAACAAACGCTACAAACTATCCACAACCTCAACAACAAACACTACAAACTATTCACAATCTACTCATGTTGATTTAGTAACACTGCACGGCCACTGGGGGATTATATACATCATTTAGCAGGCGGAAAGGATATCCCATGAGACTGTGCACGGATCAGCCTTCTCGCTCGAGGAGTGGCTTGGGGGAAGGGCCCGGGGGGAAGAGGGAGAGAGCTGGAGGAATTGGAATGAAATTTTCTGCCCACAAATGCAGCACATTGAACATTAGAAACCCCTGGCCTTACTAAATTGATGGGATTAATAAATTGATTGACATTTTCCCACCTTGTGAAACAGAGCCCAGTACAATGCAGCAACAAGTGGTTTGGTGCTGGGCAGTGTTTAATAACGCAAGTTGAGGTATACAGAGACACTACAGAGGTATTACCCTACTTGTCTCTGTGTCCAACACACATACACACCCTTCAAACCTACCCCCAGGGCATTCTTACCCTACCCCACACACAGACATACAGACACTCTAGGATTCTACTTAACCCTCTTAAGGCCTGATGATGCCCCCAGGTCCTTGTTCCTTGGTCTTCATGATGCACCAATGCAGGGCTGGTGAGTCTACTTACTCCCCAGCACTGCATTCATGCACCATGCCATCCCATGGGGTCGGCATGATGCATGAATGCAGCCCTGGCGAGTTACTCGCCTGGGCTGCATTCATGCATCATGACGACCAATAGACCTAATTCATTAAAGCCTTATGTTGCACTTAAATGTTTGTTAAAGCTGAGTAAGCTGTTTAAAGTTTCATGGTACCCTCCCCCACAGTCCAGCCTCCGCCTTAATGTGCCTTTAAGGAGATCCTAATGTGGCTGTCTTTGTATTTCTCTATCTGGTGACTCTCCAGTACCGGCCGCTAGTAGACCATATACAAGTCTTACCAGCCGCCTGTGTGGTCAACCTCTCACTCTATTTACCTGGGAAAATATGTACAAAGAGACCTGAAAACTAGGAATTCCTCACTTTCCCCAGTCCAAAATTCTAAATTAAATGTTTTCTTAAGTAACTTTCAAGAAGTTTAGTTCAAAGGAATTTTGAAGCTTTTGCCTATTTCAATATATATATATATATATATATATATATATATATATATATATATATATATATATATATATATATATATATATATATATGCATATTGCATATAAACTCAACCCATACTTGTTTTACCCATTTTTGAAATTATACCATGCCCTGTATCTTTTCTATGTAGATACGCGAATATTGACAAGTGTCGCATACAATCTTATCATTTAATATTAAATACGATCAAGTATATAACACTAGCCTAAGACATATCATAAGCTCACATTTTCCTATGTATATTAAGTGTAGAAAAATAATAAAACTCATATTCTCCCCTTCTACCCCTTACAGTGTGCAACCCTTACTCACACGACACGGGTAAAGCCGGCATGGAGGACCAACTGAGGATGAACGGTAAGGGAAAGAAGATGAGGAAACCCAGGACGATATACTCCAGCTTACAACTCCAGCAACTCAACAAACGTTTCCAAAGGACGCAGTACCTAGCTCTACCAGAACGCGCCGAGCTAGCAGCCTCGCTCGGTCTGACACAAACTCAGGTTGGTGTTCTTATTAGTTTTGTTCAATCTCAGGATGTTCAATGCCAGGACAATCTGTGCATTGGTATGTGAGTTAAATGGGAAAATATGGGAAGTAACAATGGGGAATTTTGGAGTTCAAAAGCAATAGAGAGGTGGGGGGGGGGCTTTAAACATCGTATATGTATTCCTTGGAATCTATATCATAAGAAGGACTACACCTATATTGAGGAATGCCATACAAACTACAATGGCTGTACCCCATACGGTGTAGGTGTGGATGACATCCACCTCCAGGTGATCCCCTGGAGAAGGGGATCCACTCCAGTAGTGCCCTGGATGCCTCCTGGAGCTAGCCCTGGTGCCCCACTGACCCTGACCTCCAGGTGCTGTATTACTACACTCCAGTCAGTAAAATTGGTGTAACTATTTACTACCATTACACCAATACTCAACACTACCAGACAGCAGGGACAAATTAGACTTTCTTATCGCCCTCTGGACTGGGGAAAATGAGCGGCTTTGACAACGACCAAATTCGCCCTCATTTCATGCAAATTACAAGCAATTTGCCGTCAGTATGGCCGACTTCCACGTCCTAATACTACGTCATTATCTCCCTAGTTACCACTCACTAGACGCTGAGTGTATGACGGCTATATATAGTATAATATAGGCGTAAAGTATGCCTATTATAGGGATATTTTTAGAACTTATATATAAAGTGATTTGTTGCGTGTGGTCAGATTGTTTCCCTACTGAGCCACTTCAAGTGAACACTTACAAAACCATCACGAGACTCATCATAAGTTTAGAAATTGCCTTAGCTTTATCATGGACTTGTACATAGGGCAATGTTCTACAAAAGTGATGTGGTCTAAGCATACATGTCCCTCAAACTTCCCCAATACCCTCATTGTAGAAAACCTAAGCCAAAGCCTGCACTTTCTATTCTCTTTATAACACAACTCTCTATACATTCCCTTATGTCTATAGATATGTGGAATTCACCACATTCTATATTGGACATATGGTGAGTTGGGACACCCGCCTTGCCCCCCCTGTCCCCCTAACCCCACAGCAGCAGCGTGAAGGACTTGGTGCCAGGGTCATATATGAGTGGTTAACACGAGACATATATACCAACACTTCAACAACCACATTGTCATAAATCATGATGCATGAGTGAGTTACTCGCCAGGGCTGCACCCATTCATCATGCCAACCCTACAGGGCTGGTCACTACACCCCAGCAGGGTCGGCATGATGCAGTACTCGCCAGCACTGCATTGGTGCATCATGCCGACCATGGAACACCAACCTCTAAAGATTTAAACATGAGAGGAGAGTGTGCATGATAAGTTAGCCCTAGGCCTGTATGACTTGGCTGACGTGAGGCCTCCACACGTTATTATAAAGCCTAACTAGGCGTGTGGGGCGGCAGTAACCGGCACAGCATCTGTGCAAAATAACACTGCTATAGGGTAGTCTGCCCTTGACTCGACCACCTACATAGGTAGGTGTCTAATGTTTATCTAGTATATATATATATATATATATATATATATATATATATATATATATATATATATATATATATACATGCATTTGATTTAATGGCCAGAAAGTAAGAAATGCAGCCCAAATATCACAACATTATAGGGATTAAGCACAAAATGCCTTTATAGCATTCCTTCGGCGTCATCCTTTTGTTGCCAATATCCCATATCGTGCAAATGGAGCCACTGACTCTTAGGAAATGTCAACGATGCTCTTATTTGTTTTTAATCTGGATTTATTCACAATCGGACGCTTTATAAAAGTCCATAAGAAATATGTGAATGCGTGCTTCAAAGTGGCGCCAATGATGGGCGCATCCCTGTGGGCTACCAGTGCCTCTGGTGAGCTCCCACAGAATTAATCCCTTTAATGCTATTGTTAGCTTTGTCTTAAGCTGTTTAGTAACACATGATTCCGTCCCTCATAACGCTTGGAGAGAGACTGCGTGTCTGTAGACCCACTCCTTAACCCTATATAACCCGAACAATCCGGCCACAGTGCTTTGATGATCTGGGGCCTGTTTTAATTAGGTGTCGCTGCGGTGCCTGAGGGTTAATTTTGAGGCTGACTAGGAGGGCATTTCACAATGATGTTATTTATCGTGAAATACTAGAACCCCGCGTGTTATTGTCGGCATGGCGTCAGTCTCCGTCCGGCCGCCCTGTCAAGCTGACGACGTCAGTCCGCCACTGGCCGCGTCGCGCGGCTCTCCATGTCGATGTACATGGCACCGCGTCTCCACCAAATAAAGCCTAGAATGATTCCCTTTATTACCCAACACTTGTCAATATTGAATAGAACGTTTGTTTTATTATAGAGTATATAGTTAGTCTATATATCCTTTGCCCTCATTCATTGACCCTCCTCCTTTGAAATGAAAATTAAAGGTATTAATGTTTCTCCTCACATCTCACGATCTAGGCCCTACATGAACAATATACACCTTTATCGCTGTTCCTTCTTTCTGAATTACTGACACCATTCCGATTGCATCAAGGCATTTATCATTGCATTGTTTTCTTGTGATTTGATAATCAGATCACTCTGACATTTCTATTCAGTAAGTGATCTGATTAGATTTGTTAGACTTTGATTAAGCCTTGATAGGTTTATCTATAGATGATCACATCACCTATTCATGTCAGTGATAGAGGCAGTGTGTGTGTGTGTGGGGGGGGGGGGGGGGGTGTTAGTTCCAGCTTGTTGATGTGATTAAATATTGATTCCCTGTGGACCCATTAACAGCTAATTGTACAATTGACATGAATGACGCCGTCACCGCACACACTGAGTGAATGTTACACTCCCCATTATATTAAGAGGAATTAAGGCAGGGGACAGGAGGGGATTTCATAATTAAGTGAATAAAAATCATTGTGAAATCCCCTTCTAGGTGATTTACAAACAGATGGGGGATATATACTACATCTATAGTTTCTCTATTAGGTAGTGGCGGGATGCATTATTTACCAAAGAGTTGATTCCATTTATTCACTGCAGACATTTTAAAGTGCATTACACAACAGCTGGTCCCAACCTTCCTGCTGTCATCAGTGTTTATCTCTCCAGATACCACGTCAAGCAGTGGCGTCTCCACTGGATGACCTGGAACCTCGGGATACTTGGATAATGAAGTAGTATATAAATCGAAGCATTGTAGCAGGGGGTGGGCGTCATTCTGGTTATTACTTCATCTCACTGTGTTAGGCTACTTTAGGCTAATTGCTGCATTTTCCACTTAACCTCTTTCACTCTCCTTGTGCACTGCCACAGTAAACACCGGCCCCAGGTAGAAATAACTATATATGTAAGGGGCACAGAGTATATTCACGCATCATGCCCATTGGTCGTCATGATGTACCAAAGAAGTGCTGATGAGACTGCTCGCCTGCTCACCAGCTGGTGCATCATGACGACCAATGGGCATGATGCATTAGTGCATGATGCTGCCTGTAGAGGGTTACTAACCATGGGGGTACTTGACATGTTGCTGTGACCAGTGATATATATATATATATATATATATATATATATATATATATATATATATATATATATATATATATATGTGGTGGTTGTACCAGGGGCTGCAGCCACCTGGTTAGGGGCCACACGCACAGGTAGAGCTACACAAAGCTGCCAAAGGGGTACAGACAGGGGGAGATATATACCATAGTGTAGGGGACTAGCAACTTGTGTTGTCAGCAACAGGGTCAGAAGTTAGCATGGTTGGTGCTGGTAACATTGGAGGTGTGCAAGGCCCGGTATCCAAGGCATGTAAACACTATGGTGCAGGTACTTTGTAGAGGGGGTGAGAGGGGTGTGGATGGAGTGTGGAATGTAGGGTGGTGAATATTGTGACTGCCGGGGATGGCTTCCTGCCAAGTCCGACACCAGCCGCTGTCCCAATACAGTGCCTTGTAGAATACCTGCATGTACTTGGTGTACTACGCGTATGCACCACCTTGTGGACTGCACGCAGGGATCACAGGGAACAACGATTGATTTCTACCAAGAAAGCTTTATTTTCACCCTTCGCCCTCTATGCTTTCCGTTCATTTCTATGCCTACACTTCTTAGCGCCCTTTCGTACCCTAGGCAGTATGGCCCCTCTAAGGTAGAGACTTGGCCTCAGGACACGCCGCGCCTTCCCCTCCACCCCCCCCCCCCACACACACACACATAGAGACATACGTACATAGATGCACACAGGGCGTTTCCTTCCTCCTGCAAGTAAGACACAGTGCCGTAATCAGGGCACGACGTGTCTGCACGTCAGGGGCGGGTTGAGGGTTACTCTGTACACGTATACAGAGGGAGGGGGACAGGAGGAGGTGAGCTGAGAATAAGTTGTGTGTCCGGGTCGCGTCGCGCCGCGTCACGCCCGTCACCCCATGAAATCCCGGGCGGTGTGGACGCGGCTCGGCGCTCCCCATCCATGTAGGTATACATACTCCCCGGGCCGGCCCCGAGTCATGTTTCTCAGTCTAAACACCCTTAAAGGTCGCCGACCTCCACCCTAAGTCACTGCGTTACGCCGACTCGAGTCAATGGAAGTTCGTTCAGGTAATCCCCGGCTCGCGTCAGCTCCGTCCGAGCGGGGCGGACGGACGCGGGTGCGGCGCGTGAGACGCGGAGACGGGAGGAGTCGCGCAGCATCCTGACGCTTATAACGCGGCTCCTGACGCCTGTAGCACGTCTCCACGTCCCGAGGGACGCGTCTCCTCCTCTCGGCCTCCCCCCGAGCATCCCCCGTGAGCTGCAGCTGTGTCAACCCGGGTCCCGCCCAGAAGGACACAAATGAACATCGTCAGTTTTTGGTCTCAGGTGGTCAGCCGCGCCAAATTTCGCGCCGCGACTCCCAGGGGGGAAAGATTCATTGCTCAAAGCGGCGGGAGGCGTTCCGTCCCCGGGGACTGAGGCCGACAAAGCCGGGGGCATGAAACCCGCTCCGGTGTCAAGGACGGAGTCCGGGGGGTTAAAGCATTACGGCGCCGGGGAATCAAACTCCATCACACCCACTTCTCGCCGTGGCCGCGAAACGGAAAGCGGCGTAATTGGAACATGAAGGGAGCTGCATCTGATCCGACCACGGACGGGGCTGTTAACGAGGTCGGCATGAGATACGGTGAGGGATCTCTGACTCTGCTGAGGACATTTTACAACGCCTCAAACCGACATAAAACGACACCAGCCACAAACGACGCAACCCGAGAGGGGTCCTGAGTCATAAGGGGGTGTAGGAACAGGATGCGGCATGGAGAACCGGGGGGGGGGTGGAAAAGAAGAGAGAGAAAAATAAAAAAATGAATATAAAACTCAAGAAGAAAGTATTAAATTAAAGCAACAGACAACGCGTGTGTTTGTGAAAATTGAAATATCCCCTATAATCAATTGATGAAGATATCGATTGGCAATGATTCCTGATTCCTTGTAATTGATATTATCAGTGATACTAAAACTCGATAGTACCATTACGCAGATCTACAGCAAGTCCCTAAACCTTTACATACATACAACCTGCTGTTAGAGTTTGAGTAGCACAGACACACATACATCATTCTATGTAACTAATACATCAGTGTGTAATACCTACATGTCAGGAGAAAGGATGGCCTATGAGAGGGTGGAAGGAGAATCCTTTCGCCTTACCTATACCCACACCTTTGTATCGTGCTAAGGATATATACGTTCACTGCTTTGTCACTGGGGAAAAATGTGGCCACTGTGTCACAGACTGAAACCTTATATACCTTATCCATACCCTTATAGAGTGGCCTCTAGCAGATTGCACTAAACCAAAACTTTCTGAGTTCTCTCACCAATAAACAAAGGTTATGAAGACATTTCTACATGTTCCCATGTTCAAGGTAGAATTCACAGGGCCGGCTTTGTGACAAGGAGAGAGTTGAGGGGGAAGTAGGAGTCCAGTTTATGACATGACAGGTCGTGGGATGACGGAACGATAGGGTGTGTAATACTGGGACGTTCTCACAGTCGTACATCTGTTTGTACACAGGTGTGTACACTGGCCCGGGATATACGGGCCCTTCATGCACGTACCACAAAGGAACTCATGATAGGTGCACAATGTTCATCTGGCGATGTTTCACATGACACAGAAAGGTAACTCATCAAGTGGTAAAAGCTCCCATTGGTTTTCAGACAAAGGCATGCGTGTGTTTGTAGATGATAAGGAGTGCCTTTAATAGCTTTACTCAGTACCCCCCCCCCCAACATTTTGACCGATGTCTTTTCTCATATCCCAAACTCTAGAAAAGAGGGAGGCACCAGTTAGACAAATCGACCAACCATTTTCTCTGAGACTCTGAGTATCGTGAAGGGGATTTTGCACATTAACATGCAGGGCAATTTTTATATAGTAATGCCAATCAACATTATTGTCCATATTGACTTCACATTGTGTCTGGTTTGTACTGAGGTTGACCCCACGTGTGGTATTAAATAGACACGTGGCTGCACGTGTGTACGGACAGTCCTGGAGGCAGACACACAGACAGACATACAAGTTCTCCTGTGCCGTCAGGCCAAGGCCATGGAGAATATAACAGGAAAATATAACATGTATTGTTAAACATGTATTGGGACTAACAATTATCTAAAATATCTTCAGTTCATGCAGCTTTTGTATATGTTTTTCTTTTTTTCTCAGATAAAATACCATCATAAGCCCCAGATTTCCTTTCCATACTTAAACCTAAAACACACACTTATTATACACATGTTATGGCCTGCACAATGTGTTGGACGCGGCAGCTGCAGCCCCTCCCCCCTCCTTCTTCCCCAAGGTTGCCTCCAGGGTGTCCTCCTGGGTCCATATACCACATGAGGGCCCTGAAGGAGCTAGTCACGTCCACTACAGGCAGGTGTCTGACGCCTCCAGGTGGCACCCTCAGGCCGCCGTGACACCTGTCTACGTCACAGACCACGTGACCACAGCAGCCTCGTCCTGGACCTCCTCCTGGGCGGCCCCGGAGGCTGTATATATGGGGACACATGGCACCAGGGGGCCCTAAATCAGTGTATGTAAGCACGTGCCATTTTTATGGCACTCATGAACTTACCAACCTGCATACATTATCTGATATAGGGAATTTCTATGTTAAATCATTCTTCCCATATTGTGTGACATATTCCTTATTTTTGGTGTAACTTGGGTTATCAGAAAAGACCTTATGAACCTGTGTATGATATATAAGACAGACATTGGTGCAGGCATAGCCGTGTCTAGCCTGAGGGCATTGTTCTGCCTGTCATTAATCAGGAACTTGCAGTATATATAAGTGTATCTATGATAGAGAAAAAAACTACCAGTTAGATACAGAAATGTATAGGACAGAGGATGTAAAAACACTGTATATGATACGTGACTGTCATAATTTCTGAGATCAGCAACCTGTTGATATTGCCTCCCCCCACCACTATTCCTACTAGATCTACACTATATATATTCTCCAATATGGAGCAGATTTGATTGTGTCCTATATAGGGAATTCAGCCTGTGGGAAGGGGAGGGGATAATTGGCACTCGATTTAGTACAAAACATTTAATTATGGTTTCTAATTGTGAGTGTCTAATAGTCCATAAATAGAGCCACACATGAGGTTTGATTGTCATAACCTTTCCTTTTTCCCAAGGCCTTTCAGGAGAGGAGGTTAATTAAATGAAAAAACAGGTTAGCCAATGAGGGGTCATTAATGGGTTACCCCGACATGGCACACTTTACACATGGCACACTTTACACATAACCACTCATTAATACCAGCCACCTCAGGAAAGGGGATTCTTGTAAGCTTTTATTCTGGCAATTATTTAGCAAAACAAAAAAGCCATTCAGCTATTCAAAAGGAAAGAGCACCAGAGAGTTATAATAACAATTCATTGATGAGTGCTGTTTTTTCTCATACATCTATTTATTGTATGTTTTTGTTTGAATACCTGGACCAATACAAAGCAGTACATAACAGTGTATAATGCACTATATATAGATTTTACAAGGCAATACATCTTTAAATTACAGTCAGATATATATTGCAAACACAGACATGTTTGCACCAATAGATCTAACAGCTGCACTTCTAGTTAGTTTACAATGATCTATCTACATTTATAATGGTGTCTAGAGCATGTAAACACAAGGAGTTGTACTACAGTCAATAAACTAGGAATTGTCCTATTTATGTATAGACTGAGGCAGCAAGAAAGGCTATACAATTTCAAAATTAAAGTTAAGAAAAAGAAAATGTTTACAGCATAGTCTATAATGTCAACATTGGGGAGATTCAAGGGACAATGAATATCCAAATTTAATGGTGTATTATATATCAGGTTGAATGACTTTTCTTTTCATTCCAGACTATTGCCCTTGTCAGTCAAAGTTTAAAAACTGTAAACAAGGTTTCTGGAAGAGAAAAAGGCCTTTATTGCTTAGGTGATCTATAGTTAGCACCCCCCCCCCCCTACACACACACACAAACCCTTACCAATAGACATATCCTTAAAATGTGGTAAAATCACATGCTCCAGTAAAGACCACTTGCCAACCTGTGTGTTGACCTCTGTGTTGACTTAACATCGCCCCCATTATACCAACCTCACCATGCACCAAATGTATACAGGATCTACAGGTTTAGTTACGAGACTCAATTAATTTACAATCTGTATTCAACTGTATATACAATATAAACACACCTAACCCCTTAAGGCCCACTGATGCAGGAGTGCATCATGCCTATTGGTTGTCATGATGCACCAATGAAGTACTAGCTAGTCTACTCGCCAGCACTTCATTGGTGCATCGTAATGACCCTATTCGGTTGATACTCAAACTCCTGGAGGGTCAGCATGATGCTCCATTGAAGTGCTGCCGAGCAGACTCGCCAGCACTTCATTGGTGCATCATGCCGACCAATGGGCATGATGCATTAATGTGTTTTGTTATCCTTAAATGGCTGAGATAGTTGCCACGCGTGGATGGGGGCAGATGATTGGATGAATACCTTAATGGTGTACTATAATACAGTGTGCCCCAAGGGTCACCACTAGGCCCCATTTATTTGTATAGACTAGCACCTCTAGTGGTGCTTCTATTTGCTGTCCCTGTATGATGTATTGGGTAATACCTATAATATAGATACAGATACATACAGTTAGAGCTGCTACTGTTACTACTGCTGACATACAACACCTATACTAGGGAGACACTGATAGCTGGGGATACATTGGTATGGCGTATTGCAGTATAGACAAGGGGAGATAAAGAGATGTACAGTATATTGAAGATATGTCTCTGAGACTAGGTCATGTTCTTCTAGAGTTATTCTGTATAAAAAGAGCACAAGACCTGCATTACCTGGAGAGAGATACAGTATACACACTTATAGCAATAAGTGTACATTAAACTGTTGTGGAGTTGATCAAGACTAGCTTCAATGGCAAGTTAGCAGGTCAAGGCACCCACTACAACCAAGAGGCATAACCACAGCCACACTTCATCACTGACTATTTTACTCATTAGCTAACCATTTGACTATTTTAATG
The DNA here is from genome assembly GCA_949317995.1 of Acholoe squamosa. Taxonomy (NCBI): domain Eukaryota; kingdom Metazoa; phylum Annelida; class Polychaeta; order Phyllodocida; family Polynoidae; genus Acholoe; species Acholoe squamosa. The sequence goes on from OX439048.1 coordinate 6,111,060, forward strand.
AGCAACCACAGAGTGCACCCAGCTCCGTGACCCCCACTATTGATATCATAGAAGCCTTATAGACCCCAGTAGGGTAAGGAATTATATAGGGACCTCATATGCCTAAGCAGTACTGTAAGGCATTAGGGACTCAGTGCAATGAAGATGTTCTAGGGGCCTTGTAGACCTGTCCCCCACCTGTTGATAAAGTAGCCTACCTGTAATCACTCTGCCCTTTGATGTGTGCCGACAGGTGAGTGGTAGTCTTCAGGTGTGTCTCTAACTAGATGTGTGAGTGTGTGTGTGTGTGTGTGGGGGGGGGGTAGTAGAGAACAGTCTTAACCCCTTACAGGTGTTTGATGCAAGAGTGCATCAAGCCCATTGGTCGGCATGATACATGAATGAGTACCTCACTAGGGCTGCATTCATGCATCATGCTGACCCTACAGGTTGATACACAAACTCCTGCAGGGTCAGCATGATGCTCCAATGAAGTGCTGGTGAGACAGCTCACCATTATTTCAATGGTACATCATGACCACCAATGGTCATTAATGCGTCAGCGGCCCTTAAAGGGTTAAGTACCTCTGTGTCTTAATGTCTTACTTAGATGTCTAACGACCATATGTGTGTTCCTATCATTATGCAGTATAGTGATGGACTGGTGATAAGTGCAGTGAATTGGGATGGTGCCTTTGACAACCTCCTCCTTCTGATGACAAATTGTATGAACTTTCAGTACTGGGCCATGTATTGCATTTGGTGGTCATTCCTGAAATCCTTTGGAAAAGTGCTATATGTCGAGCACAGCTTAAAGATAAATACAAAGTGAAATATTCAGAATAAGTATGCTTGCTATCCATTATGCTTAAATGATTTCACATTGACTCACAAGTTCCTGCTCTAACTTGAAATGACAGAGAAGTCAAGAGATCCTCCTCCAATTTGCCCCTTATTCTGCTGAGTACAGTTCAGGTGACAAAGCTTCAAAGCACATCCCTGTTCCCCCAAAGACACCATAGGTGCCACAGGTATGGTGTTTGTAGGTATACAGCTACCGGAGTGGTCTGTATAAACACCTGGGCGCTAAAAGAGTTCAATCAAGCTGTTCCTATAGCCTATAGCTAATTCAACACACAGTTGTCAATGATAATACCAATGTGCCCCGGCGCTTATATATCATAAACAGGCGTTTATTCAAAATCCCGGCGCTTATACAGGTACCTATGGTACATATATGGAAGCAGCGGGTGGTAGTGATAAGCTGCCCCACCAGGGGGTGCTGGTACTGGTACTGGCAGTAGGGTTAAACCTGTAAGGATCACATATACTGTCTCCACGGTCATGTCCCTTTGTTGTGTTCAATTCTAGATAGGGATATATGCTGAACTGGAAGGTCTATTCACCACTAATGTATTAGAGCATCATGCTGACACTTCTGGAGTATATCACCACCCCTGGCAAGGTCGGCATGAATGTATGATGCATTGATGTATCATGCCGACCAATGGACACCATATAGTAGCCCTTACAGAGTTAAGGTATGGGGTATGTACGTACAGGTATGTAGGTACCATATAGTAGCCCTTACAGAGTTAAGATATGGGGTATGTACATACAGGTATGTAGGTACCACACAGTAGCCCTTACAGAGTTAAGATATGGGGTATGTACGTACAGGTATGTAGGTACCATACAGTAGTCCTTACAGAGTTAAGATATGGGGTATGTACATACAGGTACAGGTATACAGCTACAGGTACCTGAGGGGTAGAAGAGGCACACCTGACATTTTACACCTGTAGCTTTGATGTGGAGGCGGCTACTCACTCTGCAGCACTTACTTGTTAAAAAAATATAGGCAAAAGGGATACCCCATGAGAGGGTGCACTGGTATCCTTTCACCATGTACATGTAGCTGTTCACACCTGTACAGTTGGGATCAGAGACCAGCCGCGACCACCAGGCACTGGGCCTGGGATTATCCCCCTAAGGAGTTTACTATAAGGTCTGTGGTGGAAGTTGGGGAGGGGGTGAAGGAATGGGGAGGGGGGGTCCTGCCTCTCCTACCCCCCTCCTCCCGCCTCCCTCTGAAGGGTAGGATCCACCAGTCAACCATAGTTGTGGCTACTGATCCACCTAGAGGCTATGTCTCAAGTGACGCACAAAAGCCCCTATAATTGTCTATGATCCAAGGGATATAAAAATTAAAAAACAGCACAAACCTGATCTACATTTTCGCTTTCTGAGTTTAAATCACTGGCATAATGTATGAGGCATTATATATACAGCAAAGAGATTGAATGCTTGTGTATAAATTTGAAAATAAGAAAGGCTGAAATGGTAAGAAGAACTGTGAAAGAACATGCAGGGGAAAAATAGGAAAGAAACATTTTAGATACAATCTCCAAGGAATTCCAGGTCCCTATAATGTCATGTCAACATTTTTAAAGGCCTTGCCAAAGTCTTCAGAGATAAACACTTGAGGTTGAAGAGGTCAAGGTATTTAATCTTGTACTGTGTAGTCTATATGTCAGTAACACAACACATAGAGGTCTTATCACGTATCAACAAATCACTCACCACTCACTCCACACAATCACTGCTCAAATATCAACATACAAATGTACATACATGGTGGGCATAAATGTTTAAGGGCCGCTGATCCAGGAGTGCATCATGCCCATTGGTCGTCATGATGCACCAGTGAAGTGCTAGTGAGTCTGCTCACCAGCACTTCATTGATGCATCATGACGACCATCTGAGTGCTCAGTATCAATTCAGTAGGGTCGTCATGATGCGTGATTGTAGCCCTAGCCAGGGCTGCACCCATGCATCATGACGACCAATGGGCATGATGCATTAATGCATCATGACGACCAATGGGCATGATGCATTAATGCATCAGCGCCCCTTAAAGATTTTAAATGATTAACCCTACCACTTTATCTGCCACTTTTGTATGTAGTACTGTATGAAGCACCGAGTGGCTGTTGGTGGGGAGGGGGTTAAATTCTACAACAGATTATTAATGACGGCAGTAGTTTCCACGTGTTGGGTGTTGATTTGAGTAGTGAAACATTAAGCGCCACACCAGATTTATCTCTCCCCTCTTTCACCCCCCCCCCCGCCCCACTTCCCCAAATGTCTCTGTCTCCCAGAGGCAGGATGAGGATAGCACCAGTTGCCATGACAATCAGGGATGCCCTCAGGGAGAAATGGAGACGCCTGCTGTAGGTGAGTAGGTTGGGGGTGATGGGGGGGGGGAGGGGGGATATGACCGGGGGCAGTGGTCAGCGACCACCTGTCGGCCCAGCCGGCTGGTGGTGCATCTCACCCCGGGAGCCTCTCTGCACCAGCCGGTCTCCCCTCGTGCCCACCCCCGACACACCTTGTGCACGTCCCTGGGTCGGAAATTGCCAATATTTTCACCATTTTGCTACGCCAATTGATCCCAGGGTGTTTTAGGCTAAGCGTCATGCAGCTCCACTTGGCGTCAGTTAGCATCACTTTGTTTTAGACGCCACTCGTTTAGCGCCATTCAAGATCAAGTCAGAAACTTAATAAATAAATACACTAGTATGTGGCGCCTATAGGCGTCTTATCTTGACGCCACTATAGGCGCCATGTTGTGGCGTCAAAAGCGTAATATTGTGGCATAAATAAGGCATCACACATTGCGCCAATGGACGATATACCATGGCGCTAATAAGCGTCAGTTGATGACACCAATATATGTATAAGCGACACACATAAACACAATATAACTTGCACTTTTCGAGATCTACATTGACCTCAAGTGGTGGCAAATGAAGGCAAGTTTAGAATTAAAAATACAACCACTGCACACTTGTTTTGCACAGCCACACATACTTAAACCAGTGGGGGGGGGGGGTTGTGGAATATCCTGGGGGAATATCTTCCACATGAGAGGCGCCGACTGGAAAATCTGGAAGGGTTAATCCTTACAGAGCAAGGCTGGTTCTCACCAAATCTCTGCACCTTATCTTTGATCCTGCAAACCAAGCCTGGGCCTGCCTGTTTAAAAGTATAGAACTTACCAGTGGTCAGCTTAGTCCACCCCCTATACACACTGTGTTGTGCAGATAACCCCCCCCCCAGGTGTGCTGCTGATTAGGTGCCATTTACTTCACCCCCAGTCCCAGCCCGTCAGTGGCCAACTGTTTGTCAGGCTACCTATATACTCTATAAACCAGGTTAAAAACACCAGAAATTAAATGAACCCAAGGCTGATTTTCTCCCTTTGGTATATTATACTTTGTCAATTATAATAGTTTTCATCTCATGTAATGTATTACTCTGGGATATGTAATTAGGTAATTATACAACTGTCTTAATTGCCCACTTGTGCTATATGCTGCATTTGTAGTTGTATAGTGATGATGATATCATTATGGGATGGCCTAGATTGGTATTACTAAACCACAGTAATTCCAAAGATGTTTGTGGCTGAGATTTTATCACATTCCTTTCGCCATATACAGTGTTTCTCCATGCCTTGAATTAAATATATTTATTATATCATTGTACTCAAAGCTTCTGAAGAAGGCATCCATTTTTGATGTAGCATATGATGTATACATGTGTATTATTCCTAGAAGCTACCTCACACCACATACCCCTCTAGATAACTACCCCTATCCCACCCCCTATATTAGACATGCAAGCACCTAGGTCGTCCTGGCCTATACTAGGCTATCCAGCCTATAATACGGTAGCAGTTTTTTTTGTCTTGGCTCACTCTAGCTTCTAACCCATAGATACCAATCTTCACCCCATATGGGGCATGGCGCTCCGGTTACACGGACCCAGATTGGACTCTAGCGTCAATGGCGCTACCTCAATCAAGTCTAGTCCCTAAATCTCACCTTGAACACAATACAATACAATTGGTGTCGTTTTAGGAATCTGATCGTGCTGACCACGGGACACCAGGGGTGTATTATAATAGGTAGTGGATGGGGAGGGGATTTTTTTTTTTGTATTCAGTGAAGGGACAAATCGGCTTCAGTTAGACCCGATATGAGTATTAGACTGTTGACTTTTCCCCATAATTACTGACTTAGGTTATCATATTGTTTTTCTGTGATTCTGTTTCTTCTGCCTTCTGAAATATACCCAGTATATTGCTGTAAATGAAAGGATACAGTGGAAATGTTATCTCTCTTTAACAATTTTATTTGGTGCCTTAGCGTATCTGAACAATAGAATAAAGGTGTGATGTAACTACAATATCAAGATACCCGCACCCATATTAAGATATCTCATAAAGAGAGTTTTCCCCCATAATCACAACAGCAGGAGAAAAGGGGGAACTTCAGAATTACATCCCACTCCTGCCAGTCCCATCATAGTAGCGTGCATGTTATGCGCATGCACCTGTGGTGGCAGTTGGCAGCTAACAATAATCACGATGACTGATTATTTATCATTTATAAATGTATTCACCCCAACAACAGAACAGATTCTCACACAAAACAGTGGTGTGCGTGCAAGGCTCACATTTACAAAGCCATGGCATCACATGAGGAAGCTACACATACTGATACATTTATGCATGCTTTCTGAAGGCTCTTTTGTTGGCAACCTGAGTTATAAAATAGCATTTTCTGATGAGCTACAGATAAAAGGGTGGTGGGATAGGGAGACCATCTTCCTTCTTAGCTGCTCAAATTAACTAAAATTGGAGTGTGTTTATAATTTTATTAATTGTCAATGTGTGCAGAGTTTTTTTCCTCGGTTATTTCTTTTCGTTGTTTATATTGTTTTGTTTCTATTGTTACTTGAACTATTTATATCCAGCAAGAAAGAAAATGTCATAGAGTGTGTTTCTGGGTGTTGTAAGGTTCTAGTAGAACTGTGTGTGTAGAACAAGGGGGCGTGTAGGGTCTTAGTGTATAGGTTCTATATTAGCCTGTTGCGTCCCAAGGCCACTGCCACCAGAGTCTAACCCTTTGAGTAGAACATGATGATACTTTAAAGCACCTTGTCTGAGGATAACCAGGATCAGTAACTAACCAGGGCTGCATTCATGCATCATGCCAAACCATAAAGGCTTGATGCACTCCCAAAGGATTGGCATGATGCTCAGTTCACCAGCACTGCATTTGTGCATCAGGACACCACAGGAGAATGAACCTTGAGGCATCATGCTGCCTTTAAAATACCTTTGCAGTGTGTAGGTTTGGGTTAGAGCAGGTATAGGCCTTATACAACTTACCATAGGCTCTATGTAGCTGCAGGAGAGGGGTGGAGGGTGGGTCTGAGGCTAACAATACCCCACCAGGAAGTCCTCCTAGCTCTGTGATTATATCTACTGCAGCACTAAGGCCCTCAGTAAGTCTTGGTCTAATCTTTGGTCTCTGGTCTTTGCTCAAAGTCTCCCTGGACCCCGCCCCCACTAGGACTAGTACAGAGCCCGCCCGCCAGAGGGTCACTGCCCTTGGACAAGAACCCCCCCCCCCCATCTAATTCCCTTCTCCTATATACTCCCCCCATTCCCTCCCCTTCCTATTCCATTGTCCTAACAACTTAGTATAACATAGTAATTTTGTAGAAGTCGCCACGTGTTTCTCATAATGTTATCTGCCATTACTCCCATACCTGTCCCTTTCTCATTATGAGAAGAAATTCAATATAGGACTGGTCAGTATATGAAGACACAAAGATTGACAAAGGACTCCAAGATTCTAAGATCATGGCTTTGTCAACACCAATGAGCTCTCATGTAGCTGATACTGTTTTAGAATGTAGGTTTAAGGCTGATTGGCACCATAGATATAGAGCCTAATATGGCCAATACTGATACAAAACAGTGCAATATATACATTTTTGTACTATAATGTATGATGAAAAAATACCCCTATATTTGCCATACAAGCTGCCTCTTTGGTTTTATCCTTGTAGACTGAATATCTTCATAATACCCCAGGGATTAACCCTATAAAGGAGATTTCACCCCTTCCCCCTATTCCCAAACCTCTGGGACCCCCCCTCCCCACACACACCACCACTCCCTATTACCCTCATACTGACGAGCACGATTGTAATGTCAGGGCAGTGAGTTGAAAACCGAGGAAAAGCAATTTATATTTCAATTAGGGAGCTTGAGTGGGCAGGAAATTAAATGAATCATTCCGGTTCACATCAAGAGGCCTGATATGGGTCCCACGGGATGAGAGTGGTGTGGGGGATGGGTGGACGAGGGATGGGGGCCCTTGGGGAACTTGTTATGTGGTCTATAACATAATATGGGCAGTCTGTATAGTATGGTTTGGGGGTTTATAATGCATTATGGGAGTCTTTGCTGAGCTGGTAGGAGTTTATATATGTGGTTTCGTGGATCTATAATATGGTATGAGTGGGATTTGGCCAGAAAAAGGGGGACATGCCTCTCTATTTTATGCTGTATATAGTATACAAACAATTTTAATTAAAGGTTGGAATATCTACCCCCCTCCCATAGAAGGAATCCTCCTAGTTGTGAAATAACGCCCCAAACAATGATGCATAAAATGTGACCAAACCATTGAAAATTAACCTTATGTTTTTACACATATGCTGCTGCTATGAGGGAGGGAAAATCCTCCCCACCTGCACCCCCCCCCCCTCTTCTCCCCCTTAGCCAGTACTATAAATAGACCACAGATGAAGGTGCATTAGATGCCTTAGTTCTGTCCCTTTGATGTGCAACAATGTGATATACAGAGCTCTCCATGTCAGCTTCTCCATGTCACATATATCTCCATGTATTATGTGTACTTGCTGCTACAATTCTGTCTCTTATATAGATTGTATGATGATGATAGGGAAATTAGGACTGTAGAGTGATAGTGGGTTCTTTTTGTTGCTAGTACAGGGAATATCATCAGTTTGATATGACATAGATAAAGGGTATCATATTCCCGATACCATGTGCCGTCATTTATATGAATCTAGTTGGTTTTATCATGTAATCCATCTGAATAGAGATGAGACTCTTTCTATATTTATTAGAGCCAAGCATTTATATATTCCTGATGAGCTACGAATTTATTTAGGTCTATTTCACAGTGTATTTATGTGCTCTTTTCACTTTTTGATTTCTTCCCTTCCCTCTACGACTCTGTCCTATTTCCTCATTCCTGATCTCTCTCTATGTCTACTTCTTGTACAATATCCTAACTGTCATTCTCATCTAAGTTACACTATACCCTGAGTCAGTGCCTCCCAGCTCTATATCGGACAGCTCCTTCAGCTCAGCTCCCTTTATCATTTAAGTATAAAATGTAGCTTAGTACTCAAATGCGCAATGCCATTGTGTTGTTAAAATAAGTGTGTCCACAATGAGCAACTCGCCAGGGCTACATCCATGCATCATGTCAACCCTACAGGATTGATACACTCCCGGAGGGTCGTCATGATGCACCAATGAAGTGCTGGCGAGCAGACTCACCAGCACACTTCATTGGTGCATCATGGAGACCAATGGGCATGATGCACTCCTGTGCCAGCAGCCCTTAAAGTGTTAGAAGTTACCCCACTCACCCACACCTCCCCCTACCCATTGATCAGCGTCCTTTGATCTCGGCCCAGGAGGAGTCACGTGATCAGGACCAGGCAGGTATCGACATGCACATTGATTTCCGGTGGCGGCTGCGCACTGAGCAGCCACTCCGTCTTGCCGTGAGCAGGTCAAGGTCGTTGGTGTAGATTCTACACGGTGGCCGCCTTTCTCCAGGGTGGCCCTCCCTGTCTTCTTTCTCCAGGGTCTTTGCACCTTATAACACTTTGGGGCCTGAGTGGAGCACAAAATTACCATCACAGTGAGTGTAATCCCTTAGAGCTGCCGATGCATTAATGCATCATGCCCATGCAATGCCATGATGCACCTATGAAGTTCTGGCAAGACTGCTCACCAGCACTTCACTGGAGCATCATGCTGACCCTACGGGGTTGATACATATACTCCCGGAGGGTCGGTATGATACTCCAATGAAGTGCTGGCGAGCAATCACACCAGCACTTCATTGGTGCATCAATACGACCAATGGGCATGATGCATTCCTGTATCATCTGTAATTAAAGGGTTAAAAAGAGTGTAGGTGCAGGGGGTGAGTGGAGGCAGTGCTGAGGTACCTAGAGAGGGGGGAGTACAGAGGTACCTGGAGAGGGGGTAGAGTGGGTTATTTGATGTGGACATTATAGGGCTATCATAGCTCTAAGTACAGGGTACAACATGGAGGCACTAAAACACACATTTAGACACCAATACGGAATAGCACCAGCAGCCCTCTAGTGGGCTAACCTGGTACTACACGTGACTAGGCTACTAATGGTACAGGGTGACCACTTTCACCCTTTTCGTCCCATACATGTCACTCCTATGGTGTTATTTTAGCTTAGAAGTGAATGGGGGAAATCTGCGTGATACTGTTGGATCTCTATGCTTAAGAACCCATCTGCCAACAATACATGCACGCATATTTCACCATTAACAATGGTTCAATCTTGAAACCCATTTCTTCTGAAAGAAGGTTACATTGAGCAAGAACCCCCATTTTTATACTACTACCCCCCCCCCCACCCCCTCCCCGAACTCCTTCTAGATAACCATCCTAGATGATTCTCTAACCCAAAAGCTTACCTTCATGATATCACCAATCACAGTAAAATGAACCTGACTTCCCAGTGTCAGTAACTGAGAAGATGAATTTTGGCGGGTCGGTGCTACATTCATGAATGGATTGTTCAAACCATGGTAGCTTATCTGACAATTTCAAAAATAGCTCCCATAAAAAAAATGGACCACAAAAGTTGGAACAGAGCCTGAATGGGTGCAAAAACTGGGCGGGAGCACGTGGGTGTTTTTGAGGTTGTGAGTATCTAACCCTTTAACGGTGATCTTCAGGCAGGAGTGCACCATGCCCATTGGTCGCCATGATGCACAAATGCAGTGCTGGCGAGTCTGCTCGCCAGCACTGCATTGGTGCATCATACCGACCCTTCGGGACAGTACATCATACCCATAGATTTGGCATGATGCATTGATGCAGTTCTGGCTAGTTACTCACCAGAGTTGCATTCATGCATCAAAGAGGGCATTATCAAAGAGCTATGCAATCCCCAAAGAGCCACAGGCAGTCAAAGAGTAGTCTCAGTAGGTGGTAAGACCAGGCAGTGTGCCCCCCAGCACGACCTCAGTCACATAGCATTGTAGAGGACAGCAGGGGCCAGCGTGCACCTTATCCACCAAGATCTACTACTAGGTATAGAGCAGCAAAAAACTAGAGCAGGAGGAAAGAAAAAAAAGGTGACTGGGAGATAGTAGAGAGATAAGGGTCTGTGTGCATGCAGGGAGGGAGGTATTCTATACAGACCTGGGGCCCTCAGGGGGTGCAATGGGAGGGGTGGGAGATGGGTGGAGGTATAGGAGGAGGGGAATGCTATCTCTTGTATCTATACCACCCGCAGGTTACTCACTGTCTAATCACAACCATCTTCACCTAGTCATCCTTTCGGCCAATTCTCATGAAATCCGGTCAAATTTGTGCATCAATCAATATTATTTTAAGTCACATTTTAAATCATGTCATATCATGATAATGATAAAGATGTTCACTTTGATATAATTCTATGATGAAATACCTGAAATTTAGAATCATTAGCCTTGCATGAATCTGTGTGAATACTCTTCTAAGCTTAGAATATTGGTTTTCTTGAAAATCCACACACTTGGAGTACAAATGCTTTCACACCCAAGTGCACAAAAGTAGAGAATACAAACAGGCTCTGCACCCCTCCCCTCTGTCAGCCTTACTGTGTGTCGATTCATACGGAGCAGCAGGATATATATATATATATATATATATATATATATATATATATATATATATATATATATATGTGTGTGTGTGTGTGTGTGTGTGTGTGTGTGTGTGTGTGTGCAGACTGGCATTATAAATCAGTCACTACACATTCATAAACCTTTAAGTGATATATATATATATATATATATATATATATATATATATATATATATATATATATATATATATATATATATATATATATATATATATTGCTGCAATCTTGCATTATGCCGGTCAACCCTACAGGTCTTTTTTGCAGCCCATGGTCCCAAGGAATTGGCATTTTACTCCCATTTCACTCAAGTGCAGTACTGCTGCCTTGTTTGCTTGTAAGCAATGTATTATTCTGACAAATGTATAAGGAACCCTGTGGAATCAAATGACCTCTAATGGGTTAATTCTCATTGCCAGCAGCCACATCTAGTATATTTCTACCATTCCTTCACATCACCCCCCCCCCTACACACACACACACACACACACGCACGCACACACACACACACACACACACACACACACACACACACACTCACAGACCATGAACCATCCCTAGTCTCTGCCTCTTCAATAGGACCTATCTGGGACAGTGGGGCGGTTCAGTGGTTAGAAAGGCTGACAGGGTACCCTGAGGGTATGGGGTTCTGTACCAATATATTTAAAAAAGAAATGTCTATACCCAGTGTTGTTGGGAAATACTGCCTGAAACCTTTTGGTTGGTTCTATTCTCTGTGGATGTGGACATACAGACAGACTAAAAAGGACATACCAGGGGGGCATTCACCCTGTTTTGTGCTATAGGCCAATACTCATACCAACTCTAAGCCTTTTATACACATCTCATGCTATAGAACTCTATAATAAATATGTCTACTGTACACAGTTCTACCATTGCAGCCTATTTTATCATCTGAGGCTGTTTCTTTTTATATTTTATTTCAAATTGTCTCCTAAAAGAGTAAACCTCTCCCCTAAGCATCACCAGCTCATACTTAGATCACTTTTTCCACTATTGGTTATTTTTCTGTCATTTCTCTTTCTAGATGTCTTATTCATAAGCAGATTTATCCCCCCTTGTAATGATATCTCTAGTTTACTTTTCAAAGGAACTGCCCTACTCAAGATGTTATTTTCATGTCCTCATATATGCATATCCCTATTCAAAGATCCACCTCAAACTAATGCTAGGTTTCCCTATATACATTTAACCTCTCTAGAGTTTTGCTGCCATGCCTTTTATTCCCTAGATATACAGACCCCTATGTGCTAGTTTGGCCAACATGAGTTCGGCCCCATTGATCTGGCCCCAATTGCCCATAGCACTAGAGAGCTGGGGCTTGTATGAACTGCCTTATTAGCTCAGTTATCCCAGTAGTTGTTGATATGGGAAGAGGAGAGGGTCTCCAATTAGATGCTTCCCCCAGACCAGAGGCTTCTCACTCTCTGACTGTACGTTCCCATTTCACATACCCCTTTTATGCCTTTAAGGGCCACTGGTGCATTAATGCATCATGTCCATTGGTCGTCATGATGCATGAATGCAGCCCTGGTGAGTAACTCACCAGGGTTACCTTTAAGCATCATGCTGACCCTGCTGGTTTGACATACACCCAGAGGGTTGACATGATGCTCCAATCAAGTGCCTGCAAGCAGTCTTGGCAGCACTTCATTGGTGCATCATGCCGACCCTTTGGGAGAGTGTCAATCACAGGGTCGGACTTGATGAATTACTCACCAGGGCTGCATTCATGCATCATATGAGCATGACGTGACACCCAAAGTGCAATGCACCACTGAGAGGCATTTAGGGGAGATATTTGGGATGTCCAAATAAGTGTTTAGAAGTTGTCCTGTGAAATGTAACCCATCACCTCAGGAATACAGTGTACTGACTGACATTACCCAGGAACCCAGAGTACATACTCCTGTGCCACCTGGAGTCATGTTCTGTGCGCATACCCCAAGCACCTTAACATGCCAACCCTTGTCCTGTCATCAAAAAAAGGGATAAAAGAACATGATGAGACTATTTTTAAAATGCTTAAATGAACAAAAAGCTCCACAACAGTACCCATGTACATGTATGTTGTGGGTAGGCCAGTATGGAGTACTAAAGAGCATAAAAGAGGAATATATTATTCTAAGCTTCATATTTTCATGACACCTATGAAGTAGGTAGGCAGTTAGAGGCAGCAGTGATTTCAGATTTCCTGCATCTTTTAGGAATTCTTGTGATTTTCCTATAGATTCAGACAAGTATCTACTTCTTGTTACCTTTTTGGCATTAACCAAGACGTGAGACAGCCATAGATAGGTTTAGGTTGGCATAGGTAGGTAAGACCATGGTGCATGGGGGTCTATCTAGGGTAGTGTGTATGTGTGTGTGGGAGGGGGGGGTGTCAGGGGTCAGGGTGACAGACACACGGTCCCATTGTGAGTCTCAGAACATGGCAGATGCCGGCAGTGGCTGCTACTCTACAGATGGTACTCCCACCCCTACAACCAGGACCACCACGCGAGGAGGGTGGGGGGCACAACTTGGGTCACTATTACTCTCAAATGTGAAAAAGTAAAAGTAAAAATTAAAGATAGGAGAATGATAATGAAGATGATGAAGATATTCAGAATCAACTGAGTTAACGTCAAAAGTAGGCAGTACCTCCTAAAGGGATGTTAATAGGAGATGTCATCTTTGATATCTGAACTTTGCTCAATAATTGCTGACCTGATGAATTGTATGTTGTTTACCATTTTGTGCAACAGAGCCCTGTAGGGTTGGGAACAAGCATGTTCTGTCTCCCACACTATCCACACCAAATTGGTTCTGGTTTTAGTTTTAAACATGCAAACTAAAATAGGATCTTGTTAATGCTACCATTACTACAGCACTTTGAGAACATTAAAAGAAACTCAGCAATTAAAAGAGAGATGGGTGTTTTGTATATGCAGTTGCAGCAACTGTCTCGTTCAGATTTTCATCATTTTGATCTGCAATTCGCAATGATTTCCAACGTGAGATAAGCATCATAAAACCATTTTGACTCCCTATAGGATACATGTATATGAAAGACGTTATAAGTACATAATATAGCAGCAGAAGTTGAAGCCTGTCAGTGTCATCACACATTATAACTACTCTCTGTCATTGGCAGGTGGACCATAGTAATCTGTCTACATATAATTAAGCCGATTATATCCCTCATTGTCTTAGTCACAGTCCCTTTTCGCTGGTTCCAGCCGCTCCTGTTGTTGTCCAGCACTCTCACCGTGCTCCTTACTCTCCCCTCACCAGGCACCAGCGGCAGCTGAAAAATGTCGTCTGCTTTTAAAAAGCAGACGACATTCTGCATTTTTGGCACCAAAATGCAGCTGTGTGGTAGTATTGGTGTGTGTGGGGTGGATTTAGGGACATGAGATGGGGTTCTCGTGACGTGGGTAGTAGGATAGAAGATGACATGCGAACTTTGTCTGACTGTCACTAATATAACGACCACCATCACCCCCCCCCCTCCTTCCAGCAACATCTCCAAACCCTACAATGCCTACAGAAGGTACATGTAGTACTAAATGTTAGAGGGAGACATTTTAAGAACTTAGCATAACGATTTTCTCCAATTATTTGAATGGGTATGGATTGAGGAATACATGTATAGCATTTTGTTTTAGAAACACAGCCTGGTGATGGGTGATTCAGTCACTTATAACTAGAATTGAAAGCAGGACTGGGCCAAAAGTTGAATCTGTTCAACTGAACAGTTAGTATTTTCAAAGATTTCCCTTTTAAACACTATAGTGAAACGCCTCCCTGGGTGGTAAAGGTGGTCTATATATTCAGATGCTTGATGTGGCGGTGGGGGGTGCAAAAGGTGTTCCAGTAATTGGCAAGAAAATGCAAATTTTCACCTTTTTCATTGAGTAGTATATATCCATTGTGTTAACAATGAGGAGCATCAAACAACCATTTCTATTATTCCACAGGGGGTCATTTCATAATCAGCATCGTGTATTTACTTGCTGATTATGTGAATACACATTATTGTTATTTTTGACAGGTGATTATTATTATGAAATGACTTGAAGTACCTCATGATTTATTATATTCAATAATAGAAACACCTGTGCTGTGTGTTAACCCTCTATGGACAACATTTGGTCGGGATAATGCATGAATGCAGCTATGACGAGTAACTCGCCAGGGCTGCATTCAGGCATCATGTCGATCCTAGTTGATGATGTCGATCAACTGATGCATCAATGCAATGGTGCATCATGATGCCAAATGAGCATCAATTCTAATGCATCATGGAGCTCCCAGGGGGTTGTTTATTATAGATGGTGGCCCTATAGAATAGTCCACATAGGCCATATACCACAGTCAGGTATTGTGAGTAGAAATATGCCACCTTTTGTACTCCTAGTTTGTAGCCCCCAGCTAAAACCCACACACACAGGGGATGGGGTTGATCGTCCACCTGAAAAGCCTATTAATAAATACAAACAAGACCTACAGTAATTGGCCAAATTGTTTATGTTAATTAGCAAAATCAGACTCAGGGCTGGGTTGGAGTAGGCAGGGCTGATTGTTAATGTTTAAAAGGCTGGAAACTGATGGGGCAGAAATACACAGGGAGGGGGGGGGGGCTGTATAGAGGGGGGGTGGAGCCTAGGGGGCTTGAGAGATGTATAGGAGAAAAAAGGGGGATGGGATGGGAGGGGTTGAGGCAGGGTCGCTCTCTACTAGACACGAAGGGGGTCGGTTTATGGTTTATGGAGTGTATGGCTGACAGTGTGCCCCTTCATATATAACCCTTAAAGGGTTGTTAATGCAATAATACACATACCCATTGGTAGATATGATGCATGAATGCAGCCCTGGAAAATAACATTAAAGCATCATGCCGACCCTACAGGGTTGATATACTTCCAGAGGGTCGGCATGATGCCCCATTGAAGTGCTGGCGAGTCTGCTCGCCAGCACTTCATTGGTGCATCATGCCGACCAATGGGCATGATGCACCCCTGCACCAGCGTCCCCTGAAGGGTTAACAAGGTCCATAGACAGCCTGTGTCCTCCCCTCACACAACACCATTAGTCATTCTGCTATGTATAAAATGAGCCTTACATATTTGTGCTGAGCATGTATCTAGTCATATATTGCCTTTCCATATTTAGTATCCTGGATAAAGCTCAGGAGGGGGATGGGAATCATAGGGTGATCAGCTGTGGGTTTGTTATCTGTTGTAATACCATGTGAGAAGCCTGAATGTGCAGGACGATGAAGAATTTGTTATAATATCATGTATTATCTATTTCTTCTGTCAGTTCAAATGCACATCTACAGTGATGTTGAATAGCTGTCTTTCTCTTAATAATACAAAAAAGTGTTGATATTGTACCGATGATGATATGACTATCCTAGTACATGTATCTCATATAAAGATTAAGCTACATATGAAATTGAATTCTGCCACGATAACCTTAGATCTGATGATCTTCAAAAGCAATCAAATGATTAATAATTAATTGTATTTGTCTCTCTTCCTCCTGCAGGTGAAGATCTGGTTCCAGAACCGGAGGTCTAAATACAAGAAGGTCATGAAGCACAATTCCCAGAACCCTGGCGGAGTCCCAGGCACGCCGCAGACGCAGCTCACGGACGACGGGGGCATGTCGCCACCAGGCGGCCACTCCTCACAGCCGCCGACACCCACGCCGCCTGGCGTCGTCCACTCGTCTAACGGCAACCCCGGCCAACAGGGGCCGCCACCACAGCAGCACACCCCTAACGGCGGCCAGCAGCATCACAGTATGACACCGAACGCCATGATGCACGCGCCGCCACACTCAGTCTCACCCCCCTCATCATGGGCCGACTTGTCTAACTCGGGAACTTCCGGTCCTAGCACGCCGACGCCGCACTCGGCGCCGTCCTATATGTCAATGTCTCAATACCCCTGGTACCCACAAACCTCTCTGGCTCAACAACAGCACTCCCTACTCACATAACGGCCCCCCCAAGCCGCCCGTGTGTAGACTAGAGCGGGCCTGTGTCTAGATCTTCTATTATATATTATATGATGATAGGGTTGTATAATATAATAGACAATTTTACTACTTCTCTGGTGGTTGTTAGACCGGATGAGTCTGACGCCACCTAGTGGCCGGCCGGCGTCCACCCTCCGCAGCGCCCCCCACACTCCAGTCTCTCTCCGTGTGAACTATTTGTACAGTGATGTACATTGTGAGTTTCTTGTTGTCTACCTGAGCTATTATTCTGTATCATATATAATTATGCTGAATGCGGGAACGAGAGGAGAGAGAAAAAAGTAGATGTTGAATGTGTGAGAGAATGGACTTCTGAGAGAATGGAGAGAGAGAAGGAGATCGCTGTGGAATAATAATTCCCACCTAATATCGCCCACCCGGCTCATCATTCACCGCGCATGCTCACAGAGTACTTCTTGCCGCGTGCAGGTGACCATCAAACGTGGCACCGCGAGAATTGGCGGTAGCGCCTCCAAGCGGGACGCACGGTAACTAAAACCGTTCGACGCTATGACGTCAGGGAGGACGTAGGCCGTCGTGGTGACGTCCATAGTGACGTTAAAATGGTGACTTATAGGACTTGACTGTCAAAAACAACAGCAGAGACACCTACCGGGTGGACGAACAGTGCGTTAAATCGCGACTACTACAGTGAAAGAAAGTTGTTAATCAACGACATCAATCAAAAACATAAACAGAAGACACAAAAATACGAGAGTTGGAGCAAACCAGAGATTGGGGCTGAGTATAACTATAAATATTTGTACTCTAGTAGTATTGGGACATGTGAGACCTCGGGCACACGTGCAACTGGCTATACATGCACTCTATTATCTATAACAGACCCACCCCTGACACACACACAAACACAGGGGTGATCTATTTATAGAGGGACCGGAAGTACTGAGACTGAGTGAACCTAATGGTGCCGACCTTGACCTTCTTGCAGTTAAGACCCAAGGACGCATGCGCTTTCTAACGCGAATGTCTAAGATGGCGTCGTTTCCATGGCAACATTGTTGTCATGGTGACGTTGCCAGCGTCCTTTTGGTAACGGAGCCCCCACGTTGGGCGACAGCTATTGTTGTTAAATCTTTAATGTATATCTACATATACAATTGTATTCCAAGGTATTGATTAAAAGTTAAGTAAAACGCTTTATGAAGTAAAATACAGAATTTGTAAGAATATAAAATGTAACTGAAGGTCAACATTGTCGACGCCTCTCAGTCAACTGACGATCCTTTGTGTACAGATCTAAGATTCCTATCATACCCTCTTAAAGAGATTTAATTTTAATTTTTCTCTTTTAGATATAATCGTTTAAATAATGTTTCCCTCTTAGCAAATGCCACACGTGTCTGAGCTACACAAAGTAGTGTCATTGGTCTAATAATTGTTTATAAACAGAGGGCTTTGTATAAAAAAAAAAAATGTTTAATTCTTTGTATATGTAAGTTGCTGTATTATCGCCCAAAATGCGAGGCCCCTCTCACTACTGACGACCTGAAGCCTTCCACTTCCGGTCGGCCATTGTCATTTCCGGTAGCTGTATATTATTATATAGTCCGTCATTCTGTGCATTGAAACATGTGCCTTTATCGTGCTCTCGTTTTAGTTTATTTTTTTCAGTTGTTTGTTGAAAATGGAAGTTCCTTTAGCTTGGGTTAAATTATTACGATATAATATAAATAATCGTATTCATTATTATATTATAGTATCAAGTGAGGGGTAATCATAATGCCAGACTTTTCATCTGTCTCAATTTGTACATGTTCCATATAGGTGCGAATCAGTCAATCATGAATGTGGGAAATTAGAGTGACGTCATCATTATTATTATGACGTTACGTCGTGACGTCACAAGCGGTGAAACCGTTGAGTGGCGGTATATATGTGTGTATATGTTGGCTGTATGATGATAATGTGACTATATCAGTAATATTGTGGGTTGATACCCGATTATTGTACTATATAATGGACATATACTGACAGACAGTTGACCTTGGCATTGGCCATGCGTCCTTTTTTCTCTATCATCGCCCCCATGACTGGTCTCTGGGGGATGTTTCAGCAGCCAACGTAAAACAATATCCTTAAATATTATTGTAATTTATCTCCATTGTGAACTTGTAGCGAACGTAGACAATTGCCGAATCGAGAATTTTTCTTCGCGAAATGCTATTGTGAGGAAGAGCCAGAATGAAAAAAAGAATAAATATTGACCC
Source organism: Acholoe squamosa (assembly GCA_949317995.1). NCBI lineage: Eukaryota > Metazoa > Annelida > Polychaeta > Phyllodocida > Polynoidae > Acholoe > Acholoe squamosa. The sequence continues at coordinate 6,130,182 of OX439048.1, forward strand.
ACAAAATGTATTCATATTGTTAAGTCTATTCATTTTAATTGGTTTGATATTAGGATTGATAATCCACCTCCTTATGTTATTGAGGAAATATATAGCATTATCTTTCTGGCAATTCTAATGATTATTGATTATTTATACATAAATAATCATCTTATTGCACAGTGATATTAAAACAATAGGTATCACAGATCTCATTGATGAGCATACATGTATATATAGGTAATCTGAATTCAGATGTTATTGGTACCGGTTTAATATTCTAAGGGATCATAGTGCTAGTTTAACTGGAACCCTGTAGACTCACCCGGCTTACAATAATGCATGATGGAGACATAAATCTTATATGTATTCAGCAGTGGTGGATAGAAGCCTCACATCTTAAATACAGGCTCAATAAATGCTGTACAAAATGCTGTACATCATGTTGACATCAGCAGCTATAAATGGTTTATACGGAGATTATTATATTCACGTCAGTGGTAGATCCAGAATTTAGAAAAGGATGGGCCGGGACCCAAAAAGAAGGGGTACACCCCCTATTTTTGAGCAAATCTTGTGGTCCAAAATATGTAATTAAACTCTTGAGTACTGGGGAAAACGGGGGTGCGCGGGCTCCAGTCCCCCCCCCCCCCCCCACTCTAAATCCGCCACTGCACGTTGAAGTAAATGCTCAGGAAGTCATTTCTCAAACGCTAAGTTTTGGGCACCCCCAAATCGTACCACCGTGACCTGGATCAGAAGGGGATTCTTGGGTTGGCAGGATCAATCACTACGATTGCTACAGCTATAGAAGGGAAAGGCATGCAACTGTATGGGCAATCGTAGGTAATGCAGGTTAACCCACTCCCCCTTACTACGATCTGACTGGATCATAGCGGGTGTGCAGAACGTAGTGGGGAGGCTCAGATCGTAGTGTTTGAGAAATACCTAGCAGGTACTACATGTAGTACATGCTCGTGTAGGCCCTCATACGTGTACAAAATGTGAAAGCATTCCTCATCCATTAAGCAATTTATAGACACGCTCCTTTCTTGCTTGTGTCTCAACACGAGCATCACGCCATCTGCTAATTACACGCCATATAGCACTCGTGCACATCAACTACAGGCGGCGGCCATATTGTCCCCCAGTTTTATCTCCTACCTCTTAAAGACATATGTTGCTACGTTTAGTTCCTTGGAATGATATCAATCTCTGGTTTACACAGCAAAGACATTATCATTGAGGCGCACATTAATGTTTAGTTCCCTGTTCTGACACAGCTCTTACTCCCTGTGACAGGCATCCCGTTGGTTGGCTGTATACATCCACAGTTAGGTAGATTCCTTTGTTTCAAACACAACTCATTTGCATAACGAGACGCCGACATGGCTCAGTTTTCAAAGACCCATTTGTAACCGATTCCTAACGACTTCTGACTAACGACTCACATTCTGGTCTCAGATGCCCCTTTCCTAAACTCCACCATACTTTAACCCTTTAGGCAGAGCTTGCTGCATGTCATAGCTTCATGATGTTTGGTCTTGGACCTTGGCCCAGTGGCGAATTCAGGGGCGTAGGAAAAGGGCCCATAAGGGGGGTGGGGGGTGCCAGGGGGGGCTGGGCCCCCCAATCATAAAGGAGGTGGGGCCTGAGTATGTCTGGGCCCCCCCAAAAAAGTTGCCAAGGATTCCTGATAAATTGAACAAGAAGCTAAAACTTTGCATCTCAAATTAGATTGATATAGTAATGGGATAGGAAAAATGGGGGCCTGGACCTCAAATCAGATACTTTTCTATACAAATATTCTATAGGTATGTATTGGCGTTATTGCGCTTGGGCCGACAATTCGACAATTCAAGGTGGTTGAGGTGGGGCCCCCGCTGGGCCCCCCCAATAAAGATTTGCTTCCTACCCCTCTGGAATTTATAGAGGGAGGGGGGGGGGTGGCAGGGGCGGACCCGGCCCCCTCATTTTTGTCTATAGTTTGAGGTTATTTTCTTATTTTGGACTCAAAATAAACCTCAAAGAATGGGAGGTGTGGATTGCGCCCCCTGTATTCCAATCCTGGATCCGTCACTGAAAACCTTACTTCAGTGTACATGTACATACATCAATCGCGCGGTACTTAACGGGTTAATTCACATTTAGGAACTTGCCGGTTTGGGAGTTTTAGGAACGCATTTGGCAGACGACATTTCTTGTCGGAGGGTGTCGTCCTTCACTGTGACGCACAGGGGAACCAGCGGATAGGACGGGAAGCGATATACATAGAGCCAGGCGCCACAAGGGTGGAATGTGTCTGGGATGATCTATCACTTATAGTCTGAGTATCAAGGCACAGGGGGAAAATAATCTTGAAATATCACTGTTTCATGTTCTGTGTAGCAGTCACTGAGGTTGTACATTTATATCAGAAGAGTGTTCTTCCAATTTACCTCTTGTGCTTTGAAAGCTGAAAGGTGTATGAGAGTGGAGATTAATTCAGTGTCGGATCCAGGATTTTGAAAAGGAGGGGGCGCACCCCTTATTCAGCCCCTAATTTTGACTAAATTCGAAGCTAAAGATGTAAATAAACTGTTAACTAGAGGGGAAAAGGAGGGGGCGCGCGCCCCCGCCCCCTCCCCATCTAAATCCGACACTGTAATTTGAGAATTAAGTGGAGAGGCTGCGTTGAATTTCTGGTGATAGAAATCATTAAAGATCGTGTATACATATCTCATTTTAATCTGGGAAAGATGACCCGTTATGCATGTATGTTGTCTTTTATAGATACACAAATGAAATACATGGTTTAAATGGAATAAGGGGAATGGAACAGTAGGAAAGCCGGAGGAAAAGAGACTAGAAATTTTCAGTTTCAGATGACGTGACACATTTGCACCTACAATATTGTAACCCTGCAGTGGCGGCTTTAGAGGGGGCGCCCCCCCTTTCCCTATACTTAAGAGTTTACCTAACTTTTTTTACCCTAGAATTTAGCCAAAATTAGGGGCTTGATGAGGGGTGCGCCCCCCCCCCTTTCAAAATCCTGGATCCAATCCTGCCATGGTGTAGATCTCTAGAAGGGGTTATTGTAAATTAGCAGAATTAGCATTCCTATTGCCTGGAGAGCTGGTACACTGTGCACGTATATAGGCAAACATACACAAGGTGAAGGGTTGGCCGCTGTCCGGGCCGCTGTGTTAGTCCTATATCTACCACAGGGTCACGGTGCTATCCTCAGAGAACAGACCTACAGCCCCAATAGAGACATTACCCCCCCCCCCCATACCCCGGGGTGATGCCTACAATCCCCTCCCAGCGCGCCTCCCCTCAAACACTTGTGCCCCATTTTATTTCGATTTAATTGCTGGTAAATGGCTTGGCCTGGGCCCCGGGGGGGGGGGGGCTGGAGATAGATCTACTACTGGGAGGTTGGGGGAAGGGTGGGGGTATAGGAGTCCATACCTGATGACCCCCAGAATGGGACGCCGACCGACCGTAGCCATTCACTTCCGGTCCCGTCAGGACGTGATATCCGGCCGCTCCCCAAGCACATTCCCGGTTTATCAGAATGTCTGCTTGGAGATTGATTTCCGTCGTTTCACCGGGAGGGGTAGAAAACTACCGCCCTCTTCCTTTACTTTTTGATTGCGTGAGGCCTCCTGTGACGACGCCGTCCCTGGGTGCCCCTGGAGAGGGAATAGATCTAACCCTGTACAGGAAACCTATGCTGTAACCCACCATTCTGTGAAACCTGCCGTGTTTAGACAAGCACGATCCCCAGTAGTTTGTAACCTCTTTAACATTCCATTGAATTTTTTTTTAAGTGCCCGGTCTTTGCAATTCCAATCCAGCCTATATCCTACAGCTCTCGCGAAATCTAATGTGATTTTAGGATATGAATTTGTTCTCTCTCTTCTATATGTTCCCCATGCTTATTCCATTTCCCCCGTCCTCTCCTTTCTCACACACCAATTTAGGCCCACTAGACCCAGTCTTGTCTATTTCCATCCCCTGCGTCAGTTGACACCTAGACATTGTATCAGCTGACCCCCCCCCCCCCGCGTCCTCCACAATCCTTCCTCCCCAAAAGACACGCTATATACCCAGCAGCTAGGCACAGCCTAGATCCCCCTCCAGGTGGAAGGCGTCAGGTGCGCGCTGCAGGGCGTTTTAATCGTCGCCTTGTTGGGCGCAAATGGCGGCGATTGTCGGCGCGGCGCGGCACAGGTTGGGATGGGACAATACAGGGGACGATTAGACCAGAGGACGGAGCTCAGGTGACGGCCAGGGACCGGGTGAGGTGTCTTATATAGGGGTGGGGTGGATCATGTCCACCAGGACGCCATCTTGTCCCCTTAAATACGAGGATTCAATGTCATTCAGCCTCGGGAACCAGAAATATATGACCTTAATATCGCATCAATAACGATATAAAATGCCTGTATATATTTACATATGACTTAAGGCTTGACGTGACCGTACTCATAGCGCCAGCAGTACATGTATATCCGGATTCCCAGAGAAAAATTTGATGGACGCCTTTTCCATGTATATTCAGGGATCTTTGGACGGTGACGTCGTCGACGATATTTGAGCCCCTTTCCGGTCGCGGTGTCGCGGTACTTGTGGCGTAACTCGCGTTACGCAGGCGTGGGGGCAGGTAGGGGATGTCTTTCATTAACCCTTGCAGATGAATAGCGCTCTAGTGCCTCATGACCATTGGGCGTCAAGAGGTATGAATGCACAATGCCGGCCCTGCTCTTTAGCTACGCTCTCGGAGAGTCAGTATGATGCACCAGTGATGTGCTGGTGAGTACAATCAGCACATCACTGGTACATATACATCATGCTGCCCTACGTCCATGATACACTGGTGCACCGGCAGCCCTTATAGGGTTAACTTGTTGTGTAGGGCAGGGATTCTGTGCCGGGCTACAGGGGTCAAGTCACACCTGTTTCAGGGATAAGGTGTGGAGGGAATAAAGTGCCACCAGGAGGCGCTACAAGCACGGTTTGTACGCAGTTGAGCCATAACCCGGATGTTAGATATTGAAACATCTTATTTTACATAGAACACGCTTATGATAACATGGGGGGGGTGGGCTTTGTGAAGCACTCTAAAAATAATTAAACACAAAAAGGCCTTCTGAAAGTGATATTTTCTTTACAATTCAGCTTCCATGCGTTGATGATTGCAGGCAATTATATAATGGTCTATAGGAAGGTTATCTGAATGTGAGGTAGACATTTAAGCATTGAGCAGAGTTTATACGAAAAGTAGTGGAGCCTCTGCAAGTGGGAGTTGAGCATTGAGATCAGTCTCTGTAGTCAAGTGTTCAAAGGCCGTCAGGGGATGACGTTGGACTTTGAGGACAGGTGTGTGAGTGAAGGTGTGCATGTATAGGAGGGTCGTGTAGAGGTGGATGTGGTGGAGGAGGCAGGACTGGACTGAGGGAGGTGCGGCAGGAGGATGACGGAGACGGCTATGGTACAGGCCGCGGCCGCGCCTTTTGTCGCGGCAGCTCCGTACGGCTTTGTTGATGCCGGAGGAGGTCGGCGGACACATACCGCGCCGCTTTTGTCGTCGTCGCCGCCGTGTCGCGTCGCGTCCCCCGCCCCCGGCCGCGCCTCCCCGACATCCCGACCGTAGCGGTCGGCGCAGGAGCCGCTGCCTGCACGGGGCCGCCTTGTCGACGGACGCGACTCCGCCCCCGCCGCCGCGCCCCGGGCGTTAGGCCGGCGGGCGGCCGCGGATACCTTTGTGGACGCGTCGGACGGCGGTTCTCAGCGGAGGGGGAGTGGGGGGGGGGGGGGGTCGGGGTATAAGGGTCCATGATACGGGCCATACCCGGAACGTGTACGGTCACTCTTTGTCTGCCCTCCGCGCGTCCTGGTGCGTAGCAACCCCCTTAAAAAACCTCCGACTAACACTTGACTGCACCGACCCAATGAAGTAGCCAATTTGTTTGCTGCGGCCGTGCAGGGTGTGGGATGTATCCTATTGCTGCTGGAGGACCCTTGAAGTTGTCTGTTAAAGACCGCTATTCACCACCAGCCTGAAATCGGACATCTTAAGCTGCTGGGCACCTTTAAGGTGGCTTGTGTAACATGATATAGCTTCACTTTAACTCCGTAAGGAGTGCATCGTGCCTATGATGCACCTATGAACTGCTGGCGAGACTGCTCGCCAGTACTTCATTGCTGCATCATGCCGACCCTCCGGGGCAGTGTCAACCACATAAGGTTAGCATGATGCATTTATGAATGTAGCCCGGCGAGTTACTCGCCAGAGTTGCATTCATGCATCATGACGACCTCTGATATATTATCTGAAGATGTGTGTTGTGTACCCGCCCCCCCCCCCCACACACACACACGTCACACAGCTGACGGACGGGCCCCCTTTATATCGTCCGTCACGGCCCGACGCACACCAGTGACGCGCCTGATAAAGTCCGCGTATAAACGAGAGAATAAAGAAGAGGAGGGGAAATAAAAACCTCCACACGATCTGCACTAAATTCCAAACGGATACACGACGGAAACATGCCGTAAAACAAACGGCGATTTGATACAATGATACCTGGACAGATGGAGAGTGCAGAAAAAGCTGTATCTTGTCGATTCATTCAAATAAACATACAAACAGTGATAAGGTATAGATTGAGCAATGGACCCAGATTTAGATTTGTAACCCTTTAAGGAAAAGTCATGATACATAAGATGCCTGTAATGTTTGTTTATCATCACGATAACATACACTATCTTTCGGAGGGCATCAGTAGACTGATATTGACCATATAAGGGATCGGTATGATGCATGGATGCAGCCCTGGTGCGTTACACACCAGGGCTGCATTCATGTACCTTTTCGACCCACTTGTCGACCCACGACTTAAGATTACAGTGGCATAACGTTTTTTTCTTGTAGATCTAGTGAAGATGTTATCTGCTCATTTTCCAATCAGAAAATTCTTTCAAAATTTAAGTGCCTCCCCCCCCTCCCTGCTTTTAGGCTGCGCCCCCTCCAAAGCCTCCTTTCACACTCCATGATTCTCCACTGATCAACTGGCACCTGTATACATTGTATGCAGTTCGCAGCAACGCTATGCAGTCCTTGGAGAGTTATCGACAATAAATTATCTGAGTGGATTGAATCTATTTGGTGTTGATAATGCGCTCAGTCAATGCACTACTCGTGTATCAGTGGCGGGGAAATCGATAGCCGCAGAGAAAGAAATCTTAATCTAGCAGGGAGAAGTTTGATAGTGAGGTATAGGTGGGGGTGTATGGGGGAGGGCTATTGTTGTAGCACAGACAATGTAAATTGAGAGCCAGTTAAAGCTGGTAGGCGCACAGGGGCCTGTTTTACAATGTGTGTTTAAAGAAGGTATACGTTAGAAAATATGAATAGGGTGATTTATACTGGGGTCTGTTTTAGAGTTATGTTATGAAGGTAAGTTGAAACAGCGTATATGTTTTATTTGTCATTGTTGTTGTACTTAAAAAAAATCATTTGATTAGTCAACATCTGTTTATTCGCACTAGGACCGTTCCTGTGACCAGTTCTAGACTCGATACAGGTCAGTATTACCAATAATATACATCGCATTCCACTGTTTTAGATATTCATCCTCAAAATAAGAGATTTGGACGAAGATAACACATGAAAAAAAAAACACATATGGGATACAATATGGCGACCTACACATGACAGAATGTATACATCTGTAGAGAGGTGTAAGAGCACAGGTGTAGAGGTCACGTGACCTCCTCCTACTTCTCCATCTCCACCACATGTCACTCATTGGTATTAAAGACACTTTAACCATTTTAAGTTCGCTTATGCAGGAGGGGTGCATTATGTCCATTGGTCGGTATGATGCACCAATGAAGTGCTGGCACTTCATTGTTGCATCATGCTGACACTAGCTCTGGAGCTTAATTCAAAAGATCCTGGGATCCCAACCCCAGCGATCTTAGTGTAGGCACATATCATAAGACCTGGCTGGTCTACCCTATGTAATGCAGTGGTTGCAGGCCTGTCCAGAATAGCTAGTCCTGGGATCACTTCACTATTCCATTTCCACCACTAAGATCACTGCGATCTTAGTGAAAGAAATGCATAGTGGTTTCACCAGGGTACAAGAGCACTTACAGGGAACACTCCTGATTGAAAAAGTGAATAGCCTGCTGCATACATAAAGAGAGGAGGGAGGGCGTTTGCTGAGTGTCCTTGAGGGCTCTTAGGGCTACTCATGCGTTAAGTGCACTGTAAGGTAATTCTTCCCTTCTCTCTCTTTGTCCTGGGGGAAGGGCACAATGCTTCTAATAGGCAAGCATAAATCATACATTCATGGGAACAACTCTTGAATACTGTATGGGGGTCAACTGCAGCCTGTGCTCTTTTGTTAGCCCATATGGGGATGGGGAACGATGGTATAAGCACTCTTGTGAAGAAGAGTGACTCCACAGCTATTCCTTTATTTTGGGACTCTTACCCCTGTGCCTAGTCAGTACTTCTTGGAATAGTGTAGGAGGGCTGAGGCTAAGATCGATGCGATCTTAGTGCTGGCTAGGATATGTGAACCCAGTCAACTCTTAAGATCGCTTAATAGGATAAGGCTGATTTATTCCTAAGATCGCTGGGGTCGTGATGCCAGGATCTTTTGAATTAAGCTCCTGGGAGTGTATCAGCCTTGTTTTGCATGAGAGCAGTCCTGGCGAGTTACTCACCAGGAGGTTAATTCAAAACATCCTGGGATCGCACCCCCAGCGATCTTAGGAATTATTCTACCTTATCCTATTAAGCGATCTTAAGATCAGACTGCGTTCGCATTTCCTAGCCAGCACTAAGATCGCATCGATGTTAGCCTCAGCCCTCCTACACTATTCCAAGAAGAACTGACTAGGCACTGGAGCTTAATTCAAAACATCCTGGGATCTCAACACCAGCAATCTTAGTGTAGGCACATATCATAAGACCTAACCTAGCCAAAAAATGTGTTTAGAAAAGTGGGACAAGAATGTGTTTAGCTATGTGTTTAGATCCTAAACACTGGTGTTTGGTTGCTAAACACCAAATTAACAGTGTAAGAGCGCTCAAGGACACTCAGCAAACGTCCTCCCTCCCCTCTTTATGTATGCAGCAGACTATTCACTCTTTCAATCAGGAGTGTTCCCTGTAAGTGCTCTTGTACTCAGGTGAAACCACTATGCATTTCTTTCACTAAGATCACAGTGATCTTAGTGGTGGAAATGGAATAGTGAAGTGATCCCAGGACTAGCTATTCTGGACAGGCCTGCAACCACTGCATTACATAGGGTAGACCAGCCAGGTCTTATGATATGTGCTTACACTAAGATCGCTGGGGTTGGGATCCCAGGATGTTTTGAATTAAGCTCCAGGACTTACTATTCCTGACAGGCCTGCAACCACTGCATTAGATAGGGTAGACTGGCCAGGCCTTATGATATGTGCCTACACTAAGATCGCTGGGGTTGCGATCCCAGGATGTTTTATATTAAGCTCCAGGGCTGCATCAATGCATCATGACAAACAGTAGGTATGATGTAGTACTACACCATCAGGCTATACAGGCTTAATATAGGTCTATGTATAACACCATCAGGCTTTATATAGGTCTATGTATAACACCTTCAGGCTTTACAGGCTTAATATAGGTCTATGTATAACACCATCAGGCTTTATATAGGTCTATGTGTAACACCATCAGGCTTTATATAGGTCTATGTATAACACCATCAGGCTTTATATAGGTCTATGTATAACACCTTCAGGCTTTACAGGCTTAATATAGGTCTATGTATAACACCATCAGGCTTTATATAGGTCTATGTGTATCACCATCAGGCTTTATATAGGTCTATGTGTAACACCATCAGGCTTTATATAGGTCTATGTATAACACCATCAGGCTTTATATAGGTCTATGTATAACACCATCAGGCTTTATAGGCTTTATATAGGTCTATGTATAACACCATCAGGCTTTATAGGCTTTATATAGGTCTATGTATAACACCACCAGGCTTTATAGGCTTTATCAGGTCTATGTATAACAGCTGGGACAACAGATAGTAACAAACTTTATGCACATCAATTGTTAAAGGATGCTTTATGTTCATGTTCCACTGGCATACAGAGTTGATTCATTGCTTTCTACCAATAATATTATCGTCTTGAAGGGACGGCCTGAATACATAATTTGCACTGTATCGTATACATGTACATCTCACCCCATCTCCAAATCTTTGTTGTTGTTTTCTTCTTAAAAAAAGACAACATTTTAATGAGTAATCACAGAAGAACTTGCACCAAATGTCCTCATATGTTCTCCCACCTGATTTACTTATTTTCTTCTTCTTTTTCTTCTTAATTATCAAATTTTCTTGTCAATTTTCTTTTTATCAATCTGCAATTCCCCAAGCCCCTTCTTCACTACTACATTCGCTGTGGCGTGTTACACATTTAGAATAGGTATTGTTGCGTCTTATCAATTAAGAGGACGAGATGCTCAAGATAAGTTCACCATGGCAAAAACTCGAAATTTGAGTTACTAAAACATTGCTGGTTTTGATTATCGATGTGTCTCTGGTTTTGAGATTGTAATAAAAAAAAACTAATGTATCCTATGTCATTGACATTGTCTCGCCCATTCAAGATATCAACAGAACGATATGCAATTTTGAATGATTATGGAAAAAGTCCCATTTTGAAACAGACCATGGCCCTTGTACACACTGCCTGTCCATCATGACCTCCATGACGTCCCCTGCACATGCTGCTTCATGTGCCCCCAGGCTCAATGTTAACCACTTAAGGACGGTATTATGCTTAATGCACTGTGTAGTTACCAAGGCTTCATTCTAGTATACAATATTCACCATATAAAGGCTGGTGAGTAACCCACCAAGGCATCATTCTAGTATACAATATTCACCATATATAGGCTGGTGAGTAACTCACCAAGGCATCATTCTAGTATACAATATTCACCATATAAAGGCTGGTGAGTAACTCACCAAGGCATCATTCTAGTATACAATATTCACCAAGGCATCATTCTAGTATACAATATTCACCATATAAAGCCTGGTGAGTAGCTCACCAAGGCATCATTCTAGTATACAATATTCACCATATAAAGCCTGGTGAGTAGCTCACCAAGGCATCATTCTAGTATACAATATTCACCAAGGCATCATTCTAGTATACAATATTCACCATATATAGCCTGGCGAGTTACTCACCAAGGCATCATTCTAGTATATAATATTCACCATATAAAGGCTTGTGAGTAACTCACCAAGGCATCATTCTAGTGTACAATATTCACCATATAAAGGCTGGTGAGTAGCTCACCAAGGCATCATTCTAGTATATAATATTCACCATATAAAGGCTTGTGAGTAGCTCACCAAGGCATCATTCTAGTATACAATATTCACCAAGGCATCATTCTAGTATACAATATTCACCAAGGCATCATTCTAGTATACAATATTCACCATATATAGCCTGGCGAGTTACTCACCAAGGCATCATTCTAGTATACAATATTCACCATATAAAGGTTGGTGAGTAACTCACCAAGGCATCATTCTAGTATACAATATTCACCAAGGCATCATTCTATTGTACAATATTCACCATATATAGCCTGGCGAGTTACTCACCAAGGCATCATTCTAGTATACAATATTCACCAAGGCATCATTCTAGTATACAATATTCACCTCATAAAGGCTGGTGAGTAACCCACCAAGGCATCATTCTAGTGTACAATATTCACCATATAAAGGCTGGCGAGTAACCCACCAAGGCATCATTCTAGTATACAATATTCACCATATAAAGGCTGGTGAGTAGCTCACCAAGGCATCATTCTAGTATACAATATTCACCAAGGCATCATTCTAGTGTACAATATTCACCATATAAAGGCTGGTGAGTTACTCACCAAGGCATCATTCTAGTATACAATATTTACTATATAAAAGCTGGTGAGTAACCCACCAAGGCATCATTCTAGTATACAATATTCACCATATAAAGGCTGGTGAGTAGCTCACCAAGGCATCATTCTAGTATACAATATTCACCAAGGCATCATTCTAGTGTACAATATTCACCATATAAAGGCTGGTGAGTAACTCACCAAGGCATCATTCTAGTATACAATATTCACCAAGGCATCATTCTAGTATACAGTATTCACCAAGGCATCATTCTAGTATACAATATTCACCATATATAGACTAGAGCCAGTCCTCTACGTTTTACTCTTTCATTTCCCGAGTAAATCCTATACCAGCTTCTTGATACACTCACGTTCTCATCATTTCTCTCCTATTTTTACTTTACAATGACACATTGCTTCTCTGAGCCCAAAATCAATTTCAATGGATAAATTCAGGTTGACAATACATTCTATTATCCTCAGCAAGAAGATCAATGAATGCATCAATGATGTTATATGGTGCATGATCAAATATGAAAATGTTTTAAGGCATGTTAACATCATGTGTTGCCCCTAAAGGGTTAATGAGGACAGCACACAGGTGGAGGAGGACTTAACCAGGTACTACATGGACACTATACATACATACAACAGGTGGGAGCCAGGCCAAGGCACACACAGGTTGTGCTTCAGGTCAAATGGTCGGGACATCAATATAGGTGTTGGGTGTTGAGAAATAAAGATCCCTTCCAATTCCTTGGTTAAGCTTAAGGTCCTCAGAATTTGAAAGTAAATCTATAGAAAGGATTTTCAGTATAAAAATGAATTAAGAAGTAAATGAATAGAATAAATGAATAAATAAATATAGAAAAAGATTACTCAGTTTTTCAGGGCAGTACGATGGGTGCACCTAGAACACACCTATTATTTTCCTTGGCCTGAATGGCCAGGGCCACTACCATGTGTGCCTTCTGGTGAGTGTATGGGGAACTAGAGCGGAGGCTGGTGGCCGCCTCAGGGCAGCTGGATGTATGGAGGAGTGTGTGCACTGCTGCTGCTGGTAACTCTTTAAGGGCATAATGATGCATCCAGGTTGGTGGTGTCATGGTGCGCTATATACATGAAAAAGAGGTAAATAAACGCATAACAATGGAAAGGGAAGCGCATGCCCCCTTTTCCATCACTTGTCACTCTTACCCCAAATTAATAAAAATGGATTAATAAAAGCCTCCCCCCTAAACGCACTTTTTCAGAAGAGTACACACAAAGCTGCCATTTTTTAAATGGCGTAGGGAGATTCCATCTTCAGGTCAACCCCGGGGTACCCCCAGGTAAGGAGATTCCATCTTCATGTCAACCCTGGGGAACCCCCAGGTAAGGAGATTCCATCTTCAGGTAAACCCTGGGGAACCCCAGGTGAGGAGATTCCATCAACAGGTCAACCATGGGGAACCCCAGGTAAGGAGATTCCATCAATAGGTCAACCCTGGGGAACCCCAGGTAAGGGGATTCCATCAACAGGTCAACCATGGGGAACCCTAGGTAAGGAGATTCCATCAATAGGTCAACCCTGGGGAACCCCAGGTAAGGGGATTCCATCAACAGGTCAACCATGGGGAACCCTAGGTAAGGAGATTCCATCAATAGGTCAACCCTGGGGAACCCCAGGTGAGGAGATTCCATCAACAGGTCAACCATGGGGAACCCTAGGTAAGGAGATTCCATCAATAGGTCAACCCTGGGGAACCCCAGGTGAGGAGATTCCGTCAACAGTTCAACCCTGGGGAACCCCAGGTAAGGAGATTCCATCAATAGGTCAACCCTGGGGAACCCCAGGTGAAGAGATTCCATCAACAGGTCAACCCTGGGGAACCCTAGGTGAGGAGATTCCATCAACAGGTCAACCCTGGGAAACCCCAGGTGAGGAGATTCCATCAACAGGTCAACCCTGGGAAACCCCAGGTAAGGAGATTCCATCAACAGGTCAACCCTGGGGAGCCCCAGGTAATAGGATTCCATCAAACAGTTCAACCCTGGGGAACCCCAGGTGAGGAGATTCCATCAACAGGTCAACCCTGGGGAACCCTAGGTGAGGAGATTCCATCAACAGGTCAACCCTGGGAAACCCCAGGTGAGGAGATTCCATCAACAGGTCAACCATGGGGAACCCTAGGTGAGGAAATTCCATCAACAGGTCAACTCTGGGGAACCCCAGGTGAGGAGATTCCATCAACAGGTCAACCATGGGGAACCCTAGGTGAGGAGATTCCATCAACAGGTCAACTCTGGGGAACCCCAGGTGAGGGGATTCCACCAACAGGTCAACTCTGGGGAACCCCAGGTAAGGGGATTCCACTTGTGTTTATTCCTCAATGCATCAGGTGGACCAAAGATCATGTTGACCTGATTGTAGATGTACATCACCTGTACAGTACATGGTAATTATGGGCCAATTAACCCTTTAACGTCCACATATTGCTAATGGAATATGGTCATGAGTAAGCATGCTGATTTATACCATTGCTTATCTTACAAGGCACCGGATCAAGCAATGACCTACCTAGTGGGTGTCCATACTGAGATCAAGTAATAACCTACCTAGTGGGTGTCCATACTGAGATCAAGTAATAACCTACCTAGTGGGTGTCCATACTGAGATCAGGTAATAACCTACCTAGTGGGTGTCCATACTGAGATCAAGTAATAACCTACCTAGTGGGTGTCCATACTGAGATCAAGCAATAACCTACCTAGTGGGTGTCCATACTGAGATCAAGTAATAACCTACCTAGTGGGTGTCCATACTGAGATCAAGCAATAACCTACCTAGTGGGTGTCCATACTGAGATCAAGCAATAACCTACCTAGTGGGTGTCCATACTGAGATCAAGCAATAACCTACCTAGTGGGTGTCCATACTGAGATCAAGTAATAACCTACCTAGTGGGTGTCCATACTGAGATCAAGTAATAACCTACCTAGTGGGTGTCCATACTGAGATCAAGTAATGACCTACCTAGTGGGTGTCCATACTGAGATCAAGTAATGACCTACCTAGTGGGTGTCCATACTGAGATCAAGCAATGACCTACCTAGTCGGTGTCCATACTGAGATCAAGCAATGACCTACCTAGTGGGTGTCCATACTGAGATCAAGCAATGACCTACCTAGTCGGTGTCCATACTGAGATCAAGCAATGACCTACCTAGTGGGTGTCCATACTGAGATCAAGCAATGACCTACCTAGTGGGTGTCCATACTGAGATCAAGCAACGACCTACCTAGTGGGTGTCCATACTGAGATCAAGCAATGACCTACCTAGTGGGTGTCCATACTGAGATCAAGCAATGACCTACCTAGTGGGTGTCCATACTTAGATCAAGTAATGACCTACCTAGTGGGTGTCCATACTGAGATCAAATAATGACCTACCTAGTGGGTGTCCATACTGAGATCAAGCAATGACCTACCTAGTGGGTGTCCATACTGAGATCAAGCAATGACCTACCTAGTGGGTGTCCATACTGAGATCAAGCAATGACCTACCTAGTGGGTGTCCATACTGAGATCAAGCAATAACCTACCTAGTGGGTGTCCATACTGAGATCAAGTAATAACCTACCTAGTGTGTGTCCATACTGAGATCAAGCAATAACCTACCTAGTGGGTGTCCATACTGAGATCAAATAATAACCTACCTAGTGGGTGTCCATACTGAGATCAGGTAATAACCTACCTAGTGGGTGTCCATACTGAGATCAAGCAATAACCTACCTAGTGGGTGTCCATACTGAGATCAAGCAATAACCTACCTAGTGGGTGTCCATACTGAGATCAAGCAATAACCTACCTAGTGGGTGTCCATACTGAGATCAAGCAATAACCTACCTAGTGGGTGTCCATACTGAGATCAAGCAATAACCTACCTAGTGGGTGTCCATACTGAGATCAGGTAATAACCTACCTAGTGGGTGTCCATACTGAGACCTACATAATCAAGAACGCTATTACAATACATGTACCAAAAAGTATATTCCAGTTTACCAGACCTAGCTTCAAGCAGGCAAGGGTGATTTATTTCCTCAGTTTTGAAAAGTGAATAATTTTATATCATTTGGGGGATGACCCACCAGGCAGACAGCCTCACTCACTGCCCGCTGTATAGCCCCATTTCACTATACTGCTACACCCCAATACTGGGGCCACTCCTGTGTTTATGCATCATGCCGACCCTACTGGGTTGATACCCTCCTGGAGGGTATCATGACTTGCCGGCACTTCATTGGTGCATCATGCCAGTCACCCCTGCATCAGGGTTAAAGCAGAACACCATGTCTTTTAAGTTCTAGCGACACGCATGTTGGTACATGGGTGGAGGAGTGTGTATGTGTGAGTGTTGGTGGGGGGGGGGGTATACAGGTAGGTTCCTGTGTAGAGAGGAGTAAATTACAGACTACCAGTTCACCTGTCTTACCTTTCTGATGCCTTACCTGAGACAAACCAGGTCATGCGAGGGACTTACTTCCATACGACCTGAATATTCACTGACGGTTTGGCTATATTAATCAAGAGGCATGTCGTTATCAGAAATTCCTCTCTAAGATTTGAGCTTATGTCGTCATTGATCAAATATTTACTGCACATGCATGCTATTGTCAGAGATTCCTCTTCAAGATTGGGGCTTACAGAGGCATAGGAAGCAAATCTTCATTGAGGGGGGGGGGGCAGTGGGGGTCCAACGAGGGCCCCCCCTGTGTCTACCTTGAATTTTCGGCTTCATCACAATTAATGGCGCCTATAGAGACATATTATAGAATACTCATTTTTGGTGACTTTTAGGTCTGATTTGGGGCTCAAGCCTCCATTTACCCCACCCTAATATCATATTGATCTGATTTGAGATGCAATGTTATGGATGCTTGTACATCTTGTTGTGAGATCTTGGCACATTTTGGGTGGGCCCAGGCATACTCAGGCCCTACCTGCTTTTCCTACGCCCCTGACTCATGTCTCAATTAATTAAATAGAATTTGGTAGAGCAGTCGTAGAAGGTAGTCACAGTGGGGCCCTGGTCGCCCTCGTCAGAAAAAAATGTAATTTAAGATTTTTTTCTTTTAGAGAATTGTCTGAGAAAAAATGGGCAAAAGTAGTCAAGTTTTGTAATGTCAATGATAACTTTACTTTTTTATTATGTGCACGTGATGCATTCACCTCCTAAATTGATGAAATGCTATGGCAAAAAAAAATTAAAATCCTCCCTTGTCTCTTTTTTTTTCATGTCTTGGTGATGAGAAACAAGTTTTTTTTTTGGAGTGGCCTAATGGCACATGGTGGATTTCCTATCAATTTGTGGCCTATATGTTG
The DNA here is from genome assembly GCA_949317995.1 of Acholoe squamosa. Lineage (NCBI taxonomy): Eukaryota > Metazoa > Annelida > Polychaeta > Phyllodocida > Polynoidae > Acholoe > Acholoe squamosa. The sequence goes on from OX439048.1 coordinate 6,147,499, forward strand.
TTGTCAGGGACATTACAATAAACCCCAGGTGTGTCTGTCCCTCACAATAGTTTTGTATACCTTTGTAGTTTTAGGACCATAAGGCCAATTCCTAAGACTTTGATAATTAAAAAAAAATCGATGCCGTACTATGGTTAATTCATCACTTACCACCATCACCATGGGAAAATGAACTAGATATGAATAAAAAAATGACATTTGTATTTGATGCTTGTGGAATATAAATGGTATTTGGTAATGGTGAAATGGAGATTACTATTAGTATATGTGATGAACAGGGACATATACTATGTGTATTTGACAGTTCTATCCTGATATAAATGAGATTTGGTATCAGATTACCATTAGTAGGTGATGAACAGGGACTCTTTTACAAAGTCACTTTTTCTGGACCCACAGAAGGTATAGCACTGTCTCCACAGACCACCTGACGTTCATGGCTTTCTCCCGGGGTCTTTTTCACAATGGGTGTCAAATAAGGGATATGTAAAACTTAAGATACTCTGATGTCACTGAATTTGTTCAGTGATATCTTGAAATTTGTATTTTTAAATTGATTTTCACTTGTAATTATGGGACTCAGGTTTCAAGATCGAATTTAAAGATATCTTTGTAGTTTTATAAATATGTAGATATTCCAGTTTTATAAATATGTAGTCAATATTCCATTCCCCTCGGAAAATATATAATGTATTAGCATATATTTCGATGTACAGAGTAGATATCAAAGGGTAATAATAATAGCTTCTTCTCAGAAAATGAAGTTCTCATGGCTGACGCTTTATTCTATATGGAATAACGTCTATGTTTTTGTATGTATACTTGGCAGTCCCAGGTACATGAGCTTAGTTCTACCGTTATCAAGATATGGCACAGGTCTAGGCCCCACCCTGACACATCTTCTGATGTCTCTATATAAACATTAGTAGGACATATCTACTGATACTATCAGCTATTAACCCTGCCAGACTTTCATATAGTCCGTCAGCAAATTAACCCTTTAAGGACCCCTAATGCATTCATAGATCATACCCTGCCATCATCCTGATGCATGAATGCAGCCATGGAAAGTAACTCGCCAGGAGGGTGTTGCTCCTATTGTAAAAAGAGCTGTGAGTATGTGCCCTCTTTTCTAAACAAGTCGTGCACTGCTTCACCTAAGTACTTGCACTCACCACATTAGTCTGAAAAGTAACCTGCCTTGTTTAAAATAGAGAGAGCTGCACTACCAGGTACCTACTTACGTCACACGCTCTTTAGTTTATTATACTGACTGACTTCTCCCAACTAGGTACCTACTCAAATCCCCCTTTTTGAGCACCATACTTGAATGACCACTTGTGAGCAACAAAAGGGACAAGTTATAGCGACATGAAAAGAAAGGACTGGAAATGAGGGCATTTTTAGCCAGCTCTTCCTTTTACTATAGGAGCAACACCCTCCTGTGCTTCATTCATGCATCATGTCAGCACTTCATTGGTGCATCATAATGACAAATGGGCATGATGCACTCCTGCTTTAGGAACCTTAAGAGGATCAATTTCCAAGAGTATGAATTCATCTATCATGCTTTTGATATTGTATAGAAAAGTATGGCCGGGAGGGTGTTGCTCCTAAAGTAAAAGGAAGAGCTGGCTAAAATGCCCTTGTTTCCAGTCCTTTCTTTTCATGTAGCTATAACTTGTCCATTGTGTTGCTCACAAGTGGTCATTCAAATACGGTGCTAAAAAAAAGGGGATTTGAGTAGGTAGTGCAGCTCTCTCTGTTTTAAACAAGGCAGGTGACATTTCAGACTAATGTGGTGAGTGCAAGTACTTAGGTGAAGCAGTTCACGACTTGTTTAGAAAGGAGGGCACATACTCACAGCTCTTTTTACAATAGGAGCAACACCCTCCAGACATGGCAGATTCCTTGCTTTAAGTGTAAAATATGAAAGGAAAATGAGAAATGTGAAGAATATTTAAAGCATAGGAATAATAGCTTTTAATTATAATACCAAAAGATGGTCTGTGCTAAGAATTATGAAAATTACAGAAAAAAATCCCGAAGAAAATACGAAAAAAATTTAAAAAATTTAAAAAAACTATAAAAAAAAGTTCAGGGTCGGCCCTGTTTGCGTAAGGTTGGTCTGGTTACTGGAAACAAACCTTTTTAGGCCTTATTGATCATCCTGATGCACGGTTGTTGATACACTTTTATAGGGTTGACTTGATAATGCTCCCATGAAGCATTCATGCATCACATGAACCCATGCATCGTGGCATATCTATATGAATGCATCTGTTAGGCCTTGATATAGGCCCTAAGGCATTAAAGCGTCAATGCAAGGTATGTTGTTGCCAAAAGACTAGCTGAATATAGACACACACATAAGTCATCAGTTGATTATGTGATGATAAAAAGGACACACATATGCAGTTTTATAGTATACTAGCTGTAGGGTGTGTACAACCTAGGTTATCAACTCTGCTAAACATATTGTATGGCCCTGGAACAAATATTATGACAAATGATCATACCTTTAGACACTAAAGGGCACTTTATCTCAAATTTTGAAATCGGGCGTATCACCATGAGATAAAAATGTGTACCAAGTAGTAGGGCATGGAAAGGGGCATTTTCCCATGGCCATGATTTTTTTATTTGGTCCTAGCAACTCTTTATAGGTTGATTCTAAACTTGAATATGGGGGCATACATCATACCTCAAATATGTACACACTCGAAGGGGCTCAAATAGTTTATTCAATCCCAAGAAATATCCCACAGAAATTTCAATGGTTTGAGATTTTCAAGATTCTACCATTTTGGTCTATTTTTTGTTGTTGTATATTCTAAGATAGAATAATGGTATATTCCAGGGTAGGGTATGTATTCAGTGCGGTAGGTCATAGGGTGCATTAGGACCTCAGTAGTTCCTTATACACCCTATAGGTGGCGTGTTGAGTGAGTGGTCAGTGAGTATAAGGTGGTCAGTATAGGGTTACCTCTAATGGCAGTATCAGTATAAAGCTGTACACAGCGCCCCCTATACCCCCCTATACTGACATGCACCCCGCCCAGCAGGGGGCGGCACTGTGCCATCAGGGCCACGTCCGGTCTGCATTATACACCATATATACAGACCTCTAAGGGCCACAAAAGGGCTTTAAGGACCCTCTAAGGGCAACTAATGTTGACTGCATCATGCCCATTGGTCGTCATGATGCACCAATGCAGTGCTGGTGAGACTGCTTGACAACTAACTCTTCATTGGCACATCTTGCTGACACTCTGGGGGTGTATCGACTCTGTACTGTCAATATTATTCATGGATGTAATCCACCAGGGCTGCATTCATGTATCATTACTTATTATGGACCACTAGAGGGTTAATGCATTGTGTATTTGGGTTTTCTGATGCAATTGCTGCAGTACTGGTGATTGTACATTCAGGGGCTGTATTTATGCATCATCCGACCAAACAAGGGCTGGCATGATGCACCAATGCAGTGCTGGTCAGTTACCTCACCAGCACTGCATTGGTGCATCATGGAGACCAAGGAGCATGACCCTGGAGGCATCATTGCCCCCTTACAGGGTTATATAGACTCACACTGTGTATTATACATCTATATAGAAGCACGGTGTGCAGGTACACACAGTCAGTACTGGTCAGCCTCCTATGGGGCTGTATACTTATCACCTGACCCATACACTGACCCCTCATGTACCCTGTAAGGACTGCTTAATGGCTTAAGGGCTTCAGATTTAGTAAAATGGCTTCTTGGTGAGATGAAGTCTTATATGGTTGAGGGTCTCATCTATGGAGCATTTTTAAACATGGTATACGACTGGAGCCCTTATGGTGCGTACTAGTTATATCTAGTCGTATACCATGTTTAAGAATGCCCTTTAGTTGAGATCCTCAACAATATAATGGCCTTTACCTTGAGCAGGAAGGTGATGAGGAAATTGCGCTGAAGTTTATGGTGGTACGACTGAGGAACCTATGACTGATCTGTAGAACTGGGCTGTAATGTACCTGTATACGGTGCATCTGTTCAGATATTTCCCACAGGGCTTCATTCATGCATCAAGCTGGAAATAAAACAGGCTTGATACATAACTGATGCACCAAACAGGAGGCCATTTCTTAACACACTACGACTGCTGTCCTTAAAATCGTAGTGAGAACCTAATAATTTGGCCTTAACAGCACCATGAACTAGTAGTCCCTAATGTCTGCCCCAGTACGACTGCCCTACTAAACCTTATGTAATTACTGCATAGCTGCTAATCGTAGTGAGCAGTCATAGGGCAGTTCCTACGATAGCCTGGCTTATTCTTGGCATTTTTAAATCGTAGTGGCCGTGTGTAGTCATAGTGCATTGAGAAATGGCCTCCTGAGCTGGTCACCAAATGGCCAACACTGCATTGATTACAAATGCTTAAAGCTGTCCTTAAAGGGTTAACCTGACCACCATTCCGCCGTCCTTAAAGGGTTAACCTGACCACCACTCCCTGACCCTGCCCCTTTCCCACCAGATTGTCTTCTATGTACCCAATGGCCCAGAACATCGATGTGTTTGCTTGGTTTGGATTGAAAAGCAATTAAAGGTTTTATTATGGTATAGAGATGAAGTGGACTCACAAAGTGGACGTTTCACCCCATGGAGGGGAGCTCGGGGAATTAACATGATTATTGGTCAAGTCAGCTACTGGCAGTTTATCTGATGTGAAAGTTCTCAAACCTACACTCTCAGAATATGGGCTTAGAATCTAAAACATATTCCTGAACAAGATGTTTTCCCCATATTTGGACCCTAAAAATGTTTAGAATAGAAGACATTTAGACAGAACGTTTTTCCTTTTTTTTTCTTCTAGAAAAATGCTGGTGGTTATGTTGTGTTTCTTTCTAATTGATATAGGCCTATATGACAAGAACATTGGTCTTACTTTTGATTTAAAACAGATTTGTTGGTTGATATTGCATCGCTATTAGACTGACTTGAACTTTGAAATTCTACTACCAAAATATCAACATTTATGTAGTGTTAGAGGATGTTGAGACAAAAAACTAAAACAACGTATCTATTACAGACTCCTTACCCAGGTTTCAGTAGTTGGTCATTTGCCTTCACACGGATTCAAATAAATCCAGATTTTCCGGTGTGGGAGGCACTCAATACCCAACCTTATGTCACCCATCCCACAAAGAAATCCCACCAAAAAACTCTCACTAAATCCAAGCTAGTTATCAGATGGAAGTATGTAAGAAATTTGGTGGTTCCCCAAACTCACAAAGGAATCCATTTAATACACCTCCGATGCGATGTGTTCCGCTTTAAATTCAAATAAACCCAAGGTAAGTAAGTGTGACCACTTCAAAGTGTGGATCCGGTCTTTGTATTTGTATAAAATCAAACCTGTCTAATGCCCTTTAAGGGGTGCAAGATGCCTTTAAACTTATGTTCCCTGGTCGTCATGATGCACCAATGCAGTGCTGGCGAGACTGCTCGCCAGCACTGCATTGGTGCATCATGCCGACTCTTCGGGGTTGTATCAACCACATAGGATCAGCATGATGCATGAATGCATCCCTTATGAGTCAATTTTACTGCATCATGACAACCAAAATGCCTTAAAGTATCATGAAGCCTTAACGGGTTAACGTTTCCCACTTCTATACTTTAGTTTTCTCTTCATGGTGATAACCATCTCACCCAGTTTAATCCCGTCATAGTGAAGTCTGGCCAGGGTCTGGAGGAGGGGGTAAGGTGCTTTTAGTGTCTATACACCCTTTGTTTTATCCCCTCTGATGTCTTCCTCCCAGGATTGTCCTCCACAGACCCCCTAGCGCCCCCTGTTGTGTAACATTTACATTAGGTCCTTAGTGCGTCTCACCGATCCAACCACGATAAGTGAGTCAGCCATCTCCCCTATTGTCGCCCACCTCGTTAACCCCTTCAATACAGTGGCACAGGGTTCTTTAACCCTTTAGTGGCCGCTAATGCATGAGCGCATCATGCCCACCGGTCGGCACGATGCACCAATTAGATGCTGGCGAGTCTGCTCGCCAACACTTCATTGGTGCATCATACCGACCCTCCGGGAGCGTATCAACCAATTGAGATGACATAATGCATTAAAGCATTATGTGGTCTTTCAAGGGTTAACAACAATAGTGGCTTGATTCAGATGGGAACAACTTCATTCGGCTGCGTTTATCTCTTAGTGACGTCACAATCTCATTTAATCCACGCGAGAGGCTACGAGAGCCCTACTGTAGCAGGGTCTGAAAGGATTGGATATCCCAGAGTGCATCGTTCTAACCTACAGTAGGGATATAGTGCGTGAAGCCTTAAACCTGTCAAGGTCACCAATGCTTTGATGCATCATAATGCATGAATAGTTATAGACATTGACAGTAACTTTCCACAGCTACATTCACGCATCATACCTACCCTGCAGGGGTCATAGCCCCCAAACTCACCAACACCTCATTGGTGCATCATGTCCACTCTTGCATCAGTGACCCTTTATGGGTTTACTGTTTTTCAGGCTTAAGTTAACAGTTGTTGTTTTTGTTTTGCTAGAGCTATACTCTTAGGCATGGAAAAAAATGATTAAGAAGTTTTTATGACATTTCTCCTTGTCTCTATACTTCATCATGGTGAGAAAAAAACCTTGGAAGTTGCCAACATTGTCCCTGAAATGAAGAATTAGGATAACTAGTATAATCAGAAGTTATCAGTGAAGAATGTCAGCAGCCTACCTCATTAACTTTGTTTCATTTCTTTAAAATCCTTGAATTCTTTTTGTCCTAAAAGACATGTGATTATCTGCCCCCGATATTTATATATTTTTATATCTGGAGATAAGATTAGAGGTGCAAGGTTCAAGATATTGGTTAAGAACACAATATTAAAGCTTCTACTATAGCTGCATGGACTACTCTCAACATAAGAAAAAATCCACAAAGTATTATGCACTAATACATGTAGCCTTTGCATGGTGGTTAATTTGAACGTCTTTTGACTGTCAGATTGACCCACTGATCCCTGCCAAACATCTTCAGATATTTCTCAGACGTATGTTTGTGCCTTTTTTTCCCCATACGGTCACCATGCCATATACAACTCTATTCACTACCCTTGTTTTGTACAGCCTAACAAAAGTAGGGAGAACGCCACAGGAAGTCGTCAAACAGCCACTGCGCAGGCGCCGTCCAAATGTCGGGTGCTGCAATACAAAAGAAGAAAATAGAAGCCAGCGTCTCTTGTGTTCTATGCTGTGGGTGTCCCCCGTAAGACAATACCATGTTTGGGCACTCAATGTCTTTAATCAACACAAACAACCCAGCCTCCTGTTCAGGAGAGTTCTAAAACGTACAAAATGTCGTCTGCTGATACGGGTTACTATGACAACATAGCGCGTCTGTGTTTTTGTCGTCTGTTCATTAGGGCAGACGACTTTTGCACCCGCCCCAAACATCAGCTTTCATCTTAGGCCGTCAACAAACGCCCCACATGAGGAGAGGTGGGACATAAAAAGCACTCCGTAGGTGTTTGTCCAACTTCTTAGCTACTTCTCACAAGGTTTAACCCTTGAATGCATCATGCCCATTGGGTGTCATGATGCATGGATGCAGCCCTGGTGACTAACTCACCAGGGCTGCATTCATGCATCATGCCGACCCTATGGGGAAGATACACTTCTGGAGGGTCGGCATGATGCTCCAATGAAGTGCTGGCGAGCAGTCTCACCAGCACTTCATTGGTGCATCATGAAGACCAATGGGCATGATGCATTAATGCATCAGCGGCCCTTAAACGGTTAATCCTATTAGTTTAGGACGACAATAAATGAATGTGTATTGTTTGTATATGGGTTTGCTGGATTACTAATGAAATCTGGGTATATGATGGGTATGGACCACTAAAATCGACATGGCGACATGGGCTATCTTAGGCTTAGTGACATGGGACATGAACAATTTCTTAAAATTGACATGGTGACATGCACGATTTCTTAAAATCGACATGGTGACATGACCATTTCTTAAAATTGACATGGGGACATGGTCATTTTTTAAAATCGACATGTGACATGGGGGACCCCCATCCACACCTCCTATATGTTCATAATACGCCCGATAAAGGTGAAATGATGTCTCTATCTCTCCCTCGCGCCAATAGATATGTACAGCAGATCCCCAATGTTCCTCAAATAGAATCTCCCTCTTTTCATATAGTTTTGAATATTCCTGCTGGTTCAAGTTTCAGTTGAAAGAGAGTTCATGAATTTACATGTCTTTTTTTCAAGTCTTTATGTTAATCTCTACTCCCTCACACCAATATCAATCCGCCATCAAAATGCATACTACAGAATGTTGTGATTTGTTTCTGGTAGCTAAACCTCCGAAATTCTAAAGTAGGCTACTGAATTGACCTATATCTATTCAAAGAAACACATACATTCTTATCTGAATGCTAGCTCTAGATGTAGATCTAGCATAAATCTAACTAATGACATCTTTTCTAGATCTACCCGCGTCAATCTACCCTATAAGTAGCAGAGATAAGCCTTAATGACCCCAGACACAATGGTCCAACCTAAGTTATCAATAGACAAGGTCGTTGTCCTGGTCGTTGTTCGGGGGCTGGTAATGAAGACGTCGTACAACGTCGTAGGACGTTGTCTTACGTCATGACGATCATTACGACGTTTGACGAATCACTACCTTATTGGACAGGTCATTACGCCGACAGAAAGTAGTCCGTTAACTACAGATGACTTTATCAACCTCTTCCTGGAGGGCATTTCTTGTTGTTGATTAGCATTATAGAGAAATGCAAGGTGAATGCATTGATATAGCTTTAGTTTTAGACTGTATTTGAAGGCCGTAGGAACATGTAGGCCTACTAGAGTGAAACAGAGAGAGACACAGTGAGAAAGAGAGAGAGAGAGAGAGAGAGAGAGAGAGAGAGAGAGAGAGAGGAGAGTGAGAGAGAGAGAGCCAGACAGAGAGAGAGACAGATAGACAGAGACTTACAGACAGATCGACAGAGACAGACAGAAAAGGAAAGAGAAAGAGAGTGAGAGCGAGGAGGGGAGACAGAGACAGAGATACAGATAAAGACAGACATAACAGAGACAGGACAGAGACAGGACAGAGACAGGACAGAGACAGGGCAGAGGCAGGACAGACAGACGGACAGAGACTCATGAGAGGGAGGGAGAGATGAAAAATGAGAGACAGAGAGAGACAGAGGCAGAGAGAGACAGAGAGAAAGACAGAGACAGACAGAGAGAGAGAAAAAAAGAGCCAGAGAGAGAGAGACAGACAGACAGACAGACATGAGGGAGAGACAGACAGACTGAATGTAGGGAGATAGAAGGCGTACTTAAGACCCATATTGGATCTGATTCAGGACTAAGTCATAAAGTCAAACCCATATTAGCTGATGATGGATTGATACTACCCTTACCCAACCCCTCTCTCTCCAATATACCTAATGGTGAGTGATTGTATGAATACAAAGACTATGATGGGAGATTTACACCGTGCCCTGGGGCCCTGATGTTGGAGTACCAGGGTATAGCTACCATATCCACATCAAGGCCATAACGTGGTGCAATAGATACTGCTGTAAATGCACACATGGAAGGCACACCAATAGGATTCACTCGAATTCAGGGTGCGTCTAATAGTAGCGTTTTCTTTCTATTATAGAAGAGAACTGAGTCCAGGGGCGGATCCAGGATTTTGAAAAGGAGGGGGGCGCCCCTAGATTAAGAGCTTTTTTGCCAAAATATTGGGGTCGACAGATGAAATTAAGCCTTAACTACTGGCAAAAAGAAGGGGGCGCGACCCTATAACTTTTCTGTGAAAATGGCAATGAATCTCTGGCAATTTTGGGGCAAGGAGTTCACCGTTATTTTGACAACATTTATTTGATAATCCCTTGAAGACAGGGTGTGCCTTGTACGCAGGGATATACAGTGTTGATGGCATTATACAGGATAGGGCTATGGACCTCCTGGGGCCATAAGCCTTTCTATTGTACTACATGTAGATAACATCTAGATGTACCTCACTCTGTAAGGGCCACTGACTGATGCATTATTGCATCATGCCAATTGGTCGTCATGATGCATGAACGCACTGCTGGCAAGTGACATGCATCATAACGACCCTATTGGGGAGATGCACTCCCTAGGGTCGGCATGATGCTTCAATTAAGTGCTGGCGAGCAGACTCGTTTCATTGGTGCATCATGGCGACCAATCGGCATGATGCACTCCTGCATCAGCGGCCCTTAAAGATAACATCTAGAAGTACTTAAGTAAGATGTGGAGAGCCCAGGGGAGGAAATGGAAGAGGGGTTGGAGGGGGGTAAAGTAGGTAATGATGTATACAGCAGAGATTCATATCTACAGGTGCCGGCTATTAGGACGAATGATATATGTGAGACTTGTACTATATTTATTGGTATTATATTTCCAACATCTGCAACAGTCAGATGTAGGAGTCATATATAATATATATTGTGGAAAACATAAATGCATTTTCATCTAAAGGAATGATATATCATAATGAAAAATGCATTTATGCCTTCCCTTGCTCTGTCTCTCTTAGTCTATCTCTGTCTCTGTCGCTCCCTCTGTTTCTCTATCTCTCTTCCTTGTCTCATTGTCCCTCTGTCTCTGTCTCTCTCTGTATCTGACTGTCTGTATGTCTGTATCTCTCTGTCTGTCTCTGTCTGTCTGTCTGTCTGTCTGTCTGTATCTCTCTGTCTGTCTGTCTGTCTCTGTCGGCAGCATTTAAACGATTCTCTAATGCGAACACACACAAAAATAAAAACAAGGAAATCTAAGGAATTCTCTAAACACTGCAATTTAAGAGACAGTTACAGGTGTGACCTATAAATGCCACAGTTGGAAAACACAAACGACATAATTGAGTGAAATATTTAAAAGTAGAAATGACAAAGTGTGAGTGTGGAGGGTGTCAGAAGGACGTCTTTGTCTTTGAAGCTACCACACCCTTGTTGGGCGCTTGTCTCACGTTGTCCATTTGGCCGTCAGCCTCCTAGCTTCCATCTGTTTATCCTGTCCAAATTAGCCCGTCAAGTGGGGGCCGAGCCGCACCCCCGGACCCCCCACATGGACTGTTACTTTTTGATTAGCTGATTATGACGGCTGGGTGGACTGGATACTCTCTCCATGCCCCCACCTGCCCCTAACCCCCATTGTCCTGCACTACTACTGTCACCATATGCCCCAAATGTGGTACACGGCCAAACCAAACCTTAAAACTTTAAGGGCTGCTAATGCATCAATGTCTCGGGAGCAGAAACCTGGTTGCTAGGGACCTGACAGAGGGTAAAATTATATAGGCAATGTAGTAGTGACCTTTTCTTCTGTTTTCATTTCTTATATTGGGATTAGAAAATAGTGCATCCAGTATGTGATGCAGATTTTTAATATCTTTCAGATTTTGAAAGGTATTTTGCTGTGGGATGTTTAGATCTTTTCTTATAACACTTTTTTTATAGTACATTTCCTATATAAAACAACCCTCCATGAGGATTCTTATCAGGAGGGAGATAAGCCTGATAATTGTCTCGCTTGTTGCTATGACGTCACTGCTGCTCCCAAGAAATGGTAGGCATGATGCATTAATGCAACCCTGATGAGTAGCTCACCAGGGCTGTATCCATGCATCATGCCGACCCTATGGGGTTGATACACTCCCGGAGGGTCGTCATGATGCATCAATGAAGTGCTGGTGAGCAGACTCGCCAGCACTTCATTGGTGCATCATGACGACCAATGGATGATGCACTCCTGCATTAGCAGAACTTAAAGGGTTAAATGGGATGCACAGCCAATCCAAACACGCGCCGCTTTTGTCACTGACTCGGGCTCCATCTTGTGCCATCCCCGGCCGCCATTGTAGAATGGCTGCCGCGCATGCGCACGCGTATATATGTGACGTCAGACGCGGCGTCCCTTACTCCGTCACGACGCCGCCTGGTGGGATGGGACAAAGGTACTAAGAGACAGTGAGAGAGGGGATGAGAAGGGGAGGGGAGAGGGGATCATCCAAGGGGGGGGGGTATTATCTCTGGACTTTGTAGCAGCCCATTGTACAGTAGCCATTGGAAGCAGGTGAAGGGTGCCTGTAGAGTGAAGATGGGATGCTGGAGTGTGTGTGTGTGTGGGGGGGGGATTTGTGTAGGGGAGATGAGAGTTGTCCCAGTGCTAAGAGGGGCAGGTGTGGTACTGAAGATCGTGAGTGAGGGGGGGGGGTGAAGAGCTGACATGAGGGATGGCTAGTTGACTACAGACCTTCTTTTGAGACAGGGCCAGCGAGTAAAACATGATATTTTTTTCAAATATGAGGTTCACTGGCCCATAAGGTTAAAACCCGGCAGGTAAGCCAGACCCTGACTTTGAGAGAGAAAGAAAGAAAGAAAAAAAGAAAGAAAGAAAAAAAAATCACAAAGAAATCTCTTAACCTTAACACAAAATTGAAAAGAAGTTGGGGTCGACCCTGTTTTTCTAGGAGATATGTTGTAATTTGAGGTACACCTGATCTTGGCTTTGGTCTATAAGTAGGGTGTTACATCGAAAAATTACTAATTATCTCATATTATATTTTAATAACGGGTCATATATACCTATACTAATCAAACACAAAATAAAGAATACTGATATCTCTATTAGTAAACGCTTGAGAGCTGTCCAAAGATAAAAAATATGAATGATAGTTTGTCCTGGCTGCTCTATATATAACCTATCAGGCCTACGGCACCTATACTGGGTGTGCAGTGGTGTATGAAGTGCAGTGACTGAACCCTATGTGTGCATCGAAATAGCCCGCGAGAGGGAAATGTATGGAGTTTCGATATGTAATAATATATTATCAGTAGATGTGTTATTTCTTCACAATGATACGGTATAGTTCAATATCTTTCAATTGGTATATTTCAGATAGAGCCATGTAGAATAATAGCTGTGCTCAAAATCCGGAGCAGCTATCAATAGATATAAAAAAATATTACAAGTGCATTTTCCTATTCAGGGTTATGATTTTATAGGGTCTGATGAACTTTTTTAGAATTCTTAATTTTTCTATGGAGTGAGAACCTTTGAAATATAGTTTTTGACATGGAGAATGAGCTATGCATATAATTGTAAAGGTTCAGTTGGTTTTATATGCTCTTACATCCTCAGAACAAGCCTGTCAAATTTGGTTACTGTGGCATCTATAGTAGCCTCTGGATATGAAGTTGATTGAGGTGGTCCCTAATGCCCCTACTAAGGCTACATGCCCAGCAAATTGTCGTGACTCCTCGTCAACCTGTGTGAAGTGGCTCACACATGTCGCTAGATGGAACACGACGTCGCTATAGCACAAGATCACCAGGAATAGCAATGGTGGTGATCACATGGCCTCACCTCAGATGGCGAGGAAGGTGATCACTCAGACTCACCAGGGATGGCGATGCGTGTGATCACTCACCTCGCTAGATGAAACACGCACCTCGTCATAGCATATGTTCACCAGGGATGGCGAGGATCGTGATCACTCATCCTCACCAGGGATGGCGAGGATCGTGATCACTCATCCTCACCAGGGATGGCGACATGAGTGATCACTCATCCTCACCAGGGATGGCGACATGAGTGATCACTCACTTCGCTAGATGAGACGCACACCACGTCATAATGCACATTCACCATGGATGGCAAGGATTGTGATCAGTCACCTCGCTAGATAAAACGCGTACCTCGTGATAGCACAGGTTCACCACAGAGGGTGAGGATCTTGATCACCCACACTCACCAGGGATGGCGACACGAGTGATCACCCACCTTGCTAGATGAAACGCACACCATGCCATAGCGCATGTTCACCACGGTTGGCAAGGATCGTGATGATGCACACTCACCAGGGATGGCAAGGCGGTTGATCACTCACCTCGCTAGATGAAACGCGCACCACGTCATAGCACAGGTTCACCATGGATGGCGAGAGTGGTGATCACTCAGACTCACCAGTGATGGCGACGCTGGTGATCACTCACCTTGTTAGATGAAAAGCTCATGATCATCGACATTGGTAATCATGCAGCCTCACATCTGCCAGATTAAAGTATGTTTTGCCAGAGAAGGTATTGCCATATGTATCTTCCCTCTAACCACAGACAAGGTGTTCATGTTGATATTTCCCTATGTATTTTTCCTGTAACCAGAGAAAAGGTGTTTATGGATAGTTGCTTTCATTTTAGAGATACCTCTATCTAAATTCAATTGATATTCTCTCTATATAATCTTGTTTGATTCAACTTTGAAGTATTACATGGAAATCAGTGTGAAACAAAGCACATTTGATACATATGGGACTTATACTTCATGCCCACACTTCCTAGATAGGCTACATGTTGAACAGTGGTGCTGTCTCAACAACTTTGGCAATGGTGGTGGCAATGGTTGCCACTGTGAGTGAGAGTGAGTGACAGATGATGCAATCCTCAGAGAGCATTGACTTGGAGTGACACAAATTCACATATTGAGTGAGACCAATGTTAGCAGTGGTGGTGATAAGTCGCCATTTTGAGAGAAGATTAACTAGGAGTGATACACACTCACGCAGTGAGTGAGAGCCATGTGGCAATGCAGGTTAAAAGTTGCCATTCTGACTGAGAGTTGACAGGCAGTGGCACATACTCACGCAGTGAGTTAGATCCATGTTGGCGATGGTGGTGATAAGTCACCATGCTTTGTGAGGGAAGACAAGGGGTGGCACATACTCATGCAGTGAGTGAGATCATGTTGGCGACTGTTGTGATAAATCGCCATGCCATGTGAGACTGACACACAGTGGCGAAAGATGACGCAGTGAGTTATCACTCAGAAAGGAGTCACCATTGATGACCAATCATGGCGACAGATAACGACAATTTGCTGGGTGGTGCCATGGACTGCCTGGAGGGTGTTGTTCCTATAGTAAAAGGAAGAGCTGGCTAAAAAAAGCCCTCGTTTCCAGTCCTTTCTTTTCATGTACACTGAAAAAAGTCTTCCTGACAAAGTGACATGTATACCCATGTCAACTTGATTTGACACAGAGAGCACATGTCACTGGGACATGTGCACATATGTCACCATGACAAGTGTAGCACACAGTAATCCTCATATAAGTTGACATGTCTTAAAATGCCATGTCATCTGTGAGTTGACTAGGGTCACGGCCATGTCGAAGGCACTTGACATGTGATGGTTTGACATGCATAATTGTTCTAGGATATTCCACTAGATGGGGAAAACAACTATTTTGGTACCAGGATTAATCACTACCAAGAAGTACCACCAACACTTGAGACATTTGATGCATGTTTGACATTTTGTTTTCATGAAGAGTAGATCACTAAGGTTTGTCAATACTATCAATGAATGGTAGTGAAATCCATTTCATTGTTAAATTTGCATTTGTTATTGAATATCAAAATAGACACCCACAATCCTGAATTATTCTACTGGAGATGTTAGACACCTTATGTGTGGGTCAGTGAAAATACCAAAGGACTGTATTCTAACCCACAATCTATAATCTCAGTATTTACAGTACAGAGAGACATATGGCATTGCCATGCACATCCATGCCCTTGTCTTATGGACTGCATAGAGGTCCTCAGTCAAGTAGAAGTTCTGTAGTTAGGAAAAAGTGGCTTAGTTGTGCAGGCCTGTGGGACTGTGTTATCCCCTGCCTTCTAGTATAGGCCTGCCTTGATTGAACCATTGGTACATAGTTATTGACTGCTCTTGACCCTTACATAATTGTCTCACAATATTACCTAGCACTCAGGTGAATGGATCAGAAATATGTGACTTGTCTTCATTACGCATGTCAAGTGGAGTTGACAAACCAAATATGAGTGTCAATCTCATTCGACATGCCTTCATACATGTCATGTGGGAGACAAATTGTGACCTGTGCAGTATGCATCAAAGCGATCAGTGTTCTCCTCTCTGTGTAACTATAACTTGTCCCTTTTGTTGCTCAGAAGTGGTCATTCAAGTATGGTGCTAAAAAAGGGGGTTTGAGAAGGTACCTAGTTGGGAGAAGTCAGTCAGTATAATATACTACAGAGTGTGTGACATGAGTAGGTACCTGATAGTGCAGCTCTCTCTGTTTTAAACAAGAGAGGTGGCTAATGTGGTGAGTGCAAGTTGAATGGTGAAGCAGAGCGTGACTTCTTTTCAAAAGAGATGACTGTTTTGAAATGAATATAAATAATAGGTATATATAATAAGTATTATCATCAGATGCGCTTAACCTTTGGCTTTAATTCAATACCCCATTTGTGGCTGAGTGATGTTAAGTTAAGTTTCTACACATACATATGTAATACTATGTGTAGATTCTATGGAAAACTGGTTCGGGACACGAATCTCGCGGCCCTGTGTAACATCCTACTATAAGGTAAAACCACAGGGGACAAATGGACGATTGATAGTGCAAAAGCAGCATGGTATATATTTATACCACGATTCTGGCACTTCCCGTGGTTTTATATGTGATATATTTGTGGTATATTCTGCATATGCCAGCCATGTGCATTTTTGAAATTTTTGGTATATACTTTTTCGGGGTCAAGTTGGACTTAGAATATTTTAGGAAATGTGTGGCAGACATACAAATTCAATCTGGCCATCATTTCAATGTGAAAAATCGTCCCAACTCGTAGGAGAATTGAACCCCGGCCGCAGTGCTGGTTGGCGAGGACGTTAGCCACAGCGCCACACTGAACAGTGATGAAACCCAATACGATAGTAAATAAGTTCTAACCTGGGGTCCTTGTCCTATGTTTACACTCAGTTTTCGTCTTGATTCCAAGCTTGTCATGTTATAATAGTAAAATCCCAAGAAGAATTCGATCCATAGACGAGGAATGCGTGCTAATTTTCTCCATTTTCTTCAATATAAATAAGAATCCATTGATTTTTCCATCGTATGCGAGTCGCGGCCCGGTTCGCTCTGCGCCAAGTCATTGTTTTTGTTCCTTGCCGGGAGAGGTACTGCCGTGTTCACACTCACTTTTCGTATGGAATCCAACCATGACATGTTATAATATCAAAGTCCCAAGAAGTATTTGATCCATAGACGAGGAATGTGTGCTAATTTTCTCCATTTTCTTCAATATAAATAAGAATCCAATGATTTTTCTATCGTAAGCAAGTCGCGGTGCAGCCATTCCCACCCGCCTTCTTGTCCGACGAAAGTGTGTCAGTGGCCTGGATGTAGATATAGGTCAAGAACAAAAACAATGGCTTCGCGCAGAGCGGCCACGGGCCGTATTGCTTGCACTTATAAAATGTCTTCTCCTGGCTATATTCTTTGGATCTCAGGTAAGAAATTAATAAAAAATGGAGGAAATGGTGGTATAACCGCAATAGATGATGGATATCGGGGCCCACGGGCTGTACATTCTGTATATACCCTGGCCGCTGCGCGGCTCGGGTATATACAGAATGTACAGCCCTAGGGCCCTGTTATCCATCATCTATTAGCTTATTATATATATATATATATATATATATATATATATATATATATATATATATATATATATCCACCGAGAACTCAACAACGCTACCCTCTCCCCATCCATAACGCCGTGGTCAGAACAGCTATATCCGCTACATAATGAAAGTAAACATGCAAAAAATGTCGGGGCAGGAGGGGGACGAAAAACAAGGTAAGAAAAAAACAACATATGTACCGTACTGCACTGTATTTGTGGCTGGGCTCTATTATATTTACTTCAACTACACTGTGAGAAAAAGTACCTTCGAAAATTCTTTTTCTGTGGCAATCTTGAGACAAGGATTCCACCATTTTCTTTTCATTGGGATGCTATATGTCTGGTAGATGTAAGACTCATTTCTTGGAGTGCACTGATAAGAGTTCATAACTTTGGATGCCTGTTTGTCAAAACCCCATTAGGACAATTATAATCTGGTTAAATCACCATCATACCCTGTTTATCCATGGACTATGACTATGTGTGGCCTTTGATTGATAGGTTAGTGCCCCGTTTATAAATCATAATGTTGTTGGAAATTGCGGGATAACTAGAGTTATTTTTGGCGTTAGGTGGTTAAAAATGTGGAACCATGTGGCAGACATCTTGAAACAGACGTTTTAACTATTTCAGCATGTCAGGGAGGTATACTGACTATACATAGTCAGTACTGACTATACTTACTAGCCATAATGACAATGTAAATGATGCCAGGCATCAAAATGATAGTCATCTGACTAAAGAATTTTACAATGGATTAATGGCATGACTATATTATGTTGACTATATGACTAACTTTAGTTAGACACATGTTACTATAGAAGGATAGCCAAAAATCACACTATCATTTGACTATCTTCAGTTAGGCACTACTGACTAAGATATTAAACTCCATTTTTATCAGTGTGCCCTCCCCTCGACGCTCAAACAAGACGGGCGCTTATTCAAAACTTAGTTTAACCCTTTATAGGCCACTGATGCATTAGTGCATCATGCCCATTGTCCGGCATGATGCACCAATGAAGTGTTGGTGATACTGCTCGCCAGCACTTCATTGGTGCATGACGACCCTCTGGGAGTATATGTATCAACCCTGTAGGGTCGGCATGATGCTCCAATGAATTGCTGGCAAGCAGTCTCACAAGCGCTGCATTGGAGCATCATGCCGACCTATGGCCATGATGCACTCCTGCATGATACATTCCTGCAACAACGGCCTTTAAAGGGACAATTAAGAGTATACAGGACTCAGTATGGAGGCCTAGTGGAGCCACCATTTTGAATTTTGCTGGTTGAGGTGAAACCCACTGATAACACATACCATGATGGGTACCTTGTCCCTGGTTAACAACCACTTCCGGGGACATGCTGGTCCCATCCTATCAGTTCTTATCAGTGTGTGTCGCCAGAACCATTGACGACCAATGGGCATGATGCATGAATGCATCAGCGGCCTTTAAAGGGTTAAACTGTTGTGTTAAATGCAGTGCCACTATATGTAAGATCTCAGGGCACTTATATCGACCACTACGGTATTATCGGGTATACAGAGAGAAACACTCCCTCACATCACATGCCACAGTCCAATCAGCCAGCAAAGGGCACGACTGGGGAAAAATGAGATCTGGAGGGTGTTGCTCCCATTGTAAAAAGAGATGTGAGTATGTGCCCTCTTTTCTAAACAAGTCATGCACTGCTTCACCAAAGTACTTGCACTCACCACATCAGTCTGAAAAGTCACCTGCCTTGTTTAAAACAGAGAGAGCTGCACTATCAGGTACTCACTCATGTCACACACTCTATAGTATATCATACTGACTGACTTCTCCCAACTAGGTACCTACTAAAATCCCCCTTTTTTAGCACCATACTTGAATGACCACGTGTGAGCAACAAAAGGGCCAAGTTATAGTTACATGAAAAGAAAGGACTGGAAATGAGGGCATTTTAGCCAGCTCTTCCTTTTACTATAGGAGCAACACCCTCCGGACTAAGTTTTGTGTGTATAGGCAGTTTCTGTGCTGGTTATGGGTTAGTGGTGCACGCCCATAGTGCTTTATGGCGGGGGGAATATTGGGTGTTTTTCTTTCTGAAAAGTGGACAATTGTGGACAATTTTAAAGATTGGGACTCGAAGCTCTGTGAATTCTCGGAAAGACACACGCCCGGACAGATGTACAGGTACAGGAGGGTGTTGCTGGCTAAAAATGCCCTCGTTTCCAGTCCTTTCTTTTCATGTAGCTATAACTTGTCCCTTTTGTTGCTCACAAGTGGTCATTCAAGTACGGTGCTAAAAAAGGGGGATTTGAGTAGGTACCTAGTTGGGAGAAGTCAGTCAGTATAATATACTATAGATTGTGTGACATGAGTAGGTACCTAATAGTGCAGCTCTCTCTGTTTTGAACAAGGCAGGTGACTTTTCAGACTGATGTGGTGAGTGCAAGTACTTTGGTGAAGTAGTGCAAGACTTGTTTAGAAAAGAGGGCGCATACTCACAGCTCTTTTTACAATAGGAGCAACACCCTCCAGTGTTCAGATTTCAAGTTCTAGGACTATGTAATTTCAGGGGCGTAGGAAAAGGGGGGGCATGGGGCCTGCCCCCCCCAATCATGAAGGAGGTGTGGCCTGAATATGTCTGGGCCCCCCAAATATTTGCCAAGAACTCATGTATACACAAAATGGAAAAGAAGCTAAAACTTTAGGATAGGTAAAGTGGGGGTCTGAGCCTAAAGTCAGATCCAAAATTCACCAAAAACACTTTTCTATATAAATTCTATATACTATGTAAAGTCCTCATCACGCTTCAGCCGACAATTCAAGGTGGTTGCGATGGGGCCCTTGCTGCCCCCCCCCCCCAATGAAGATTTGCTTCCTATGCCTCTGAATTCATTCTATATCCATGTGAAAGCCATGTTCCAGCCCAACTTTTTAAACACTGTTTCCTTACCTCTTGTATATTTTTACTTTCTTTTCTTTCTTCTTTTCCATACATTCAATTATCTCTTCATTTTTTTTTTTGCCCTAGCAACGTTATAGGTCATAGGAAAAGCCAACACCATGCATCCCTTTAGAGACTATGGGAGCCCTAGTGTAGAATGATCCACACTGTGTCTTTTTTCACCCCTCCCTTTTCTCCCTCCATTTCCACCTCTCCAACAGCGTCTAATGCCAAACTCACAAAAAGGATGGAAATAGTGTAAAAGGGGACCCCCACCGTCCTCTCCCCTTTCTATACATGCGTGGCCCAACACTGCACGTTTCCTAGGGCGGTCATTCGATCCTTTTGTCAAGTCTCGCGGGGCGGATCTCGCGGCAACGAGAGAATCGCCGCCACTTGAGTTGATCCGGACGCCTCCCGTGATGCTTTGCGCGCACCTCCGGCGTCCCATTGTCGGCACGGACGCCGCCATTGTTGTCACTGGGAGCCGGAATGCCGTAACAAGGGGCTGCGTCCCGCGGGGCACAGCAACGAGAGTTGGGGGAGGGGCGAGAGTTGGCGCGAGAGTTGAGGGGGAGCTAATTAGGCTCGGCTTTTGAGCATGCGCACAGGGG
Organism: Acholoe squamosa; assembly: GCA_949317995.1. Lineage (NCBI taxonomy): Eukaryota > Metazoa > Annelida > Polychaeta > Phyllodocida > Polynoidae > Acholoe > Acholoe squamosa. The sequence continues at coordinate 6,168,628 of OX439048.1, forward strand.
AAATGCATCAAACGCCACTTTAGTGCATGGCGTGGCCGGGGGTGGCGCTACGGTGCCCCCGTCACGTGACGTATTGGTTCATCAGATCCAATAATTGACATGCGCAGACGAGCGCAGTGTGACTCGTTAACTGGCCGCTAGGTGGCAGTAGTGGCGCTGAACGCGGCGTATTGTTAGATTAGGATGTTTGACGTGGGCACTGATTTCTGTGTGGGGCAAAGAGTTGTAAGGCAGGGGGTGGAGGGGGGTAATTCCATTCAAGTAGGGATTACACGATTCAGCAATGGTGTTGCTTCTTTTTATCCAAAGTCCGTTGAATGATTTGAGCAATAGGCCGAATTATATTTCATAAGTCTGAACTGACACAGGCGCACTAAATGAAAGATTGAAATAAAAAGATTTAATTAAAATTGCTGTTTAACCCCATGAAATCTTCAATAACTGTCCAATTTACAAGCTGTTAAAACTCGAATGTAGCCGCGCAGATGATTTTCAGTATTTGATTCTATTTGCGGGCCTCTAGGACCTGTCAGTGCTTGTGCCATGACATAGATTTTAGATACATGTTAACAGTAAGATGGGCGTTGTCAGGCCCGTGGTGACGGGGAGTTCCGGTGCTGAAAGCTTCCCATTAAAACGTGACTATTAGGCACTAATGTAGGCCTGCTGCCTCCACCCTTCACATCATCTGAACATAGGGTCCATTATATAGCAGCATTTTAACGTCCAGAATCTGGTAAACAGGCCTCTATGAGAGAGAGAGAGAGAGAGAGAGAGAGAGAGAGAGAGAGAGAGAGAGAGAGAGAGACAGACAGACAGACAGACAGACAGACAGACAGACAGACAGAGACAGACAAACAGTCAGTCAATCAGAGACAGACAGACAGATAGATAAACAGGTATAGAGGCAGACAGAGAGACATACAGACAGAGACACAATGACAGAGAGGGTCAGACAGAGAGATAGAGAGGGAGACAGACAGACAGGGGGACAAAGAGAGAAAGGCAGACAGACAGAGGGGCAGGGAGAGACAGCTTGGGAGAGATGGGGTCAGAGAGTGAGAGCAGGGAGAAAGGAAGGGACAGAAGATAGAGAGAGAGAGGTCCAGACAGAAAGAGAGAGAAAGGCAGACAGACAGAAGGAGAGAGAAAGAGAGATAGAGACAGACAGACAGACCAACATACAGATGATATATCGGCTGAAGAAGGTTATACACTCACAGAAACGTGATCAATGTAGGTAATTTGCAAAATAAAATTGTCAACTTGAAAGGAAAAAATCAGTCGATATTGCTGTGTGTATTATCATATTTTTAGACGATATATTCTTTCTTTCTTGATAGGAAAATTACACTAGGCAAAATACCATACAGCAGGAAGAAAGAGTTGGAATCTTTAAGAGAAAATCAGGTGTGCTCTTGCACAGCCTTACTTTAGCAGAGAGAGTACATAACTCCGTGCTTATAGGAGAGTAGAGTTGTGTTGTGCAAAGTAGAATGGTTTGTGAATTATGACTGATAATGTGAGGGTCCTATCTGTCACCACCCTGCCACTCCATAACCCTTTGATGCACCAATGCAGTGCTGAGACCACGTGTATGTACCTTGACGACATTTAGAAATGGTGCTATGAGGACTTCGAGGGTTTATCCCCATAACGGTCGTTATGATACACTCCCGGGGGGTCGGCATGATGCTCGAATGAAGTGCTGCCGACCAGTTGGCATGATGCACTCCTGTATTAACGACCCTTAAAGAGTTGAGAATGCTGATGGTGGTGCAGGAAGAGTTGGGGTCGGGGAGGGGGGTTAGAAGGGGGAGGAGTGGTGCAGAGGACGGTTGATCTATGTCCATCCGTCAGTCAGTTATTGGCACGTCTACCATATGGTGTGTGCCTCAAAACTTACCTACAGCCCTTCACGGGGCGCATGATGCAGGGGTCGGGGCAGGAGTGTATCATGCCCATTGGTCGTCATGATGCACAAACACGGTGTATATACTTGCGAGCAGAGGTAGATTTAGGACCCTTTGTTTTTGCCTGTGGGTAGGAGTTTATTTGCCTCTTTTAAGGTTAAAATCTGAGTAGAAATAACATGCTGAACGAAGGGCGCGCCCCCTCCATTTCAAAATCCTGGATCCCTTGATCCATTGAGCCCAGCACTAGAGGCTCATGACATTTTGAGTGTGTATATGAAGCACATCAGCCCTGGAGACTGATATACCATGAGGGTATTCCATTGGTTACACAAAAAATTAGCATTCATTTAAAAAGAAAATCAAAATGACAATTGTTCACAGAGCATTAAAACTCATATGTTGCCTTTAGATGGCCCCCTCTGCCTCTTGCAGCCCTCATAGTTGTATCCCTCCTCCATACCCTAACCCTCCCATTGTCTCCTGTGACCCCCAGTGGTGCACAAACGGTTTATGGACCCCCCCCCTCCCCATCCCTACCTGTGTGAGGTGTAGGTGAGTATGAGGGATGGGTGATGGCAGGCAGGTAAGTGGTAGGACGTGGAGGCAGGTAACAGGTGGTAGGCTGATACACAGACAGGTAAAACACACCTGTAGTGTATGTGTGTATATATATATATATATATATATATATATATATATATATATATATATATTGTTTTCAATATTATTTCATAACTCCACTAACTCTATAGATAAAAGATTTATAAAGTTTTCAAAGTGTCTGTGACTTCATTCATCAAATTATGATTTCCCCCCGCCCACCCCCCCCCCAAATGTTCTCACAAAAGAAATCCCAGATTAAAGCAAAGTCATATTGTGATTCTCAGTCTTAAAATTTCTACAACTGTTATTTCTAACTGAACTTATGAGTATTCTATGAAGTCATTGTTCATGTATCTAACAATACTACCCTTAGTGACACTGAAGTGAGATCAAACTAATGCTCATACTTCTCTTTTATCAGTAAAAAAATGGCTCCTTACCCTTTTTTACACAAGTGCACAACACCTCACAAGTGGTGCCAAATCCATTTCCCCCTTACCCATGAGGCAGGGGTCCGTACACCCCAGTATTACGTTATCAGGTTCCTTATCAAGTACTCATATTCACTCACACCCCTTACACAGCCAAAATAAGTCCCAGAGAAAAAAGTCAGACAGAAAAGGGGGAGGTTGATATTTGATGATCTCTGGCACTTGCATAAATAGGTTATGGCGGTTATGTTTTATGTGTGGGAGATTCTCACAAGTTCGGCTAAAATTTTATAAAAGGAAGCAAGTTTTGGTAGAATTTGGCTTTGCACATGATGTATTGTGTTAGAAGCATTGATTGTAGATTCATATGTTTACTATAATACATTTACACCTGAAATTTACTTTAATCTAGATATCTGGTCAACATTTATATCAGAGTGTCATGAGATTAAATCACAGATAAAGTATTGGCACAATTTGTGAGAACTAACCGTGTGTGTGTGGAGGGAGGTAAGGGAAGGGAGAGCTCCTTTAGCGGCTCCTATACACAACCATAGAAACAATGCCAATGACATGTGCCTTAGAAGCTAAAAGATGATGATTGGGAAATTGGCTTGTGTGGTCCCCTTGGGGTGGTGGATGGGGGTGTACTACCAGGGTAACTCAAGGTTACTTAGGACAGCCAAGGGTTCTTTAATGCATAAGTTTGGTGAATATTCTTGATTCTGAGGTGAAGGGAGTAAATTTTCAGGCAAGTGTCCTGAGAGTAGAGGCGTGGTGTTATTCTAAAATAAATACTTGTCAGACTTGAATCCTGAGAAAATAGTGAATTTGAAGGGAAAGTAGATCTTGGTAAGAATGGTAAAATTCTTCATGGATTTTCTTTGCTATTGTGAATTACCATTCAGTGGTCTTCAAAAGGTTAATAACCCTTTTAAGGACAATGCATCATAGCCATTGGCTGTAATGGACATGATGCAGTACGCGTATATAGCAGTCCTTAGGGGGTTAAAAGTTCCTGAGGCTGCCAAAGACCTTGAGATAGTTACCTAGTTGGTGTTCGTGTGTGTGTAACTAGTGTTGGCACCTCACACAAGGTGGCCACCAGATCAAGTAATAGGAACAAGGGGAAAGAAAGAAAAGGGGGGTGATATGGGGGGGGGGGTGGTTGTCGGCCCAAGGAAGCCTTGTAAGCTGTTTGGTTTGGTTGTCCTTATGTATTATGGCTGAATCATTTATTATTAAATGTCGTGGACTCCACCCTTATCTCCCAATACACAGTTGTATTTTATTGTTATTTTCTTAATATTTTGTTTAGAAATATATGGGCAGATTTATCTGATTCTTTGACTTTAGGATATGAATACGAAGAAACATATGAAAAATGTAAGGAATATGCACAAGGTGTGCATGCATAATTTAGCTATGAACTGTAACCAAAATATTTACTATATTCACAAAAAAATCAATTAGAAACCCTTGAAACTTGAAATCTAAAAAAATTCTCTAATTTTTTTTTTTAAGTTAAAAAGGAAATTGCAGGGTGGAACCTATTTTACTATTTTATAGGGTCGGTAGGAGGACTGGAAACTAACTTTTATATGTCCTATCAGCAATGAGTGTCTTTTATTCGGTACCCCTCCCAGACTCAGTGACTTCGCCCTCACGACTCAGACTTACTCGCCCCCCACTCCCCACCCCCACGCCGCCACCCCCCCCCCGCCCCACCTTAGTTTGCTGACTGAGGTTGGCTTATGTTCTCACAGGGGTGCTCAGCTGGACAGGTCTTTATTTGATAATAGGGCAGGGTAGTGTGTGGTTTGAGTGTTGTATGAGTGTTGTACTTGTACTGGTGTCGTGAGGGGCTCTGGTGGTCTGTAAGACAATAGGGACGCAGCCTGCTGCCCACAGAACGCTGCCACCAGCGTCTCTCTGACCTCTTTACGATCAAAGCACGAGAAACTCAAGACGCAGGGTCGGGTTGTCGTCTGCTCTTATTGCAAGCGTCGACTTTCACCTCGACCCCCGTGGCTGTTCATAACCTCAGACATTTCTTAGCTCCTTGAAGGCCGCTTGATGCCTCCAGGTCCATGTTCCTTTGTTGTCATGATGCACCAAAGCAGCGCTAGCCGAGTTTTCAGTTTTCATTGACTATTGACTTTGTGTTTGACAATGTGAATTGACTTTGTGAATGGAATATGATTTTTGATTTTCATTTCATTTTTGTTTTGTTTTGTTCATTCTTTATTGACTTTGAGAATGGTATTTGATTTTTGATTTCCATTTCATTTTTAAATAATAGTTTTTCATTCTTCATTGAGTTTGCAATTTGAGTTTTCTTTTTTTCATTGTATTTTCATTTTGTTTTTCATTTCTAAATTTTGGCCCTCCTGGGCCACTGTACATCACACCCTTCAGGAATCATTTGAATAGGGCAGCATAATGATTGAATGCAGGGCCGGGGAGTTACTCATTCATCAGTTAAACCTTTAAGGTATGTTAACACATTAACGTATTCATTCATCATCTCAATCCTATGGGGTTGATACATACCCAGGAGGCATGGTATGATGCTCCAATGAAGTGCTTGGAAGCTGCTTGGGAGCAGAATAGCCAGCACTAAGTAGGTGCATCTGACGTCATATCTATTGGCTACAAACAGATCTGGAACTGCTTTTGGCGACATCCACCGATAAGAATTGATAAGATGGGGCCAGCATGTCCCTGAAAGTTGATGTTAACCAGGGACAAGGTACTCATCATGACATGTCTTATCAGTGGTCTTGAATCAACCAGCGAAATTCAAAATGGCGGATCCACTGGGCATCCATACTGAGTCCTATTGGCATGATTCCATCTTGCAAAGGCAGCCATTAAAGCGTATGCAGCACCAACTTTTCCACCACTCCTATATTGGTGCCATTGCGTCCCTTCCCTCCATGCCGCCAACCCTTTCTCTGTAACCCTGACGTTAATTCAGAACCGAACAAATAAAAACAGACCAAGAGCGAAATACCAGAGACACTGCTCTGCTGATTTTGTAGCCGACTTCTGATGGAGGCGCTCCTTTCACACTCTCCCCACATTGACTAAGTACACTTTTTACATGAAGTCTTACGCTGATATCTGTGTGGAGATTGAACCGCTAGGTTAGGCGGCCCAGTGCCGCCAGGCGGCGTCTCGGAGCGCCGCCTGGTGGGTTTTTTTTTAAAGTCGATCAGAGTGGGGACGAATGTCGGCTGCTCTGTAATTTGGCGCCAAAACAAACGGCGCGCACACAACATTACGGCGTCCGTCTGGCAGGGCAAGGGTGTCCCTAGATCCCACAGATCCCCCTATTTCAAGGCTTCAAGGTTCTCTCTTGGTGGGTGGGGGTGGGGGAAGGGTTGGAAACTGGTTGAGGGGGGGGGAGATTCGGTAGGTCGGTGTAGATTCAGTGTATGCACGGCAACTTTGGCTGAATTTCCTAGATCTCTGTTATTTTCGGTATCAAATCCCATAGAAAATATTCACACAGTGAATGGGGAGTCGCTGCTAAAAGGATTGGATCGAATATGCCGGTACACCAAAAATAAGATTATCAAAAGTTCTATTTCAATATTTCTAGTGCCTGATACTGGTCTATATGGCTTAAAAGGTAGTAGTATTGAATCACAGTTATGGCTATATAATATTGTAAAACCCCATATTATCCGTGGGTAATAGACAATTTCATATGCTTGCTAAAACCTTCTCTTCTTGACGTCAGGGTACAGCTTGAACGCGGGGTTTTCTGTAGACTAGCATAAAGATTGGGAACATTTCCAGGTCTTGAGTGTGATTTAAAGCATTCTCTAAGAGTCGGGATGCGGTTCCAGGTTCGGCTTACAGTACCTAGTAGGGGTATCAAATCACGGGTGCAATGACCGCTTCTACATGATAGTAGTATAGTGAAGTGTGGGTTTACTTATGGCTAGATGGGTCGTCGCAGTCTGTATGGGTTCGCTGATGAGTTAATTTTGAGCAGTTTAAAAACAAACCTGATGTAATTCCAGCTGTCTTAGTACGAACACTCTCTAAGGCGCGCCTTATACACAGGGTGTTACCATAGTACAAATCTATAAGATGAGAGAGGGGATGAGCCCCGAATGAGACCTTTGGGTGCTAGTGCATCACAGCGGGGTTAGGATGGGTTAGAGCCCTCCGAGGTAAAGACCGGGTCGGTCTGCTACTACCAGCGGCCTGCTAATGTCGGTTCGTGATCCGGTCACTATTTGTGGTCGGTCAGGGGACCGCCATTTTACCAAGCATCATCATTTGCTGCTAGTAAACAAATCGAGCAGCAAACGGCGCTCTGCCCTCACCCCCCCCCCCTCCTACGTCCCCGCGTCAATCAGTCCCCGCCAGGGCAGCGCGCGGCGCTGTTGGCAAAGTCCCGGTTTGCGCGCGCAGGCAGAGACGCCGGCGGAAGCAGCCCTGTCATTAGCCGTGACGTCACACAGCGTCACGTGACTCACGGCGCGGCAGAAAAGGCCAATTACGGCGCGGAAAATCGATCGCGCCGAGACATCGATAAAAGCGCACACGGCGGAGTGGGCTGAGGGAGTGGGTGTGTGAGGGGGAGGAGGCGTGTCCCCAGCGCTCCCTTTCACTCCATGCCTCTTGCTGCACCCACCCCCCCCACACACACACACACACACGTCCCGGAGTCACCCTGGAAGCCACAGAAAGGACTCCAGGGCGTGGCAGGCTCCTACAGCAGCTAGGACGCCCCCTGCTGGCAAAACTAGATGTATGGTTTACCCATTAAGGACTGCGGCCGAAAACCTCATGTTTTCCTTTCACTATAGTATAATAATGATGCACTAATATACAGTGGTGGCGAGTAACCAGATGCATGAATGCAGACCTGGTGCGTTACTCACCATGGCTGCATTCATGTATCATAACGACAGGGAGGAAAAGTACTGTATAAATGGTTAAACCTTTAAGGGCCGCTGATGCAGGAGTGCATCATGCCCATTAGTCGTTATGATGTATCAATTAATGGAGTGAGTTTGAAATGCAGCACTGGCGAGTTACTCGCCAGGGCTACATTCATGCATCGTGACGACCAATGGACATAATGCATTAATGCTTCAGTGACCCTTAAATGGTTACGGGGTCGAGGGCAAGTCATAGAGAGCCTGGGACCATGGCAATGGTTGGTATGGGTGTGGGTGTGGGGGCGGGTCGGTTCCAGGGACGGGATCCAAAACTAGATCGATGTTAATGGGGGCTGGGGAGGTGGTCTTCCAGTGGACCATCACCTCTCGGTGTGGAACTCTCGTGTACTGGAGGAGGCAATACAGAGCATTAGCCCTTGAAGATCAAGTTCATGGGCGGATCCGAAGCCCCCCTCCCCTACCTGCACCCCATGAAAATTGGGCATTGGTATGAGTATTTCTCATAGTTTACGTTCCCGAGTCATGATACACCATTGCAGTGATAGCAAGTCTACACCTTAGCTTTGGTGCATCATCCTGACTCTCAAAAAGTGCCTCAAGGCTCTAGGAACCGACGAGTTACTCACCAGGGATGTATAGATCTGTGAGAACTATAGTGGGGGCTGTTAAGGATTTTTTTTTTTTTAAGGAACAATTTAACTTTATTTGGCATTTTTTTTTAGGTATGAGATGGTTACATAAATTCTCTTCGACATTCTGTCGGGTTGGTCCATTCATTTACATGTTCTATTAATGGTGTATCACAGTCGTTACAAAGTGTATTTACGTAAGTACATTGATGTAAGTATATATTTTATCACAACATAAGAGATTGTACAATTTAATTTACTCGAAAAGTCAAACACCTCTGGATTTTATACATTTGTACTGTGCCAAATAAGTTAGGAGGACACTTCAGTGGAACTGATGTTATGAGTCCCCCTTGTTAGTATTTTAGATAAAATATAATCAAAATTGATTAGTAATTAATCCAACTATAACATGTGATTTGGAGATAATCGGAGACTTCTATTTGAAGATTTTAGAAGTTATAAACTAGTACCATTAGTTTTTTGTACACTATATAGTGAATGTACATGTACAGTCAGAGGGTGGACCATAAATACTGAAATCCCTGAATCTTTTTCAGAATTACTTGCACCATCTTTTACATACTGGTCAATGAAATGACACATAGATATAATCAGTTGGTCATAGAAGATTTACAGTAGATTGTTAATATAATGTAAAAGACGATGGTCAGGGTTTATAGCAGATGGTACATGGAATAAAAGCATTCATTTAACAACACAAGATCATATGTTTTAAGGGCAGTTTCACAAGTCTACCACTAAGTATATAGACGATGGTCAGGGTTTATAGCAGATGCAATAATAAGGTACATGGAATAAAAGCATTCATTTAACAACACGAGATCATATGTTTTAAGGGCAGCTTCACAAGTCTACCCCTAAGTATATAGGTTTCTTACATTTACCGGTATAGTTTTGAACATGGACAGTTTGCTTTTACATTTGAAATCTTTCAAAATTTCAATTTCTTTTAAAGTTATATCCATTTCATTCCATAGTTGTGCTGTTAGAACTTCAATCGATCTCTCGTAAGCAGCTGTGTTTATGATATTATATTTTAATACAGGATATTGTTGTAGTCTAGTGTTTCTCGTAGGTGGTTTACAAAATTCTTTTATCTTCGTTCTTTTGAAAGCTAAGATTCTTAAATGATGTAGTCTTCTGTTTACAATATAGGGAAGACAAGCTTCTTGATGTATAAAATCAGTTGATGATAATACAGGCAATTTTAAGCAGTACTTTAAACATCTGTTTTGTATGGTTTGAATCCAGTTCAGGACAGTATCATTTGATTTATGGTATAATACATCTGCGTAATCAATTACCAGTATAATATAGGATTTATAGATTTGTAGCATGTATTTAGTGGGCACATAAGATTTTATTCTGTATAATAGATAAGACTTAAAAGATATGGACTTAATCATCTGCTGGACAAAACTCTGAAATTTGGCATATATTGGCTCATAGATACCTATGAACTCTATATTGAAAGAGTAGATCAATACCTTAATTTTAAGGTATCATATGACCTTTTCTGTTGATAAATAAGGATTTTAGAGTAAAATGTTGAAAAACTATGTATGCCTATTTGGTGGCCATCTTGGATTTATGGGGGTTCAGATAACAGTTTTTATCAATTCTACTTCTAGATGAAAAGAGGTAATCAATACCTTTATTTTTAAGGTATGACATGACCAGTTCTGCTCATTAATAAGGATTTTAGATTAAAAAGATGAAAATTGATGCCCAATTGACAGCCATCTTGGATTTTTGGGGGTTCGGATGCAAATCCATTGTCATCTAGAATAAATGAGGGATTCAATACCATCATTTTGAGGTATTGCATGACCAATTATCTTCAGTAATAAGGATTTTAGAGAAATAGGTTTCATCTAAATGATTATCTCAACAATCATGCACATTTGTTTTGGTTTTTTTGGTTCACGTTTCTTCTTTGGATCCCAAAGCAAGGATATAAACCTCCTTGTCCAAAGGCCAAAGTGACATAGGCCATAGACCATCTCACTTCAATCCCTTCTACATTGTGTGTTAACCATCGCCTCTCTTGAAAACGTAGGATATTTCACAAATATATCCTGTCCGGGTATTGGACAGTTTTTATAAATTTTCCCATGATTGTGTTTTTGTGAACGACTTTGTTTTCATTCAAGCCACAAGTTACTTTATTTTGTGATCTACATTATAAATATTGAGAGAAATAGAACATATACAGATACTTCTGTATTCTCTGTCTGTCTGTCTGTCCATGTATCTCTCTGTCTCTCTCTCCTCTCTGTCTCTGTCTCACTGTCTCTGTCTCTCTCTCTGTCTTTCTCTCTCCCTGCCTGTCTGCCTGCCTGTCTGTCTCTGTCTGTCTCGGTCTGTCCGTCTCTGTCTGTCTGTCTCTGTATGCCTCTGTCTGTCTGTCTCTCTCTCCTAAAAATCTCTTCCCTCACCCACAGCTCCCATGGCCCCCTCCCTCACCCCCTCACAAACTAATCCACCCCCTCCCCTCACAGTCCGTCCCTCATGTCCTCCAGGTTCCACCAGGTCAGCTATAAGAAGCTGGTTGCCATGGTAAAAGGAGACCAGCGGCCACGCCCACCCCTAGCAACCAGCGGCACCGACGTGCACTCCATCTAGCGGCCTGGGGAGGCGGCACTCTGCTGTCGTCCTCCTTCAGGCTTCTTCCGTCTCTCCATCATCTGTAGGCAGCATTAGTGATGACCTTGGGGTCGGCCTTGACGCAGCAAAAGTCAAGACTCCTCCTCGTTCTTCTTCTTCCTCTCCTCCTCCTTCTCCTCCTACCCACATCTTCGTCTTCTCCATCTCTCTCAGGTAGCGTACGTCTTACCCGCTTCTGACGCGCGTCTACTTCACATTAACCCTTTTATGTAACTGTTCTCTGTTTTTATGTTTATGCCTTTTGTTGCTTTCCTGTTTGTGTTGAGGAATTATTGACAAAATTCCACAATTTGTATTTCATCAAATTTCTCTGTCCCCTCCCTTATAACGTATCTGCCATAGATGGAGCCTGATGTAATGTTCCTATTGGTTGTCATGATGTATGAATGTAGGCCTACTAAAGAAATGGTTATGGACCACTCAATTTGACATGGTACCATAAAATCGACATGTGACATGGGCTTTAGCTACATGAGGTGAAAAAATAGTGACATGACATGGGTCCTTTTAGAGCATTTCTTAAAATCGAGATCTGACATGGGGGCCCCTATTCAGACCCCCCAAGCAGTAACTCATGATACAATGGCATATTGTACATGTAGGAGGAGCAGGGGCGTAGAAAAAAAAGGAGGGGGGAGGCGGTTGGGCTTGAGTATGTCAGCCCCCCCCCCCACTAAAACTTTGCATCTCAAAATAGATTTATATGGTGATGGGATAGGGAAAAAGGGGCCTGAGCCTAAAATCAGATCCAAAAATTACTTATCTATACAAATTCTATATGCAGATGAAGAGGTGTTATCGCGCTTTAGCCGACAATACAAGGTGGTCGCGGTGGGACCCCCTCAATGAAGATTTGCTTCCTACGCCTCTGAGGAGTATCTCTATTTCAAAATGGAATGTGAAGATACATGTATATGTTCATTTACACCTACTTCATCGATCTTATAAATCCTATTTCAATCAAGGTTTCTTAAACAAGATAGTTTGAAAATCAATACTTGTCAAAACGAAAAAGGGTTCACGAGAATTGGTCTGAGTGAACCTTTACATTTATCTCGTTGTTTGGGTAGGATATGGTCCAAATTTGATTCATTCAGCAAAAAATAATGATCTGATGATGGTTATCTGGCCATTTAAGGTGTTACAGTTGGCCATGAAATACAGAGTTGGGTTATTGCATGGAGGTGTGAAATACGGGGTTCCGTGGTTAAACCTGTGGAGCCTCAGTATTCAAATTGAGATAAGGCTTGGTCTTTTTATTAAAAGATTTCATGAAGAGAGTGAAAAGTTGTAATTCTCACTAAGATTCACTCTTCATTCGAAACTAGGAATATATACCTGAGAACACTCCTTTCAAAAATTATTTGATTCATGAAATACACTTAAGATATTTTCCAGAGGTATCCAAGGATCTTCTTGGGCCCAAACAAAAATTTGGTTCCCATACTTCTGATTGCAGACCTTAAAGGAGGAAAGGGTTAAGGTATTTCACATCACATTGTCCTGAAAGGGTTAAACTTCTCCATTACACTAGGTAGTGAAGGTGATTAAACATACAGGAGCACATAGACACGTTATGATACATGTCCAAGTACGTAATGGCCGTCCCTTTGTGGTAGTTTTCAATGCCAATTGTTTGTGGTTCACAATCCCTCCATGCATCAACTGCAGGATCGAATTTCAAACTTTTACAATGTGAGCGAGAAATATGGGCCCACCTCGAGTCGAGTAGTGTCTTCAAAACTATGATTTCATTCAGAGATAGCTATATGACAAAGGCAAACAATGGGAATTTGAAAAAAAAAAGAAACATATAAATTAAAGAAAATGTAAAAAAAAACTAAAAAGAAAACGAACAATGTAATAAATATGATGAAAAATAGGAAAGAGAAAGGTTTAAAAAAGAAAGATATGAAAATAAAAGTTGAACAGTGACACATATTGTGTGGCAACAATTTCATCTCATGCTCTGTGCCCCCCTTACCCCTCCCCCAATCACCCCAACCCCTTATTCATCCCCCCCCCCCTGCACAACAGGTTTATGAGGTATTCATGTGCTGCTGCAGTGGGAGTGGATCCTGTCATATCAGTGCCCCACCATTGTTACCTTGGTTACCACCCCATCCTTCAACTTGTACCTATGTTAGGCTATACAACACACAGCCATTAAACCCTTTACGGACCGCTCATGCAGGAGTGCATCATGGCCATTGGTCAGCATGATGCACCGATGAAGTCCTTTGGAAGTGTACCAAACCAAGTGAGTCAGCATGATGCATGAATACAGCTTCCTCACAAGGGCTGCATTCATGCATCATGACGAGACGAGGGCATGATGCATTAATAGCGTATGAAACATTTAAAGGGTTAGTTCGTCTTCCCCCCGACAGGTGGGGGACGGTAGAGTTACATAAACGTCTTGTCCTTTCCCACACTGTCCATCATTTTTACTGTAAATGTCAGCTCTGGGGGATAAGATTCATTCTCACAACATGGTGAAAAAATCTGATGCAAAGCTAAAAGCTGCATAGTAAATCAGTAAGGCATCATGCCCAGTGGTCCCCTTGAAACAAATTCACGTGAATTCACCAGTAAAATCACGTGTTGAACTGGTGTCGTTCCCGTGAATTCCCGTGAATTTTACACGTGAATTCACGGGATTCTGTGAGCAGAAATTCACGTGATATCACGGGATCACGTGAAATGACAGTAAATTCACGTGATATCACGGGAATATTGAAAATACTTTTGCAAATAACCCCCACTTCTAACCTCAATTTGAAATTTGAAATCGATAGTTTGTATTCCTATGATGAGACTTTCCTCATTGTATTTGTCTTTGATGTAGATCTAGCCTTGAAATGCTATCATTTCGATTGATAGATTCTGAGCAATATAGAGATTCACACAAAACTAGACACATTGACTTATATTTTGATTTGAGCCTTTATTTGGGTAATAAATACATCTAGAATGGGGGCAATAAATGGGGAAGGTGGATGGCGCCCATAGGCTAAAAGTAGCTAAATTTTCGCCAGATGTTTGTAATTACTTTCTCTTTCTAATAGTACAAAGAAAGCAGTCTTATAAACTAGCATAGGGTCCCATGCTAGTTTATGAGATATTTATCTATGAATCTACCATAGGGTTATACAGTGTTTTGCCATAATTTGCATGGAATCTCATTAAAGAGTAGCTAATTTTTTGGCTTACTTTCTGTACCCAGAAAATATATTACCATCATGTGGTCCCATGCACTTTTGAATTGTTTTTCCACATTGAAAATCTCCTGAAAATAATAGAATTACATCATGCAGGCTAAATACTGCTCATAAACCCCCACACAGCCAGCTGGCTTTGTGGCCTAACTAGTTAGTGTGCCTGGTGTAGACACAGAAGATTGAGAGTTCACCTCAGCTTCATGGGCCTGCTATGATTTTGTATAGTCATTCACTAGCCATAGAGAAGTACACATGTGCAGAAACCTGCACAGAGAACATGATTGGCATTAGAGCCATCTACCTTAAAAAAGCCAGCATCAGCATATTGAATAGAGTAAGCTCCACCGCAATGAAAATATTCAGGTTTTTCATCACACATATAGTCTCGAACAGGTAAACAGGATTGGTGCCTAGCCCGTGCTAGATTTATTTCCTAATTTTGCCACAAGGGAGCACAAGGGAGCACAAAGGAGCAAAAGAAAATCAAGGAACCCATTTGTGGGAAAGTTCCATGGTTTACTATGGTGAAGGCAGAAAGAACATACCATTCTTACACCAGAAGTTATAATGAAATAAATGGATGTATTTCAAGGCCAAATAGAGCTAGAACATATTGAGATTGGGGATATGGTTATAAATACTCATGGGTTCATATCTAGCAAGCTATTTCTCTCAAACTATCAGGAGTATTTTCTTATGCAATATAACACTGAAAGGTGTGATCTCAATTTGATAATTGATTTTTAACATGGAAAACCATTTACCCTTACATCTACACTGCTATTACTACCATACATTCTTACATAGAGGATTTGAAGTTCTAGTCTTGGCCACCAGGGGACAGGAACATAGCATAAAATGCCTTTGCAATATTATAATGTAATACACCATGTATATGGCATGTCTTATATGCAAGAATTGCCCTTTGGTGCATCTTCTAGATGCAGCAAAACTGGGAGTACATTTTCTCTCTGGGAGTAAATTTTCCCCCAAAGTCTCTGCAATATTCCCCCATCCACATTCAGTGGTAAAGGTGGGTGAAGGAAGCACTGGGATGGCTATTGGTTCTTGAATTTTGAAGATCCATTGATTAGAATAAAATATACAACATTTACATATCCTTTTATCATATTAGAAAGGTCTGGGTGTGCCTTAAATGTGGGGTGCACCTTATAGACAGGGTATTGTAACTACATTTTCTTTTGTTTAGAATTCAAGACTGCATGTCTGAATCTTTTTATTCAAATCTACCAAAAAAGGCATGATGAATTCAGGAATCAACAATGCAAGCCTCTCAAAGTTTGGTTTCCCTAAATAGCCATACTTAATGTATCTTATTTCTGACAGAACATCTATGACAGCAATAAAAATATCATATGGGTGGCACCACTGTGCTGTTTTTCAGCCAGCCCTCTTCTCTGGAGTACCTCTCTTAATATGTGCTATCTAGCAGATTTCATCAAGCTCCTGTGTTGCAATTGACTACCTGCATAAAGAAAACAAAAGTACATGCTCATGAGTTAAAGTGAATGTGTGGGTAGTAGTTATTTCAAGTGGAACATGAATATGGGGCATAGGAAAAGGGGCACCAGCCTCAATTATAAAGGAAGTTTATCTGGGCCCCTCAAAATTTGCAAAGTATTCAAAATAAATTTAAATTAAACAAAAATTACTTTTCTACACAAATTCAAATGACCAATGCATGAGACCACTGATAAAAATTCCACTTATCTTAAAACAAGTCATCTAAATAATATTTTTGGGAAAGTTTTAGTTTAAATCAGTTTTATTATGGAATGATAACAAATTAATCTACTACATGAATATCAATTTGTAAATTGGGTAGAATGACTTCTATATAATAAGCCTCATTAGTGTATTACAAATTATTGGATAATAGATTGTTTTTGTGTGTCTTTGATACTAACAGTGAACGACAGCATTTGCTTTTCATATTGATTTTCATCCATATGTCGTTGCCTCAGTGCAACAAGGTTGTATCTGCATATTTCAAGTTTTGCAGGAGAGGGAAAAGAGGGGTTGCAATCTGTCTATATTTCAGACATACACATTCTATGATAGTATAGCTTAATAACAGGGTTAGTAAAAACCGTTTGATAGAGAGGGGGTTTGTCCCAGAAACATCAATTGGATGATGAAAAAATGTTGACAAACATTAAAAAACGTTTTATGGTAGCCAAATTAAAAAAAAAGAAAATCGAAATGTTCCCAAAATATTTGTATAGATGTGTAGAGGCAAGGAGAAAGGGTGCTCCATGCTAGAAGTCAACTTTAAAATTCAGATCACTAGCTTTACAGGGATATATTGCATGAGAAGATACTCCTGTTAGTTTTGGAGGAATGGCTTGCTAAATATGGGTAGGTATGACCATTTTGTGAATGTCAATAAGCCATAAGTCCCATTGGTCATGAGATACATCTGTAATTAGCATAATTTATGCTAATTAGCTAAATAAGCATAAATTTTCATTCTTTTGCCCATAACTTTCGATGTAGAAATGGTATTTTCATTCTGTTTACACCATAGTGGACCTTATGAAATGTTCCTTCAAATGGGATCATCGATTTTCTTATTTAGAATGAAAATAATGTTTCCATGGCAACAGAAATCAACAAAAATGCCTATTTTGGCCCAAAAACATTCTTTTTAATGCCAAATATGGACCCTTTCCCCCCAAAATAGAATGTTTTATAAAAAATCATTGGATTGTCCATAAAAAAAAAGTAGCCTATAGCAGTTTTAGGCATATTTTTCCTATTCTAGCCCATAGTAGTGCCCCCTGGTGGCTAAAACAGGTACTAAATCCTGCAGGAACCCTCATTTCTGCTTGCTGGCTCACAGATGTTCTTACATTCCCTGGCATAAAATAGAACCCAAGATCTCTTGATATAGAGTCAAATGTGTTATCACTTGGACTATATGTTGATACTTCATTCATTACAAAGATATGCTTATAATCTAAGTGCTCAGGAAGTTATGAAAAAATCTGTCAACTTTTGGATATGAATATGGGGAATAATGTGACAAATTACTGCATAATCCTATATAATATTAAAGGTTCTGTATCTCAAAAATATGAATGGGTCCCCCACCGGCAGTAAGCTACAAGCCTATCCATTCCTCCAGCACTAGCTGACCCCTCCTTCTGCCCATAGTCCAAGGGAAATGAATCTGTTTACATGTGTTAAGTATGGACTATAGGTTGCAGTTATTATATGTACAAGTGACAAGTAATCAGGGATGGACTATAGTTTGGCATCATATAAATTTTGATGGCCATGCATCAAATGCATCAACTCACCAACCTGAACCACTACATCCCAACTCACCAACCATTACATCCCTTGAAGGACCACTAATGCATTAATGCATCATGCCCATAGGTCATCATGATGCTACATTCATGCATCATGACGACCATATGAGTTGATACACACACTGCAAAAGGGTCGACATAATGCTCCAATTAAGTGTTGGAGAGCATGCAGACTGTAATCCCACCTTACCAACCACTAAAATATAGAACCAGCCTGTACATAGCAGTGTGCGATGCCTATCCCGGTACTGCTGACTGTCCAGGATCACCTTGTGCTAAAACTCTAACCCACATTAACAATTACTAAAATAAACATGTATACATATAAACCCAGCCTGTAAAATAGTGTGTGACACCTACCAATGACTATCCAGGATCGCCTTGTGTTAAATACCTAAAACCCAAAACCACCAATCACTCTGTATGTACCTGAAGTGACCTGGGATGTGTAAAAATAGACACCAGTAAACAGAACAACGGCTGTGTAGATATTACCAGTCTGCAACATGTGTATTTGTAGCAGTAACTGCTCCAAATATAACAATACTATGTGACTGGGCTCCTAATATGGGAATGACTTGCTTGTTTTTCATTCTAAGACTCCAATTAACCAATGCCATGTCACTTTGTACTCCTAATATGCACTTCATACATTGGTGCATCATGATGTCCAATGGACATGACGCATTAATGCATCAGAGGCCCTTGAAGGGTTAAGAGGTGTGTGCAGCCCTACTGTGGTGGAGGGGGTATGAGAGCTGTCAAAGTCGTGACCATTAGGGTGGGTTACAGTTAGGCCTCTGTGATGTCACAGGGTGGTTAGCTGCAGGCAGACATTGGCAACACATGGTTAGGTGACTACACCATGAGTAGAAGCTCCTCAATATATTAGAATATATTAGATAGGATATTGTTAGATGACTATATGGAATGCTCCTATGATTGGTATGTAAGTTACATGATTTAACAACAAGAGATTAAGATCTAATTGCAATGTGTGTATAGTTTTCAGGTAAGTGCATCCTAGTCATCTTACCCAAAGGTCAACTTAATGCATTGGTTTGTTTGCCCAAAAAGACCCATAAATATTAACAATCAGTAACTGTAACACATCCTATGAAGGGCCAAGTGGGGGGGAGGGCAGGTCCTCTGTGTGTGTCTCAGTGCTATGGTCACATGACCAGTTCTGAAGGCCAGGTGTACGAGTCAAGCTGACCTGTTCACAGTTTGTTAGATGTGCTTGATACTACGGATAGCATTATTACATAGCTGTAATGGTTAAAGGCTATGGGCCACAAAAACCAAAAAAAAATCTAGGACTTTGCCAAGCATGTTGTAGAAATTCATTGTTTCTCCATACTATCAACCATTCAGTGAACATGGTCACTGAAAAGCAATTATTCTTTGCTGGGTTTTCACTGGTGGGTGTTAGAAATGTTCATTTCCTGCTTGGGATATCAGAAAAAATCATTGGCAAATATGTGCATACATGTCAAATAACAATTTCAGAGAACCTTTGAAAATTTTGAAAAAATCATATGGAGTAGAACGTGTTGTCCTCTTGAACCACTTAGTAGGATGTTGCCTCCAGGTCTTCATTGGTCCAACTTCATGCACCTATAAAGACAAATGGTATATCCATTACTCACTAGGTTATGCCAAACCAAACAAAAGGAGGTAGGTGTGGACATAGAGGGAGCTGGGTGTGGACATAGAGGGAGGTGAGAGTGGACACAGGGGGAGGTGGGTGTGGACACTGAGGGAGGTGGTTGTGGACATAATGGGGATGTGTAGGAAGATAGAGGGAGGTGGGTGTGGACACGGAGGGAGGTGGGTGTGGATAGAGAGGGATTTGGATGTGGACATAGAGGGATTTGGGTAGACCCAAAGGGAGGGCGGGTGTGGACATAGAGGGAGGTGGGTGTGGACCCAGAGGGAGGTAGGTGTAAACACAGAGGGAGGTGGGTGTGAACAAAGAGGGAATTGAGTGTTGACATAGAGGGAGGTGGGTGTGTATAATGAGGGAGGTGGCCATGGACATAGGGGAGGTGGGTGTGAACACAGAGGGAGGTGGGTGTGGACAAAGAGGCAAATGGATGTGGACATAGAGGGAGATGAGAGTGGACACAAAGGGATGTGAGTGTGAACACAGAGGGATGTGAGGTTGGGCATAGAGGGAGGTGGGAGTGGAGAAAGAGTGAGGTGGTGTGGACACAGAGGGAGGTGGTGTGGACACAGAGGGAGGTGGGTGTGGAAATGGAGGGAGGTGGGTGTGGACATAGAGTGAGTAATAGATGTTTAAAGCCATTTCGACAGCTAAGGTAATATTCATGGCGAGAACTACATTACATAATTTCACAGAGGAATGTGTCAATGCCCGCGCATATGTGCACCACACACATCCGAGGGGATAGAAAAGAGGAGAAATAGACCCTTTTAAGTGGGCTAGGGAAGCCCATGGGTGTGGACATAGAGGTGAGTGGGTGTGGACTAAAAAGTAAGTGGGTGTGGACAAAGAGGTAAGTGGGTGTGGACATAGAGGGAGGTGGGTGTGGACACAGAGGGAAATGGATGTGGACATAGAGGGAGGGGAGAGTGGAAAAGAGGGCAGTGGGTGTGGACAGAGAGGGAGGTGTATGTGAACATAGAGGGAGATGAGAGTGGACACAAAGGGATGTGAGTGTGGACATAGAGGGAGGCGGATGTGAACAAAGCGTGAGCTGGGTGTTGACATAGAGGGAATTGGATGTGGATATAGAGGGAGGGGAGAGTGGACAAAGAGGGCAGTGGGTGTGGATAGAGAGGGAAATGGATGTGGACATAGAGGGAGATGAGAGTGGACACAAAGGGATGTGTGAACACAGAGGGATGTGAGTGTGGGCATAGAGGGAGGTAAGAGTGGACACAGATGGAGTGTGGACATAGAGGGAGGTAGGGGTGTGGACACAGAAGGAGGTGGGTGTGGACATAGAGGGAGGTAAGTGTTGACATAGAGGGAGTTTGGTGTGTACAAAGAGTGAGGTGTGTGTGAACAAAGAGGTCAGTGGTTGTGGACAAAGAGGTAAGTGAGTGTGGACAAAGAGGTAAGTGGGTGTGGACATAGAAGGAGGTGGGTGTGGACATAGAGGGAGGTGGGTGTGAACATAGAGGGAGGTGGGTCTGAACATAGAGGGACATGAGAGTGGACACAGAGGGAGGTGGGTGTGGACACAGAGAGCTTTGGGTGTGGACATAGTGGGGATGGGTAGGAAGATAGAGGGAGGGCAGGTGTGGACACAGAGGGAGATGGGTGTGGATACAGAGGAAGGTGGGTGTAGACACAGAGGAAAATGGGTGTGGACATAGAGGGAGGTGGGTGTGGACACAGAAGGAGGTGGGTAGAGTGGCCCACAAGGGTCAAATTGAAGTTGGAGCAAAGAGTTGACTTTCACAAAAAAAAAGTTGAAGTCCAAGCAAAATCAATGTTCAAAGTCAATTTCATTTCATTGCTGTCAAGCTGTCAAGGTGTCAACTCATGAATGCAAACCCACTTGTGACAGGTATCTTTTAGCATTGCATGGTGCACTCTTTCTATATGAACAAAGTTTATACCAGCAACTACTGGGTAGCAATTGGTTCCCTCACACAATAACTGATGGTTCCATACCAAGTAGCTGCTGGTTCCAGCATCCCATAACTGGTGGTTCCCACCCACTGTAACTGGTGTTTCCACACCAATCAGCTACTGATACTTGATCCCATACCAAGTAGCTGCTGGTTCCCACACCCAGCACTTGGTAGTCCCATACACAGTAGTTGCTGTTTCCTGTACCCAGTACATGCTGGTTCCCACATACAGTAGCTACTGCTTCCCACATCAGGTAGCTGCTGGTTCCCATATAAACTGGTTCCTAACCCAAGTAGTTGCTGGATCCCACACCCTTGCTGGTTCTTGTACCCAATACCTGCTGGCTTTCACATAGAGTAACTGGTAGTGGTTCCCACATCCATTAGGTGCTGGTTCCTGCACTCACTACCTGCTGGTTCCCAAATAGAGTGCCTGCTGGTTCCCACATCAGGTAGCTGCTAGTTCTGAAAACAGTAGCTGTTGGTTCCCATACAGTAGCTACTTGTTCCCATATCCAGTAGCTGCTGGTTCCGATATAGAGTAGCTACCGGTTCCCATACCTAGTAGCAAAAGAGTGATCTGGATAAATTCTGGATGAAAAAGGTCATATAAGTCAAAAATGGGCAAATTGGGAAAGTTGCATGAAACTAGGTCATAAGCAGTCAAGATAGTTAAAATTTGTCGAAATAGGTCAAATTGGTTCCAAGTAGGTAAAATTGAATGAAATTAGGTCGGACTAGGAATAATTATGTCAAATTGGTTGAAAATGGGTCAATCAGGTCAAATTCTATCAAATTAGGTCAACGGTGGTAAGAATAGATCACATTGGTCAAAATTAGGTCCAGTAGGTCAAAGTAGGCTAAGGTAGGTCAAATATGGCGAAAGTAAGTCAATTTGGTTAAAGGTGGGTCAAGGAGGTTAAATCAGGTCAAATATGTGGGCAGATGAGGGGAAAGGGCCCTCCCTGTGGGATTTTTAGTACTGTGTTTGGCCATTGGGGGAGCTACAACAACCATAAATGTGAAAAATAGGCAAAAAATTACTGTTATGTACTTTTTTAGATAGAAAAAGATGGTTTTCTCAAAAATGTTCTATTTTCTGGCACTTCCTGTCTATTTGGAATGTAAATAGAACGTTTTGAATCCATAAAGAGGCTAAAATAGGGGTTCTCAGGTAAATGTGTTACCATGGCAACCAAAATAAATGTTCCAAATAGAAAAAAATAATGTCAATTGATAGAATGATCCATCATGATTCATATGCTGAAAAAAGCATATAGATACCATTTCTAGATCCAAAACTGTGCCTAAAAGTATGAACAAGTTTTGTCATTTTTGATTGATTATTTAAATCATTATGCTAATTAGATGTCAAATTCAATGCAAACAATGAATAATACAGCCTATTGCCTATATTGATACAGTTATGTCATGCCATTTTTGTGAAGCAATATCTCCAAGACCAAAAGGGCTATCTGCAAGGGTGATACCTCATTTTAAAGCTGATAACTTCAATTTTGAATGTCACATTTCACCTCGGAGGACCCTTTCCCCTCATCTGTCCACATATGGTAAAAGTAGGTCAAATTGGTCAAAGGTAGGTCAGTAGGTCAAATCAGGCTAAGATAGGTCAAATTAGGTCAAATAATGGTGAAAATAGGTAAAATTGTTCAAAAGAAGGTCAATTGGTAAGGATAGTTCAAATTAGGTCAAATATCTTAAAATAGGTCAAATCAGTCAAAAGTAGCATGATTAGGTCAAAGTAGGTTAGAATGGGTCATATTAGGTCAAATATAGTCAAAGTAGGTCAGATTGGTCAAAAATAGTCATAGTCGACCTTATTTTGACAAATTTCGACATAATTTGACCTAAATGACCTACTTTTACCTATTTCCAGCATATTTGACCTTACTTCACCTATCATACCCTACATTTTGACAAAATTGACCTACTTTTGACCAATTTGATCTATTTCAACCATATTTGATCTATCCTGACCTTATTGGACCTAATTGACCTACTTTTGATCAATATGACCTGTTTTCACTATATATGACCTTAATTGACCCATCCTGACCTAATTGACCTACTTTTGACTAATTTGACCTATTTTCACCATGTTTGACCTAATTTGATTTCCTTTGACCTTATCGACCTATTTCTTACCAATTTGACTGGTTTTCACCATATTTGACCTAATTTGACCTATCCTACCCTTATCGACCTACTTTTTATCAATTAGACCTAATTTCACCCTATTTGACTTAATTTCAACTATCCTGACATTATTTATCTACTTTTGACCAATTTGACCTAATTTTGCCATATTTACTCTAATTTGTCCTATCCTACCCTATTTGACCTGTTTTTTACCAATTTGACATATTTTTCCAGCATATTTGACCTAATTTGACCTATCCTTCCCTTATCGACCTACTTTTTATCAATTAGACCTAATTTCACCCTATTTTACTTAATTTCACCTATCCTGACCTTATTGACCTACTTTTGACCAATTTGACCTATTTTCACCATATTTACTCTAATTTGTCCTATCCTACCCTAATTGACCTGCGTTTGACCAATTTGGCCTATTTTCACCATATTTGACATAATTTGACCTATGCTACCCGAATAGACATACTTTTGACCAATTTGACCTATTTTCACCATATTTACTCTAATTTGTCCTATCCTACCCTAATTGACCTGCTTTTGACCAATTTGGCCTATTTTCACCATATTTGACATTATTTGACCTATGCTACCCGAATAGACATACTTTTGACCAATATGACCTATTTTCAACATATGTGACCTAATTTGACCTATCCTGACCCAATTGACTTATTTTGACAGCTACTCTTTTAAGAACTCGCAATTACCTGATGTAGGACCCAGCCGGCACTCTATTTGGGAACCAGCAGGAAGTGGGTGCAGGAACCAGCACCTAATGGATGTGGGAACCACTACCAGCTACTCTATGTGGAAGCCAGCAGGTACTGGGTGCAAGAACCAGCAAGGGTGTGGGATCCAGCAGCTACTTGGTTTAGGAACCATTTTAGATGGGAACCAGCAGCTACTGGATGTGGGAACCAGCATGTACTGGGTACAGGAAACAGCAACTAATGTGCATGGGAACCACCAAGTGCTGGGTGTGGGAACCAGCAGCTACTTGGTATAGGATCCAGTGCCAGTAGCGGATAGGTGTGGAACCGCAGTTACAGTGGGTGGGAACCACCAGTTACAGGATGCTGGAACCACCAACTACTTGGTGTGGAACCATCAGTTATTGTGTGAGGGAACCGATAGCTACCCAGTAGTTGCTGGTATAAACTTTGTTCATATAGAAAGACATAGAGTGCACCATGCAATGCTAAAAGATACCTGTCACAAGTTGGTTTTCATGAGTTGACACCTTGACAGTTTGACAGCAATGAAATGAAATTGACTTTGAACATTAATATTGGTTTTGGACTCTAACTTTTTTGTGAAAGTCAACTCTTTACTTCAACTTCAATTTGACCCTTGTGGGCCACTGTAGGTGGGTGTAAACGCAGAGGGAAGTGGGTGTGACCACAGAGGGAACTGGGTGTTGACATAGAGAGAGGTGGGTGTGGACACAGAGGGAGGTGTGTGTGGACACAGAGGTAGATGGGTGTGGACATATAGGGAGTTAAGTGTGGACACAGAGAGAGGGGGGTGTGGACATAGAGGGAGGTGGGTGTGGACACAGAGGGAGGTGTGTGTGTATATAGAGGGAGGTGTGTGTGCACTTAGAGGGGATGTGGACATAGAGAGGACGTGGATGTGTGAGGGGGTGCATGTGGACATGAGGCATGTGAGTGTATGTAGATAAAAGGGAATGTATGTACATAGATGGATGTGAGTGTGGACACATATACAGACATGTAAATATACTGGGACAGAAGGGGAATCTGACCATGAGTGTTGCAATCTACAACAACCCTGCATACAAGTAAAGTCACCTTCTGCTAGGTGCTTGTGTGAGTTACCCAAATTAGGCTGGCTGGGAATGGGTACACTGTATAAGAGGTAAGGTAATCAGTACACAAGGTGGGCCCACTATGACCTGGATTGGGAAAGGGTCTGACTGCCTCTCACACTTAGTTGTATAGTAGTAGTATGCAGCTGCAATAAGGAGGGCTATTTCTGAACACAGCCAGTGGCCACACAATTACATGTATAGGTTTGCAATCATGCCTTCAGATGTACAATATCACATATTATTGCAAATAAAGATCACGTCAAGTACTTAGGATTTCTTTTATGGATCATTGCAAATGCTGGTAAAGTGCTTGAATTAGCATTCATGAATATTGCACACAACAAGGTACAATGCCATTGGTAATATTGAGATACTAGTGCCATTTCCTATTTAGGATTGTAAGTGCCCTTATGAATAGAGCAGCAAGAAAATGGTGACCTTTGCATGTCATAATGAATAGAAAATGGTGAAAAATGGCAAATTTATGCTTACCCACTGTTACCCTCAGTTTTTGGAGACAGGTCTTGTGTGTAGGTGAGCCAGGTGGAAATGACAGCTGAGGTGGGGCAGTGTAGCCCAAACTGGTTGGACCTGTTGGTGTTTGGGAGTGCTCAGTAGGTATCAGCAGCGGGTGAGGGGGCACAGGGGTGGTTCTATTTCCATCTGATATGTCACGTTCATTTTTCAAATCATACTCAAATATGTTCTCGACGGACACATGTCATAACATGGTATTTATGTGTTAATAGTCCATTAAATATCACATAGTTCATAGTGAGTCTATACATGAGGTGTGATGGACCTAGGCATAAACCTGTTACAGTGTATTTTCAATGGATGGAACTATGGCATGCATCCCATATGAAGGAAGTCTGGTGTAAATTTGAGATTTTCCCAAATATTTTCCCCCAAAAATGACACAAAAGAGAGTCAGAAAAGTTTTCCATGTGAGTATCTTGATGCTCATTTTTGAGAAGATTAATTCTTGACACTCAGCAATGATTGCTGGTCTCATATAAGTACCAGTGGTTAGTGGGGGTGGGGAGGTGTTAAAATAACTCTTCAGCACTAACATTTCATAAGTACCTGTCTTGGATATGGACCAGGGGTAAAGACCAAACCAAATGTCTGGGTATTTATTTAGTACAGTGAATAAGGCACAGTGAGATTTTGGGCGCTTTTACACGGTTAAGTAGACAGCACAGACAGTGTTAAATGATGCCAGTATATTTTTCATGGGAGGCTGAGTTTAGATATGCTTTTACATTCACCCATTTATGCCCCAGAAATCCCCCTCCCCATCTGACTAAAATGACCTGTTCTGTAAGTGTGTACCACAGGTGGTTTGCCTGCACCCTACAACCTTGACAGTCTAAATTTAGCTGACTCTTTACATAGTGCCCGTAAACAACTTAGCATACCCTATAATCATTGAGTGCATATTTGCCAGGCCTCTAAAAGGTACCTAACTCTTTAAGGTCTGCTGATGCAGTAGTGTAACGTGCCCATTGGCTGGCATGTTTTACCGATGAAGACTTGGGGAGTCTGCTTGCCAGCACTTCATTGGGGCATCATTCTGATCTTCCCAAAGTGTAAGCATGATGCTTGAATGTAGCCCTGGCTGCATTAATGCATCATGACAACCAAAATGCATTAATGCATTAGGGTTAGCCCTTAAAGGGTTTAACTCTGTTCAAGACATGTCTAGCAAACATGCACATTTAGTGAGATATCAATAAGGGTCATAATTATTAGAACGGGAGAGTGAGTGAGTAATAAATGTTTAACGCCATTTCAACAACTGAGGTCATATTCATGGTGAGAACTACATTACACATCTTCACAGGTGAATGTGTCAGTGCCCATGCATATGTGCACCACACACATATTAGAATGGGACACATAATATTATGATTCAATCAACTTTATGTATCAATTTTGTCAGTAGCTTAAGTCAATCAATTTTCCTTTTTTTTGGGGGGGCAAGGCTCTCCCTCTTTTTTTTCTGCCTCGCTCTCTTTTTATTTTGCTCTCTTTCTCTCTCTTCCCTCCCTATATTGCCTTCCTCTCTTTCTCCCGTTTCCCTCTCCCTTTCTCTCTCTCTCTTTTCCCTCTCCCTCTCTCTCTCTCTCTCTCTTTCTCTCTTTATATCTATCTCTCTTGCTCTCTCTGTGCCTCTCTTGCCCTCTCATTTCTTTCCATCTCACTCCCTCTCTCTGTTCTTTGGACCAAACCAGGATTCCATGCTCACACAGAGGCCCCTGGTGGACTCTGGCATCTTCACTTTATGCTAAAGAATCAGACTTATGTGTATAAATCTCACTAGAGGGCCCTGTTAAAAACTGGGGAATATCAGGGTAATTCACGGGATTGTAGGTACTATTCCCAGGATCTTCCCGAGAATATGTGCTCACAGATTCACCAGTCGTTCACAGGATTTTCCCGTGTCTTGTTTCGAGGGTCGTCATGATGCATAAATGCAGCTCTGGTGAGTAACTGGGCATCATGCCAACCCTGGAGGTACCAATGAAATGCTGATGGTGAATAGTGCAGAACAAAGGCCTGGAGCGTGTTGCTCCTATGGTAAAAAGAGCTGTCAGTAGGTACCCTCTTTTCAAAAGAAGTCACATTCTGCTTCACCATTCAACTTGCACTCACCACATCAGTCTGAAAAGTCACCTGCCTTGTTTAAAACAGACAGAGCTGCACTATCAGGTACCTACTCATGTCACACACTCTATAGTTTATTATACTGACTGACTTCTGCCAACTAGGTACCTACTCCAATCTCCCATTCTTAGCACCATACTTGAATGACCACTTGTAAGCAACAAAAGGGACAAGTTATAGCTACATGAAAAGAAAGGACTGGAAACGAGGGCATTTTTAGCCAGCTCTTCCTTTTACTATAGGAGCAACACCCTCCTAGATGCAGCACAAAACTGTGAAAGAGGCAATGTTCTTTTAATGTCTACCTTAATTATTCTTGTTTTCTATTTCTCCTTTTTCAAACAACAGAGTTTTGTCCATGGTATATTGGATCCATGCAATTGAAAACCCTGAGTCAGATTTTGGCCCAAGCCGTGGACGTCTTCCCTATACAGACCTGGGGATGCATTCATCATAATAAGTTACCCTCTCCTATAACTACATGTTTAACTTGGGGACTTGGAGCAGGGGGTAAAGTGAACAATGCACCGGGTTTTTACAATACAAGACTCACCCCTTAATTTCCTATCATGCATCCCTCACTCACTCCAAGTCATGGTATGTAGGGGTCACGTGACCACACAATGCATTATGGGGGTTTGCTGGGATGAAGTATGAGGGTGAAGAACGCAGAGGAGGAGATGAAGACATGCCAATAATATTTCCAGATGAGACTCACACTCTCTCTCTCTTTCTCTCTCTCTCCCTCTCTCTCTCTCTCTCTCTCTCTCTCTCTCTCTCTCTCTCTCTCCTGAGACTATCGAGATATATTTTTCCCCTTCCCTCACCCACCTCTCAAAAATAATTTCCTCTGTATATAGGGACGGATCTGTCTCTGCCTCTCAGAGTATCCACATAATTATATTTCATCTTCTTCCTCGTCTCCCATGTCTCTCCCATTCCTCTTTGACACCCCCCCCCCCCCCCCATCCTTCTGTACGTTAGATGTTGGGGCGGCGTGCCCTGTGGGTAGAGCTCAGGTATGGCATGGTGGACAGAGGGCGGGGTGGGAGTGGGGGATCCTAAGGTAGGTATGCGGGATCCCTGCTACCCCTGTCATATACCTACACAACGGGGGCATTGTTCTCTCTCAGGGCCTGGGTAGGTATAGCTCTGTAATGGTTTTATGAGGTGCACTCTCTCCTTCAGTCGGCATGATACATGAATGCAGCCCTGGCGAGTTGCATCATGCTGACCTCATGGGGACGCTACATCCCCAGAGCGTCCCCATGATGCATCAATGAAGTGTAATCAGTGCATCATGACAGCATGAAGCATGATTGGTGCATCATGCGGCCAGTAAAGGGTTGCGGGAGGGGGTAACCAGGGTGACAACGCCTAGCAACAGGTGACAACAGACGCTAACAGGTGTGTGACGCTACAACAATGACGGCACGTCACCGTGACGGACACCTCCACACCGTCACCTCACAACCACATGTCGTAAAAGCTGCCAGCACAGACCCACTGACGGCAGTCTGTCTGTGCGTCCTCCCTCTGTCAGCTTCCGTCCGTCTGTCTGTTCATCCCCCTGTCCCCCTGGTGGTGGTATGTGACATTAGGATGACAGGGAGAAGTGGCCGACTTAGTTGTAGGGGTGGATCCCGGCAACTGTTAACCCTTTAACGATCACATGGAGTCTCACAAATTCACTTGTCATCATGATGCACTAATGTTGTTTTTTTCAGTGAGTAACTCGCCACATTGATGCATAATGATGAGTCGTAAATAATTCAGTAGACATGAAGCATGAATGTAGCCCTGGCGAGTTACTCGCCATGGCCGCATTCATACATCATGTCGACCAATGGGCCCAAAGAGGGTTAAAGCCCATCCCTACCTATGTGACGTCTATGGATACTCTACACTGCAAAAATGGTGTTTAGATCCTAAACACAATTCTAAACATATTCTTGCAACGTTTTTGTAATCACATTATTTTCCTAAACATGTTTAGCCAAACAATGTGCTTAGCTCAAGTGTTTAGAAATGTAGGTGTTTAGATTAAAACTTTGTGTTTAGATATCTATGAATTTTTGTGTTTAGGTGTTTATGAATTTTTGTGTTTAGATGTTTAAATGATTTGATGGAAAGTTAAGGTTTGCAGACATGTATGCATTAAAAAAAGAGATATATTTTGTTTGTTTTCTCATTTACTGGGGGGGGGACATCAGCAGGTATTTACTTGTCGAAGTCTCCAAAGATGTCAGCCACAGCTATATACGTGTACATGTATTACACACTGCATCAGAATGAGAGACTTGAGAAAGTACAACAGCTTGGCAGGAAGGGCATTGCCTTATCTATTCCAGAATAACATCAAATAGGTGTCAGGCATGGAGCTTATTGATTCTTTTATGCTAGTGATGATGGCATAAGGTGAATCTAGTCAATTTTCTATTGCCCTTTCTATTCACATGATATTCTATGAAATGAAACCATGATAAACATGGGATTTGGGGACATTTGTCATAACAATTGATTATAACTATGTGCAGATAGTCCATTCAAAGGTAGTGCTGCTACCTGGTGTGGATTTAACGTGCAAGTATCTAAACATATTGATGTTTAAATCTAAACACCTATTATTCAACTGTTTCAACTATAAACATCTAAACATGTTTAGCGTAAACGTTTATGTAGTTAGAATAAAAGTGTTAATTTCCTAAATGTGTAGTCGATGAGACACCTAACTGACCTATATGTTTAGGTTTTAAACGTGTTTAGACCTAAACATGTTTAAAATCTAAACACCATTTTTGCAGTGTACCCTTGCCCTCTCTGGCCCTGCCCTAGGGCGTCATTCTCTGTAGACTTCATACAATAACAACAGACAGCGCCCCCCTGCCCTCTCTCCTCAATCCGCCATCTTTAATAATTCCATATCTCCCACAAATGCTACCACCAGGATGTCACAGTGAAAGAAGCCTATATGTCACCCCCCTCCTCCAATCTCTCAGCCCCCTCCCCTTCATCCTCCACCTGAGCCGATGCTGCCGCACTTTACTCTACCTTTTGTTAACAGGTTGCCATTTTCTAAGATTGCCCCCCTCCCCCAACATTGACCCTCCTAAACTGGAAGCAGACGATATCCGACATTTTCCTCAGCAGACGACATTTGAGGCGTCACCTTGGTAACAGCAGGTTGACGAGACGCTGACGTTGCTGTTCGCTGGTGCCCGGCGGGGGGTGAGAGATGACGGTCATTGCCTTGTGGTGACCAGCGAGATGAGCGTCCCTTGGTGCCCTCAGAGCGTCCCTCACAAAATTACAGCTTGTCTCTGAGCTGGTCACTTTCCAAAATGCGTACACAGGCGTCATCTTGCAATATGGATTTTATTTCCATATGGAAACATATCTATATACGTGCTGTGCTCATTGAATTCATATCATTAATAAAGTTGTGAGCAACATGCCAGACAAATAGATTGCATGCGGGGGGGGGGGGGGGTTAGTCTATAGATACTGTGTTTTGAAGTATACTTTATCTTCCCATCTAAATACCATTTTTCATTAAGCATTGGTTGTGGCATGCATGGTGTTGGTTAACGCCCCGGGGTTAACGCCTTTCGTTCCTCTTCCTACCTGTCCACGGGTTAAAGATCGAAACCCTACTCCATGAAGCAGAGTGGTTGTCTTTCTGATAAAAGACAGCTACTCCCTAATATCTATTGGTGCTTCCAGATCAGCTTGGCAATAACGTCATGTCCTACAGAGAAGATCACGTCCTAGACCAGGAGCTTAATTCAAAAGATCCTGGGATCCCAACCCCAGCGGTCTTAGTGTAGGCACATATCATAAGACCTGGCTGGTCTACCCTATGTAATGCAGTGGTTGCAGGCCTGTCCAGAATAGCTAGTCCTGGGATCACTTCACTATTCCATTTCCACCACTAAGATCACTGCGATCTTAGTGAAAGAAATACATAGTGGTTTCACCAGGGTACAAGAGCACTTACAGGGAACACTCCTGATTGAAAGAGTGAATAACCTGCTGCATACATAAAGAGGGGAGGGAGGACGTTTGCTGAGTGTCATTGAGGGCTCTTCGGGCTACTCATGCTTTAAGTGCACTGTAAGGTAATTCTTCCCTTCTCTCTCTTTGTCCTGGGGGGAGGGCACAATGCTTCTAATAGGCAAGCATAAATCATACATTCATGGGAACAACTCTTGAATACTGTATGGGGGTCAACCAAAGCTATTCCTTTATTTTGGGACTCTTACCCCTGTGCCTAGTCAGTACTTCTTGGAATAGTGTAGGAGGGCTGAGGCTAAGATCGATGCGATCTTAGTGCTGGCTAGGATATGTGAACCCAGTTAACTCTTAAGATCGCTTAATAGGATAAGGCTGATTTATTCCTAAGATCGCTGGGGTCGTGATCCCAGGATCTTTTGAATTAAGCTCCTGATCTCGTAAGGTCATAGACGTCCCATGCTGATACAGGCGTCTGTACATTACCTTTGTTACTGCGCATGCGCACACGCTCTCTGCACAGGGGGCAGTCAACTTCCGTTGTCAGGGGGCATCGACGCATGCGCAGACAGTCTGTTGTTTTGTGTTGGCGACGAGACATAGGTCTACTTTCCCGCAGAGCTTGCTGAGTGCCGATTGGCTGGTTACGTCATGATCAAACGTCACGTGACGTCATGGTCACTAAGCAGTATTCCATTTACTTCCGGTAGATCTGCATGTGTGGGATCAAACCGTTGGGAACTGTTGATAAGTTATTCAACTAAACAAAAGGACTTCTATTTCAAATTGTATTCCCGTCCAAATCAAATAAAAATTCTTCCCATAATTATGATATAATATCTCTCATATGTTTGTTTTCATTTAAAACAACTGAGAAGTTATATCGATGGTCTGATGTGATAACGATTTTAAAGTTAGGTTTGAACTTATCCTTAACATTTAGAAAATAAGATACTGTATTGATTCCTAGACTGTACCCGAAAGCGGAAAATGATTTTGAAGGAAGCTCTTCTGTGCAAGGTGAAACTGTACAATGATGAATGCAGTAAGAGTTTCTTACTATTTCTGATATTGTTCAAGTCACATTGAGTAGAACATTGTATCCATAGAGCCATGAACTAAGATGTCACCAGTCTCAAATCATCCACCTTTAGATCTGTTTATAGATTCCCATTTAGAATCCTAATGTAGCGCACTCACAATGGATTCACAATAAAACCAGTAAAAATTGAATTCCCATCTGAGAAACTTTGACTTCTCAAATCACGCGAGTCTCGTGTTATCTCGCGTTCTCTCGCGACATCTCGCGGAAACGGCGAGAGTGGGTGGAAGCCTGAGCTTTGATATGAGAGCTGACATTGGAGTCTTGTTTTGAGGAAAAATGAGGTGGCAAAGGGAGAGGGACCCGAGCACTGGTTCAAAACGAAGAGGACTAATGGATCATGTGTTATTTTGTTTTGAATTAACTCTCTCATGCCGGT
This sequence comes from Acholoe squamosa, assembly GCA_949317995.1. Lineage (NCBI taxonomy): Eukaryota > Metazoa > Annelida > Polychaeta > Phyllodocida > Polynoidae > Acholoe > Acholoe squamosa. The sequence continues at coordinate 6,202,159 of OX439048.1, forward strand.
TAATGCATTAAGGCTTGAAACCATTGGTTGTCATGATGCACTGATGCATCCCCAGGGAGTAACTCGCCCGAAATGCATCATGTTTTCTTTCATATTGTAATAGTCCTTTGACTCCCTATGGTATACATTAATGCACCTTTGACTCCCTATGGTATACATTAATGCACCTTTGACTCCCTATGGTATACATTAATGCACCTTTGACTCCCTATGGTATACATTAATGCACCTTTGACTCCCTATGGTATACATTAATGCACCTTTGACTCCCTACGGTATACATTAATGCACCTTTGACTCCCTACGGTATACATTAATGCACCTTTGACTCCCTACGGTATACATTAATGCACCTTTGACTCCCTACGGTATACATTAATGCACCTTTGACTCCCTACGGTATACATTAATGCACCTTTGACTCCCTACGGTATACATTAATGCACCTTTGACTCCCTACGGTATACATTAATGCACCTTTGACTCCTTATGGTATATATTAATGCATCTTGGCATTTGGTTTTTGTGATTCATGCATTCCAGCAAATTGTCATGAGTCCTCGTCAACCTGTGTGAAGTGGCTCACACATGTCGCTAGATGGAATACGACGTCGTTATAGCACAAGATCACCAGGAATAGCAATTGCTATGGCATGTGAGTCTAACACACAGTGGCAAAAGATGACGGAATGAGTTATCACTCAAAAAGAAGTCACCATTGATGACCAATCATGGCGAGAGATGACGACAATTTGCTGGGATCATACCCACCCTTACGGTTGATACACTCCCGGAGGGTCGGCATGATGCACCAATGAAGTGCTGGTGAGCAGTCTCACCCTGTACTTAATTGGCGCATCATGCCGACCAATTGGCATGATGCACTTCTGCATTAGAAGCACGAACTGGTATAATGAAACATACATGTGTTGTTTTCTACTGAATTGACCCTTTAAGGGCGGCGCAGTGCATCAATGTTTGCATTCATTGGTTCTCATGATGCACCCCCAGAGAGCAACTCGCTTGTTATGCATTATCATTCCAACCCTTCAGTAATGTTCCCCGTTTAAGGCACACCTCGTGTATAACACGCCTCACCAACATTTGTCGATCCAAAAGGGGGATCAGGGTTTTTCTATCCTCAAGTATAAGCCGCGCTTTCTGCCCTTCCTGTAATTGCTATAGGGCACATAGCTATCCCTCTATGGAGGTCACCATCTTTGTTTTTAGCCCCTGACACCATCTTGGATTCTGTCAGGAAATTCTGGGTAATCTCTTATCTTCACCCTCATCCACCACAATACAATGGTCACTGATAAGGCTGATAGGGGAGATAAGCTGCACCCTGCCCTTATCTGAATCACCCTAAATACCTCCTTATTGTTTCAGGTATGAGGGGAGGGGATTAGCTTGATAATGAGACAATGGCCTGGATGTACTCAATGTGGGTGACATGATGTCTCTTATTTAAATCTTTAAGTTGTATTTCTCTTGTATTTAAAGTATTAGATTTTTTTATTATGCTCATCTAGTAGAAGTTGAAGGTTTTTGCTATCCATAGATATGAATTTTACAGAATATCTACAGATAGCACATGACTATGAGACCATCAAAGTAAACTATACAAAGAGGTTTATTGTTTATTGTTTATTGGATGCAAATACTCAGCAGATAGGCAGTAAGAAAGAATTCATGAACAAAATCTGAATGTATTTGGTGTATAACCGTCACTTGATAGACTACGCAATTATTTTTGAAAGATGTAATATACATGCTGCCTGCGGATAATCGACTTGTGCAAATCATGGTGATACATACAGCCCCTAAGAGGCTTTAGTTATGTCTTTAGTAATATCTTAATGATCTACACCCAAAATGATGCCTGCCTGATGTAACTTTGTACAACCTGATTGAGCGCTACACTATTTCTTTCCTGTTGCCGTGTTTTGGCCGATCTGAAAAACGTACATGTATGATTTCTGCCAATAAACTTGTTAAAACTCAACTCTAGGGTTAGCCCCCGACTACTTGAGCCACCTGGCTGATTTTCTTAACACTAGCAATGTGCTAGTCCTGTATACATCTCCTTCCCTCCAATCCCAAGTTTTTGAAGTGTACCCTTGTGAGTTATTCAGCAGTGCTGTGTACCCTCGTGAGTTATTCACCAGCGCTGTGTGCCCTTGTGAGTTATTCAGCAGTGCCGTGTACCCTCGTGAGTTATTCACCAGCGCTGTGTAGCCTCATGAGTTATTCACCAGTGTTGTGTACCCTCGTGAGTAATTCACCAGTGCTGTGTACCCTCGTGAGTTATTCACCAGCGCTGTGTAGCCTCATGAGTTATTCACCAGTGTTGTGTGCCCTTGTGAGTTATTCAGCAGTGTTGTGTACCCGCGTGAGTTATTCACCAGCACTGTGTACCCTCGTGAGTTATTCACCAGTGCTGTGTACCCTCGTGAGTTATTCACCAGTGCTGTGTGCCCTTGTGAGTTATTCAGCAGTGTTGTGTACCCTCGTGAGTTGTTCACCAATGTTGTGTACCCTCGTCAGTTATTCACCAGTGCTGGGTACCCTCGTGAGCTATTCACCAGTGCTGGGTACCCTCGTGATTATTCAGCAGTGCTGTGTACCCTCGTGAGTTATTCAGCAGTGTTGTGTACCCTCGTGAGTTATTCACCAATGTTGTGTACCCTCGTGAGTTATTCACCAGTGCTGTGTACCCTAGTGAGTTATTCACCAGTGCTGGATACCCTCGTGAGTTATTCAGCAGTGTTGTGTACCCGCATGAGTTATTCACCAGTGCTGTGTACCCGCGTGAGTTATTCACTAGGGCTGTGTACCCTCGTGAGTAATTCACCAGTGCTGTGTGCCCTTGTGAGTAATTCACCAGTGCTGTGTGCCCTCGTGAGTAATTCACCAGTGCCGTGTACCCTTGTGAGTTATTCACCAGTGCTGTGTGCCCTCGTGAGTTATTCACCAGTGCTGTGTGCCCTTGTGAGTTATTCACCAGTGCCGTGTACCCTTGTGAGTTATTCACCAGTGCTGTGTGCCCTCGTGAGTTATTCACCAGTGCTGTGTGCCCTTGTGAGTAATTCACCAGTGCCGTGTACCCTCGTGAGTTATTCACCAGTGCCGTGTACCCTCGTGAGTTATTCACCAGTGCTGTGTACCCTTGTGAGTTATTCACCAGTGCTGTGTACCCTTGTGAGTTATTCACCAGTGCTGTGTACCCTCGTGAGTTATTCACCAGTGCCGTGTACCCTCGTGAGTTATTCACTAGGGCTGTGTACCCTCGTGAGTTATACATCAGTGCTGTGTTCCCACGTGAGTTATTCACCAGTGCTGGGTACCCTCATGAATTATTCACTAGGGCTGTGTACCCTTGTGAGTTATACATCAGTGCTGTGTTCCCACGTGAGTTATTCACCAGCGCTGTGTACCCTTGTGAGTTATTCACTAGGGCTGTGTACCCTCGTGAGTTATTCACCAGCGCTGTGTACCCTCGTGAATTATTCACTAGGGCTGTGTACCCTCGTGAGTTATACATCAGTGCTGTGTTCCCGCGTGAGTTCTTCACTAGGGCTGCTGCATTCATGTATCATGAAGACCACTAGAGCAATTATTGTTTACAAATACATTTTTCCATGTTTAGACAACGGTGCTTACTCATGTATATTCTAAATTGGATGATTGAACTTGTGTCAAGTATACAGTATGAACAGACATGACTCTATCGATTGGTCTTACCTACTACACTCAAAACTGCTGTATTTCAGGTTGTTTATAGGAAATGGCAGGAAAAAGCTTTTAAAATACCATATTTTGATATTTTTTCACCTATAAAGAAATACGGCACACCTTAGTGACTACATTCATATTGACGCTCAAGACGAGGTCTTTCAGGAAAAAAATAGGGTAGGTCAATAAAAGTAGGGCAACATGACCTAAATTGCTGCTGAATATAGGTCATTTGACTAAATTGGCTTACTTTGGCCACCAGAAGCACCACCTGCATGGTGTTATGAGGTAAAATTCTCAAACCAATACAAGCACCATATCTACCCCAATATGTTCCCTAAAGATAAAGTTGCTGGAGATAAGAATCTAATTTTGACAGATTTTTGATTATTTAAAATCTTTGAGAGCCCATTGATTTTTTCCTGTTTTCCGAGCCTCAGTGCATCAACACACAGTGCAAGGGGTCTGTCTCTATGCTTGTTTGCTGGTCTCTACAAGTAGTAGTACATGTCTGATTAAACATGGACCTGTTACAATATCATTTTTTATGACAGGCTTCTGAAAATGGCCCAGAAATAAGGGTTTGCTCCCGAGGGCTGACCCCCCTTCTACTATATGGGCCAAAACTCAGAGACTATTTGGAATTTTGAGGAAATATTTGAAAAGAGTACTTCCGATACATGGAGCAATGTATGTGTCCAACTTATGTTTTGATGTAACTATTTTAAGAATGGAGGTCCAGGAGAGAGGGACCCTTGCTCAGAGATACCAAGTGACAGAGGCATGTCCCTTTGTGTAAGGCCATGTACAATTTTGTTATCTCCTGACACGCAACGACTGGGTATGCAGGTTTTGAGAACAGGTCACTGAGGGATAGAGGTTATGGAGGGTTGGTGAGGGTCACGGAGGGAGGGTCAGGAGGCGCAGGTGCTGGGAATACTAGCTCATTAAGGGCTGCATGGTGCAGGAATGCATCATGCCCATTGGTTGTCATGATGCATGAATGCAGCCCTGGGGAGACTGTTTCTAAGCAGTGCTGCATCCATGGGCCTATATAAAGACATGCTAGATACCAGGTGTTCGCATGATGCACCAATACAATGCTGATACTTCTACACCATTGGTACATCGGTGCTTGTCGCCAAAGGAACGTGGACCTGGATGCTGCCCTTGACTCTTTAAGAACTGTTTATGCATCTGTACATCATGACGACCCTCTGGGAGTGCATCAAGCCTGTGGGCTGTGTGAGTTGTGTTTATATGTATATTAATGTGGTATAACTTGGGTAGTTATTATCAGCTCACTCCGCGATTCTCACGTATTTGGGAAGACTAACTCTAGTGATATGATGTTGGCCTAGCCCATTCTTTTAACCAACACCAAGACGCCGGTACCAGTCACCATTTATTGTTCATTGGTTATTCACAGTTACAGTTGATGATGAGTCCACTCATGGTTGTACAGCTTCAACGACATCAGTCTATTCATACAAGCAGTTCATGTTTAACAATCCGATGCTACTGGAGAGGTATGAGTGCCATAGAGAACCTGCTCAATCCGTTCTTACATTGGCTAGGTGTAATACTAAATATTAAACAGCTTCATCCTCGTCTACTCCAGGAGTATGTGTTGCCTCCTCGGCTTCTCCCACAATACTGACTCCTCCCTATCTCTTACCAACCCCTCACACCTTTCAGACGCCGATGTTTGGCTCACCCGTATTCCCCCCTCCCCCTCTACAGAATCTACCTGACCAGATCTCGTCGACTCCCCTCCGTCTACACATTCCACAGCCTACCATAAACTCTTAGCTACCATAAACCCTATACAGGACTCCCATAGCACTCTCCCATATAGCATACAATAAATACACACATAATACAGCATACAATAAATACCTACATAAGTGTACCCTGTTATACCCGTTCATTATAATTATTGGCTATTGATGACAAAACAGGTGCGGGCGCTCCCCTCTTGTGACGCGAGTCACACCAATTGTCAAGCATAAATTATGCCTGAATACATCTTTATGTATTGTTTTGTCACTAATACCTGAGGTAATCATCGTTATTATATTATACATTTCAATAGTTATTTCTATACATACATATGCAACACACTTATATAATACCATGCATTATTACTATATATATTTTCCACACTGCATTGGTGACTTATTCTTAGCGCAAACTTGTCCTCTAACATATATTTTATTATTACAATTCTCTCATTCCTTGATTCTCAATTTGTTTTTCTTTCCTTTGTTATTTATTTTACTCATTCACTCGCCTTTACTAAGCACTTTGTCCCATTCTATGTTTATATATTCTTTTTACTATCCTTACCCGGGTTCTCCACCATCTGGGCTGTGTGAGTTGTGTTTATATGTATATTAATGTGGTATAACTTGGGTAGTTATTATCAGCTCACTCCGCGATTCTCACGTATTTGGGAAGACTAACTCTAGTGATATGATGTTGGCCTAGCCCATTCTTTTAACCAACACCAAGACGCCGGTACCAGTCACCATTTATTGTTCATTGGTTATTCACAGTTACAGTTGATGATGAGTCCACTCATGGTTGTACAGCTTCAACGACATCAGTCTATTCATACAAGCAGTTCATGTTTAACAATCCGATGCTACTGGAGAGGTATGAGTGCCATAGAGAACCTGCTCAATCCGTTCTTACATTGGCTAGGTGTAATACTAAATATTAAACAGCTTCATCCTCGTCTACTCCAGGAGTATGTGTTGCCTCCTCGGCTTCTCCCACAATACTGACTCCTCCCTATCTCTTACCAACCCCTCACACCTTTCAGACGCCGATGTTTGGCTCACCCGTATTCCCCCCTCCCCCTCTACAGAATCTACCTGACCAGATCTCGTCGACTCCCCTCCGTCTACACATTCCACAGCCTACCATAAACTCTTAGCTACCATAAACCCTATACAGGACTCCCATAGCACTCTCCCATATAGCATACAATAAATACACACATAATACAGCATACAATAAATACCTACATAAGTGTACCCTGTTATACCCGTTCATTATAATTATTGGCTATTGATGACAAAACACCTGTACAGGGTCCAGTGACAGGGGCGGGGTATTTAACTTAAGAGTTTAATTAGATATTTTGGACCCTAAAATTTGCTCAAAAATAGGGGGTGCACCCCCTCCTTTAGGGCCGCGCCCCCTCCTTTTCAAAATCCTGGATCCGCCACTGGGGTCGACAGATGCATGAATGTATACTATAGCCCAGGAGGGTGTTGCTCCTATTGTAAAAGGAAGAGCTGGCTAAAAATGCCCTCATTTCCAGTCCTTTCTTTTCATGTAGCTATAACTTGTCCCTTTTGTTGCTCACAAGTGGTCATTCAGGTATGGTGCTAAAAAAGGGGATTTGATTAGGTACCTAGTTGGGAGAAGTCAGTCAGTATAATATACTATAGAGTTTGTGACATGAGTAGGTACCTGATAGTGCAGCTCTCTCTCTGTTTTGAACAAGGCAGGTGACTTTTCAGACTGATGTGGTGAGTGCAAGTACTTTGGTGAAGTAGTGCACGACTTGTTTAGAAAAGAGGGCACATACTCACAGCTCTTTTTACGATAGGAGCAACAACCTCCAGGAGGTACCAATGAAATGCTGATGGTGAATAGTGCAGGAGCGTGTTGCTCCTATGGTAAAAAGAGCTGTCAGTAGGTATCCTCTTTTCAAAAGAAGTCACACTCTGCTTCACCATTCAACTTGCACTCACCACATTAGTCTGAAAAGTCACCTGCCTTGTTTAAAACAGAGAGAGCTGCACTATCAGGTACCTACTCATGTCACACAGTCTATAGTATATGATCTGACTGACTTCTCCCAACTAGGTACCTACGTTTTAAACAAGGCAGGTGACTTTTCAGACTAATGTGGTGAGTGCAAGTTGAATGGTGAAGCAGAGTGTGACTTCTTTTGAAAAGAGGATACCTACTGACAGCTCTTTTTACCATAGGAGCAACACGCTCAAGGTGAGGTACTTTCCAATGCTACTTTCATTCATCATGACGACCAATGGACCTAATGGATTTAATGCACCATCGGCCTTTTAAGGGTTAAGGGGCATATCGGTGGGGGGGGGGGGGGGGTAGAGGAGATACTCTTAGGAGTACAGCCCCCCCCCCCACATTACCTGTATACCGCCAGGTATGATATACACCTGTGATTACAAAGCAGCCACACGCCATATTAGTTTGTACTTAATCGGTGTACATCAGTAAATAGTGAGATACGCCTCTCAAACTCTATTTCGTTGATCAGTAAATATGACGACTGGAATCCATTTACTAAGGCCTTAAAAAAATGTTGTGTTCAGGTAACGGGGTCGAAAAAAAATAGAATGCAAGGTAGGGAAATTTTTTTATTTTAGAGAATTTTTTTCAGGCTGGCTGTAAAATTTCACGCCTACACAACGTGAATTTAATGTGCGAGATCATGGGAAAAAAAACTTCCATCTCAATAAGTGCCAAAATATTAGATTTCCACCAAAAGCGCCCATAAAAAATAGGGTAGGGCAAAAAACTTATAGTAGGTCGCGTTACCTGAACACAACTATTTATTTTTTTAGGCCCAACCATACCCCCAGTATTAAGTGATGCCCCAAATATCAAGTAGTGTTATGAGATGATGCATTGACTTAGCGCTTACTCTAAATATAAATACATGGGGAAATATGCGTAATTTAATGAGTGTATATTTGCTGCATAGATCTATAGTTTTATATCAACGAACATCATCAAAGGTATCCTACATGTAATTGGATGGATATAGTGAGTGAGTAATGTTTAACACCAATTCGACAGCTAAGGTCATATTCATGGCGAGAACTACATTACACAATTTCACAGGGAATGTGTCGGTGCCCGTGCATATGTGCACCACACACATGTATCCGAGGGGATAGGAAAGAGGAGATATAGACCCTTTCATTGGGCTCGGGAAGCCCCTGGCTGGGTATAAAGCTGCAGCATGAATTGTATGGCCATGTTTAGTACCTTCTGAGTCGGTGGCCAATGTCCTCAGTCAAGTCTACGAACTCCTTGTTTGATTTATTGGCTCAGGAGGGTATTTCAAAATGATAGCTGCATCATCATTTGGAAATGTCAAGCTGACCAATATGTTTATATTTTGGCCAAAGGCGATAGTTTCTGGCAGGTCTTTAGACCGCTTAATGTCCTTTAGGCCAATGATTGTTCTGAAAGTCAGTTACTTCCACTATTTTCTTTACTGCCACTTCGCTTCTCTTTGCTCTCAATACCAATTCTGTAGTCTGGGGATGTACTATATCACCAACCCCAGACAAACTTCAACTGAATGAATGTTGAATAGAGAACAATGTCAACGTCGATACGCCAAACCTATGGTTATCATAGATCTACTCCTATCTTTGCTAAAACAGGCGATAGTTGAAAGCATTGAAATTGCAATGTATGTTGAATCAGCATCGAGAACAGGTTATTCAGCCAGTTGCCAACACAAATCAGCCAGTTGTCAACTTTGATTCAACATGATTCGGCCAGTGAGGGGAGCAGCGACCGAGAGCAGCATCCAGCGGCAGATGGGGTCGGGGACCGTGGACTAAATACACAACTGTTATTTCAAAATGCCCCACCAAGATAATTCCGTCTTAACACGCGAGGATGTAATCTTGTTTGGCGCAGGTATAAAAAACATGGACATGTGTGCAGATATGTCCCCAAGCTAGCTCTACGTGTACTGTAGGGGTAGAGGGAGGGGTTGGGGTGAGGGTTGGGAGGGGGGGGGGTGGTAGAGAGGGATACATGGAATAGTTCAGATGATGTATGGACTTGATAGGCTAAGTGTATAGGCTGATTCTTATTAAAAAAACAAACAAAAAAAAAACATTTACATGCATATTCTTAATGCATTCTTTGTTCCCTCCCAGTGGTTAGAAATGTTGTATCAACATTGAAACAACATTGTTCATTATTTATCAAAAGTGTTTCAACGTTAATTCAACGTTATGTGTCTACTGGGCTCAAACAAATGTATCGATAAAGCAATGGGTGAATATTGTATATCACGAACAGATTCATGTGCCTATCACATTCACCAAATAGTAAAGCTGGTAGGCGTGGAGAGATCGAGTTGTGTTATCACAAGGATCCGCTAAATCATATTCATCGCAATCCAAATGAAATAGAGAACAAATGAGTTTATGAGACGTTTCATATGGGACAACCACACTCGTGGAGTAAAACCAGCATAGGATATTCAGCCGGGATAATATGATAAACAATGGAGAAAAAACTCATGATGGTGAAGGGAAATGAAAGAGGGTTAAAGACTTGATAAGCGTGGCTATATCATTAAGACGCTCAAGGGTTACCGAAGAAGGGAGTGGAGGAAAGGGTAACAAAGACCCCCTTAACCCTTTAAGGGCCAATGAAGTGCATAGAGAGCCTGCTCGCCAGTCCACTCGCCTGTAAAGGGCTAAAGATGGTTTAGGAAACTACAAACCTGATTGTACCTCAGTCTAATAGAACATATGGGTAAGTGTACCAAAAAGCGTACTATATAAGCCTCACAATGGCAAAAAAAGGGTCGGATCCAGGATTTTGAAAAGGAGGGGGCGCCCCTTATTTATCCCCTAATCTTAGCTAAATTCTAGAGTTAAAAGAGGTGAATAAACTCTAAAGAACCCCGTTTAAATCCACCACTGTTCAAAACTCAAAATAACTTCAAGGTATTTTATAATCTCTAAAGAGAGAGTATCATTTTTGGACCGTGCGTCTATGGTACATTGCACGTATAGGTACCTCTCGCCCCCATATGTGGAACGCAATAAGTGTATCGTGCTGCATGATAGTTACACATCACTCTGTCAATCACACTGAGATGCCACATCAAACGCTCTTTGATACCTGCGTCCCTCTGAGGTATACAGCGCCGCGTGCGGGCCTTTTGAGAACTAAAACGTTGCCGCATGTTCCTCAATATAATAAGAACAGAGGAACATCTAATTGGGCGTGGCGCTGGTTTGGACAATATAGCTCCTAACTTGGCATCATATTGTTGTGTCCCCTCACCCAAAATACTGCTGTGTGTACATGCCAAGACAAGGGCACAAAAGGTGCTCATAAATGCCTGATACTATAACCCTTTAATGGCTCTCGTGGGATCTCGCGTGAAAGGCGCAGGTAGCACGTTACACTAATCGACAGTGCACCTTATAGTATGTGGATGAGCTCAGGGTGCGCCATATAGACAGGTTTTATCACATATATACAGTGGCGGATCCAGGATTATCTAGAAGGGGGGGCAAGACTTGGTGAGAGCTGATGAGGTACTCTATGTGGCCTCAAGCACAGCAAGCCCCCTGTTTGGGCCCCATTTACACTTTTCTTCCCCCCCCCCTCTTTCTCCCTTTTTCCTGGTCCTTTATTCTTTTTTTGTGGTAGTAGGGGGGGCACCCTCCTAGATCCGCCACTGTATACAATACCTTATAAGTCCTTAACACCAGGCCTATATTGGTGCATCGCACCTGCAAAGATACACAAGCCAGAAAGCATCATAAGACACCTAAAGGGTTAAGAGCTATCTGCTGCGAGGAGGTTTTGAATTGTCACCAAAGGAACATGCTCCTATCTCATTACAAGGAACTACAAGGACATGTACATGTATTGTGCCGCAACATTCTGTGTGAGTTGGGTGGGAGGGGGGGGGGGTACTCATGAATGTTGTACATTATTATATCTCATTACATGGCATGGCTGATAGGGGAGTACTCATGTTATTAGGTTTGTGTTAGAGATATGGACTTTGGGGTTTTGTGCTGGCTCATGTGTGGTCTTCACCACGAGGCTATCATGTTGTACAAATATCAGGTATAGGGTTGCAGGTATTGATGTGGATCCAAGTACATGTACCCAGCAAATTGTTGTCATCTGTCGCCATGATTGGTCATCAATGGTGACTCCTTTTTGAGTGATAACTCATTCTGTCATCTTTCGCCACTGTGTGTTAGACTCACGTGGCATAGCAATTCCTATTCCTGGTGATCTTGTGCTATAACGACGTCGTGTTCCATCTAGCGACGTGTGTGAGCCACTTCACACAGGTTGACGAGGACTCACGACAATTTGCTGGGTATATTGTGTTACCTTGGCAACTTGCGAATCACAGTGGCGACTTGCAGATGATAACAGTACATTAGGTCACTTAAAAAAATTTCAGCTTTGCGGATACTTTTCTGAAAAAAATAGGGTGCGGGAGGGAGTTTTTTGTTGTTTTTTTTAGTTGGGTCTACGGTGATGAGGGAGGGTCTTTTTTATTTTTATTTTTATTATTGATTATTTTTGTAAGGATAAAAAATATATTATTTCTAAGTACTTTCATAAACAGATCGAATTTTAACCCCATGTAAATTGCACTCTTACATTGTAGATGGAGAAATGGGGATTAATATGCTTTTTTAAATTATGTTTCTACCCAAAATAATCACTGAGATATGAATTATTTTGTCTATGGAAATTTTTTCTCAGTGGATGAGGGATTTTTACACTTTTTTTTAGGGAAATTTGTAATAAAAAGCTACAATGCGGCCCTTTTTATATGGTGCGGGCGGATCTGTAAAGCTGAAATTTTTTTTTAAATGGCCTTACACAAGTGATAAACCCCCTCCCCCTAGAAAGAGGGGAAAGATGTGATTTTGACCGAAAGAAAAGTTTTGAGGACACCTGGGTTAGGTAGACTTCCGCTGTGCCAGGGTTTACCTACTTTATCAGCAATGCATTAGCTCACCAATTATCAGGGGGCTAAGCTTAAGTATACTTGTATCAGGCCTCCATGAATGGTATATAATATATAATGTCCAGGTGGTGACTGCCATGCAGCACACAGGAGCATGGCCGCCCATATACCTGTCACTGTAGCTTTGGTTCTTTTAGTACATCATTTAGGGAACGTGTGTGGGATACCAAAAGGCTTAGAATGTATTCTGATTTTCAAATTGCTCTTATGTGTTGCGCCTTCATGGAGAAATATAGGGAACAATTTTGCACTGTCAGGGAAGGCTTACATGTACATTTGTATCAGAATCTGCTAATGAAAATTAATGGTATCCTGAAGTGGAAAATGCCAACTTATTTATACGTTTAAGGAACCGCGGTAAGGCCTGTACGTCTTGATGCCGTGACGGCATCTAATTGTGATGTGCTTTGTATTGGGATGTGACGTCATGACGGGAAGATATCTTGTCGTGGTGTGCTTTATGTGGTGGACGTGACGTCATGACTTGACAATACCTTGTTGTGACGTGGCGATACCTTGTTGTGGTGTGCTTTATGTTGTGATATGACGTCATTACGTGACGATACTTTGCTGTGACGTGCTTCATGTGCTATGTGACGTCATGACGCGACACTACCTTGTTGTGTCGTGCCTCATCATGTTGCGATGTGACGTCATGACGTGACGGTGGTTTGACGTACTTCATGTGACATGCTTCATGTGGGAAGTGTCCGATCGTAAAAGTCTCACCTCGGCAGCCCTTTTTATGGCTGCAAAGGGCAACAGGAAAACTATAAACATGCAAACCAAAGGTTCTATGTGAGGGACTGGGGGAGGTTCATGTCGTCTTGTGGATGGGTGATGGGGATAGGCCTGCAGCTCGACAATACAAAGGTCTAAGGGAAAGTAAAGATAAGTTGGACACAAGAAATTGTTTTCACAATCTATTGTCTTTAACATGGTGAAGTTAAGATATATTTTGATTTAGGAATATTACTGCATAACAGGTATAAAAAAAATCCCTGCCATTAGGAAAAAAACTTACAGGAAATGCTGTTCATGTACAAAAGATGACATTTAACTCACTTGTTTACAGTGCACGAAATATACATGTTCCAATGTGACTCATAAACTATTCACACATAATTGGAAATGACATCTTTTGTGAGTTTTTATCATCAATGTGATGTAACGCTGTAATGTTTCAAGGTGGATCGATTTTCTAATCGTTATATCATGTGCTGCAGTGATGCCTTTTCATAACTTTCGTCGGGAAAGAACTTTCAAGATCAGTTGGACAAATTGGCTTTTCCTTTTGGGGTAATCTTAGAAATGCATTACATTCAATTGCTCCCTTCCCCTCTCCTTTTTTTTTACGATTCCCTTTTCCTTATTTTACCTTAATCAACATTTCAAAAATGTGGATTTACATAAAAATAATGAAATTGAAAGCAGTGGCTCTTCTATACATTTTGTTTGTATGGGGAGTAAAACTAAGGTCTATATATGTGAGGCCCATGTTGGAGGTATGGGAATATACATATGTATGTGTGGTGGTGGTGGTGGTGGAATATTCAGGAGGAGGGGGGAGGCAGAATGCGGGGGGGGGGGGGGGGAGTGTGGAATGGCAGGTTTGCGTGCTGCGGGTACCAGAGGTCCCTGGTCACTGATCCGTGACGTGCAGGGGGTACACTCTACTGACAGAAGGCCGCCCAGGACGAGGCTGGGGGTCAGTCACGAGACCTCCATAGACAAGATAATTGTACAGAAAATATATCCTGCCTCGTTCACGCAGCCACGGCCATAACGTATACCCGGCCTGCACGACACTGGGACTAAAACAATGCAGGACGGGGACAGGGCCCGCATTGTGCACTGGGGGCAACAGGGGGGGGGGGGGGTAAGGGGATGGAGGGATGGAGGGATGGCGGAGGCAAACCAGGGGAAGCTGTACTCTTTAAGTCAATACAGTGAATCTGGAATCAATTCTATCCTAGGTCTGATCTGTCAGATCTTTTTTTTTTAGAAAGTCCACTAAAAAACAGCCCGTCTCATCGCGTCCCTTCTGAATTGGCCATGATTTTTTTCGTAGCTTTAATAGCCTATGTCCTTTGCTGTTATGGTACATGGCGGTGGTACATCATGCAGCCCCGCAGAGTAACTCACCATGGAGTGGACCATTTGTCCCTCATATACTGACCCTGTAGACTCTCTGAAACATTAGCATGATGCACCAATAGAGCATTGATATATCATGTTTACGCAGAAAATGAGCCTGGAGGCGTCTCTCTACATTTAAAGGGTTACATGAGGAGGGTAGGAGGGGGGGGGGTAGGAGGGGCAAACAGGAGGACAGGTCAGCGTAGGGCACATAGGGGACCACAGGGGGAGGCAACAAGAAGGCAGCTCTATTTGTGGCATACTTTTTACCACTGGAAATATAAAAATGAAAATAATTCAAGGAAAAGCTAGAAATGGAAATTATGGAAAGGCAGAGATATGGATACCCGATGGAGACCCAGCAAGAGAATGAGAGAGATAGGAACAGAGAAACAGAGGCACAGAGGGGGAGGGGGGGGGGCAAATATATAGAGAGGGGCAGAGACAAATAGAGACTGACAGAGAAAGAGAGATCTCAGACAGAGAGGCAGAGACACAGAGGCAGAGAGAGAGAGAGAGAGAGAGAGAGAGAGAGAAGAGACGGACAGACAGAGACAGACAGACAGACAGAGGAAGAGAGAGACAGAGAGACATATATTCAGAGAGCATTATTCAGAGAGACAGAGAATCAGATATAGACAGTCTGAGACTTTGACACTGGCAAAGTAAATTAGAAAATGACAGAGAGCCTCGGCTCAAGACTCGGTGCATGGTCTCCTAAACTAAATGTCGCTGCAAGTGAATCAGTGAACATGGAACTATGATTACTGTCATTGAAAAGCAGCATGCCAAATTAAGTTACATCAAGTTAAATTCTATGATTAGCAACTTATGAAATACTTCACGAATAGAAGTGGGCATGCATTAGAGTCGTAGTCAGCATTATCAGATCAATGAATTTATTTGAGACCCATTGTCTGCCTTTGACGTTCAGAAAGCAGGTATTGTGGAGAGAAAGAGAGCAGAGGAGGGATATGAAATGGGTTATGGTTTCTGTCCATGGCATGTTTAATGGTGATAAGAAAACCACATCTTGGCATGCTTAGTTAGAATCTAGCCCTCAAGTCAGAACGCCCCCCACCCCGTGCCCAGGACCTCTTAGATTGGTCTTTTCTCCCGGCCCTTTTCTCCTGCCTCACATATCATGGCTTTGAGTAGGCACAGAGAAAGCATGGTCCCTGAGGGTGTCCATTGAGTATCCCTCCTGTTTGACCGCTGACATGACCTGCTTCATGTCCTGTTTGCATGGGGCAGATGGACCGGACAATGATTGGGCGCGTGTCTACTGTCTCTCGTACTGACCGTTTGACACCCCCCTCTACCTTTCCACCTTATAACCAATGTTAAATTATGATATATATATATATATATATATATATATATATATATATATATATATATATATATATATATATATATATATATATATATCTGTAGACTTGACCATCCCCCCACCACACACTAGGCCTATCCCTCCACCCCTCCCCTAACCCCCAACCACCCAATGTCCACGTGATTAAAGGTCAGCTAAAGTTGCGTCTGAATGACCCGGAAGTGAACACCTTGAGACATGCGCAGTGACTTATAATAATGTGCATGGATTTGGCATGCAAGCAGTCGTTGTGTACGTGTTTGTCCACTTCACGCCGACGGTGACAAAATTGAACTTGATGAGGAAAATTAAGCCGATTACCAACTTAACTCGCCCCTGTTCCCGCCTGCGCCGCGAGGTGGCGCTCGTGTGGCGGCCTCTGGTGGCAAAAGGGTAAATTAACGGTTTAGGTCTCACAACATGGAATTTGTGCATGGAAAAGTGCAACAAGTGAGCAAAGTGTGGATTAGAGCCACTTAAGGACCTGACCATTTGACTCTGCGTGTGGCTTTTGTTGTAGACTAAAGGGGAAACACTTTACAGGCCTAGTTAGTCTAGTTTGTGCATCGGCCGCCGCAGTAATTTGGGCGCCACATGCACTTTAAGTTATACCACTATGAATTTATTGCATGTAAAATGGTAGTCAACTGCCCTACGGGTTGGTTTATCATTGGCATCAATTGGATTAGCGTATCAATAATGCTGGCCTACTGTGAAAGATTTTTGGTCATATTAAAGACCAATAGTCCACTGGGTCCCATTAACCTTTGCCATCCTAGCCTAGTGAAACCAGATCTCCATCACCAAATTCTGTGAATTGTGTTACATGTGCGTTTTGTTCACAAAACACGTATAGGTCGGTAAATTGATTACCGAAAAATGCATTATTTGAGCCTGCTGGTTCCTGGAGGGCAATTTTGTTAATAGTGCAGGAGTGCATCATGCCCATTGGTCGTCATGAAGCACCTATGAAGTACTGGCGAGTAACTCGCCAGCACTTCATTGGTGCATCATGATAACCCATCGGGAGTATATGTATCAACCCTGTAGGATCAGCATGACGCGGGAATGCAGTCTTGGTGAGTTACTCACCAGGGCTGCATTCATACATCACGAGGACCAAGGGACATGATGCATTAATGCACCAGCGACCTTTAAAGGGTTAAGCATTACTTAGCCTTTGCAGGGTTAAGTGAGGATGGGAACAAGCGGATTCAGGTGTGCGCCGGTACTTTGACAAACTACCAGCAGTAGAAGCAGCAGCCGGCGTACAGGTGCACACCGGATGTTGGCAGGTACCTATTATCGCCCATCGGAAATGGCACAACCACGTGACCCGGCCGACCGACGCACACCTAATTGCACCTTCCCGCCATGCACTGAGACGCTGACCCGTGACGTCACAGGTCACATGGTAGGAGCTGAGACAGAGATAGGGGAGGGCAATTACACATCTGCAGATTGTGAAGGGGAGTAGGGGGTATGGGGAGAGATTGAGAGACAGAGGGAAGAGACAAGTGGAGAAAGACAGGAATGGACCAGAGACATTCATTTAGAGGTAAATGATTCAGGGGGAAGATTTGGTTTTAGATGACAGATATATCAGCTAACCATCAACATTTTTGAATCAGTAGAAAAGCAAAATCTGGTTCCTATGAAATAGACTTCTTTGAGTTATAATCCGCCTTGCTAAGGTATTTCTCTTTCTAGAAATACATATAGCAGGCATTTATTTAGGAGATTTTATGATCTTGTCTCTGTAGATTTGAACATTTTCAAATAAGCACAAATCTCAAATGGCCTCCAAATTAAACAGCAATCCATTTCCTATCACACACATATTGGTAAATGAAGGTTGTGATCATGCCTCCGCCCCCGGTCCCTGCACTCACATGCAAAAGTGACACACACGCTCGTTCCCTCACTTTAAAACGCCCCTATTCCATGGAAAATGGCCTCTTTTTGTAAAAAAAACAAAAAAACGTGGACTTTACAGGGTAAATAGACACCCCTTTTTTCACAAAACGTGGACTTTTTTTGCCAAACATTCCATACGATAATTAAAAATACAACCGATTACATTGACACCACATGGATGATTGCTATAGTTATATATATATGGGCAATTTTCATTTTAGGGGTCTCAACTTTCAGGCACATCAGATGCATCAAAATGGTGTAAAAACAACCTCTTTTTGATCCCTCATCATAACAAGAGTATCTGAGCTAGATTAATCGATTTTTGCATAATGGCTGAATATGACCTGAAAATGACATGAACCATATGATCTAATACATAGGTTATATCATAATTTTTTCTGTGAGACATTTACTGAAGGTCTTTAAGGTGTAAGATCCAGCAAGTCCATTGTCCACAGTATTTTTGAGCTATGTATTGCACCATACAAAGCAAGGTAATAGGGATAGCTCTTTGAAAATTAAAATGGACAAAGTGTCCATGAATATTGAATTACTGGTGATTTTACAAGGAATTTACACTAATATTGAAGGAATTATGGCCATGTTGCTGGATCTTACATTGCCCTAAATTTATAGATACATGTGATAATCATCAAAAATCTAAATAAATGCTTTCAGTCCCATTTCATACATTTTGTCTGTGTCATCTAACAGCATAATATGATTAACTAAAACAAGTTCTGGGGTCTAAACTTGAGAGTGTATTGATTCAAGATAGATCAAATGTGAAATTTTGGTGTGTGACATAGTGAAAAGTCCAAATTTTAGTGATTTTTTAAGGATAAAACCACTAAAAATCATCCAAATCTGTAAATTAAAAAAGCACTTGTAGATCTCGATGTCTACTGTACACCTATTACTTCTGAATTGATTAATTTGACATGAGGGATTTTCTATAACAGTGTGACATATGCAGTGAAAGTTGAGACCCCTAAAATGAAAATTGCCCATATATATATATATATATATATATATATATATATATATATATATATATATATATAACTATATATATATATATATATATATACATATATATATATATATATATATATCTGCCATTACAGATAAAATAATAACGACTCAGTCCTTCAAAAGGACCCCCATTTTGGCAAAAATACCCCCTTTTTCTGTTTTCAGGGACATTGGGTGACAGTGAAAAACGACCCTTTCTTGTTTTTGGGCACGAGCGTGTGTGTCACTTATGCATGGGAGTGCAGGGACCGCCCCCCCCCCCCCAAAAAAAAAAAAAAAACAAAAAAAAAACACCCACCCAAGAAAAATTTGTGACAGGGTATAACATCTACAGTATATAATACAAGTGAATTGATGAAACTAAGCTATGCCGAGAGGTAAAGGAGGGAAGGGGGCAAAAACCCTTAGAGGACCTCATAATCACTGATGCACCGTTCCACCCCCTGCCCCTGCTCCCAGGGTCGTGCCATATCAACAAACAATTTCAGTTTTGTTATCAATTTGATGTCATACATTGGCTGCATGCCACAGACAAAGCAATTTCTGGCCAATTTCCTCTCTTCCAATTTAACTCGGACATGTAGTTTCCTTTCCCACGTTCATCAGTCGTATAGGAGTGGTTATATTGAAACTGTTAACCCTTTAAGGACCTCTGGTGCATTAATGCATCATGCCCATTGGTCGGCATGATGCACCAATGAAGTGCTGGTGAGACTGCTTGCCAGCAGTTCATTGGAGCATCATGCCAACCCTCCGGGGACATACCAGCCCCATATATAGGGTCGGCATGATGCATGAATATAGCCCTGGCGAGTAACTCACCAGGGATGCATTCATTCTGCTGCTCCCAAAAGAATCGCCATGCACCAATGCAGTGCTGGTGACTAGACTAAACAGCACTGCATTGGTGCATCATAAAGACAAAGGAACATGAACCTAAAGAAATCACGAGCCCATAAAGGGCTATACTGTTAAGGATAATGGGTGTTTGTCATGAGAATCGTATCATTAGCTTTCAGATTTATGAACATACGTT